>CM076578.1:141162528-141392311 GCA_034641835.2 Pinus albicaulis | reverse complement strand
ACAAAGAAGAACATGTAAAGTTGCTCAACTGGTTCCTATGTTTTGGCAGATTTGGCAATACCTGTTAGAGTCGGTCTGTTCATCCCTCCGTCAGAGATCAAAATCTCTTTTGTTGCATTTCATTTTTAGGTGTCTCATTCAGTTCAGTCATTTGCTTTCCATTAGGAGCATTCATCTTCTGACGGAAGGGTTTGGTCACTCATGTCCCTCATGTCATGTACCTACTGGTTCGTGTCTGTTCATCATCTTCAATTTTAAAGTCATTCATAGTCCTGTTTTGGTCTCTTGGTTAGCAAAAAGTCATTTTAGTCATTAGGTCTAGGGTTTCGCAAATTTAGTCTTCAAAATGACTAATAATGCTAGCAGGCACATGAGGGAGGCTCGAAATAAGTTTTCATCGCAAAATTTCATTGTCATATTGCTTGATCATGACTTTTCTTCAAAACTCTGTTTTGAAGAAAAATCGTCCATTTTTATCTTTTGTAATAAATTGCTATGTAATTTTTGAAATTTTTCAGTTGTCAAATTCTTCAGGCACAACCCTGGTCGCCTTTGCCAAATTCTGTGCCAGTCATCCCTGCAAAAAATTGACAAAAGTTTCATCATTCAAGTCAAAAAATCAAAGTGGAAACAAGCAAAAACACAGTTTACATTAAGAAGTGAAAAGTGCCAAAGCCAAAACATAAGAAAGTGGGTTATTTCAAAATGAAAAATCAAAATGCATTGATATATAAGATATTTTCCACATTCAAACTTCATTTGCATGCCAAAGATAAGAGAGAAGCTGAGTTGAAGTGTGGAAGAGCAAAAACCGTGAGTTAGAGACTGGACTGTGTATTGGAGTTGTTGCGGGGCGCGTTGGGAGAAGGCTCGGCGCACAAGGAGGTCGCAGTGCATAGAGCCGCCCACTGCAGTGTTTTTCTTAAACGTGCGCGGCGCACTCACCAGGCGCGGCACACTGGGTTGTGCGCGCGGTGCACAGAGCTGTCAAGTGAAATTTTTCCACTGCTTCATCAAAAATCGAATCGACTCAATTTTATTTGCTCCAAGTAAGTTTGTCAGCCCTTGCCATTGCTATTAGCTTGTATTTGGTGTTGTTTGGAGGGAAGGATATAAGAGTTTGATTGGTGAAATTATAAACCCTATCATTTGGTGAAAAAATGCTCCTAGGGTTTGAGTTTGATTGTTAAAGTTTGATTTTGGTGCCAATTAGTTCAAAACCCATTCCTCACTTTTGATTCCTTTCCCCCTCATTGCTATATCAGCATTGTCAATCCCCTATTCCCCTATATCCCAAAACCACTCATATCACTTATTCTCATTTATCCCTATCCCTCAAATCCTTTTATTCCCTATCATTTTCCCCTTCCCATATCATTTGCAAAAGGTTCCTAAATCCCAAAGTCCCCAAAAAGTCAAGTGACTGTCCTCACATTGTAAAATTCACTTGATTGAACCATATTTTTCCCACAGTCCACTATACCCATTGTCCCTATTTATCACAGTCCCTTCCTACTTGGCAATATTTTGGAAATTGAAACGAAGGCACCAATTTCTCATTTTCAACAAACCAAACATACACTTGACATATACCTTGCAACACCAATGGAGACGGATACAGATTCATCATATGAACAAGACAGTGACTCTACCACTGAGTTACATGCACCGAGAAGGCCTCGTAAAGGTGGCAAACATGTGAGATAAGAGCCCACCTCATTGACTCAGTTGCAGGCCTGCCCACTTGCCATGGCATGTTTCCGAGAGCAGTCATGCTATCAATATTGTGAGAGGATTGCTCAGATTCAGCATCATCAGGAGATAGCCTGGTTGTTTGTTTTACATTTGCGAGATGGTCAGGTTACTCTCGCTGGTGTAAATTTCACCTTGACACCGGAAACCATTTCTCAGGCAACAAGAATACCGAATGTAGGTGAGGAGTTGAAAAAAAGACAGCAGGTGGACAGAGTGCATTATGAACCATACATCAGGCCTAGCTATGTGAGGCATCTCAGCAAGGTGTTCCCATTCTAGTTTCTGAAGGAATCCTATGCGCCTTTGATGAGATTCATTATCAGATACTTCAGTTGTGAGGGCTGGTTTTCACGCCTCTATGCCTACCACATCAGATTATTGATGCATTTAAGGAGAGTGAGGATGATGAACATTCCATATTTCATGTGTTGGAACATTGAGAGAATGACCACTCTTGTGCAGAAGAAGACTCCCGAGCAGCAGTACAACAACATTTATCATTATGCGCTCATCAAGATCATTGTGGTACATCAGCTTGGATTGCAGGGCATTGCATGGGAAGATTTCATTTCCCGTGACTTCTCCACAGCCCCTCAGCCTCCTCCAGATATTGTTCATGATGCAAGTGAAACTTCACATCAGTTTGAAGGTCCCGAGACAGAGCCTATCAGTGTGCCACTGTATGTTACTTATCAGAGAGGCACGAGAGAATTATTTGCAGCAGCTCGACGAGTACTATCTCCACTCGGGGTGGAAGGGGTCTCGTTGCCATCGTCATCAGCATAGGTACAGGTATAGGATAGAGGAAAGAGGCTTATGCAGGAGGAGGGCCCTTCAGGAGGCCAGGACACTGATTTCATGTTGATTGATGTAGATTTGAGCTCTCCAAGCTCAAAACTGAGAGAGATCATTCAGGAGAAGAAAAATGAGATCAGCACATTGACCAAAAAGTTACAGAGAGATCAATGGATCATAAAATATCTGGAGCAGCAGAACAAGCAGTTGGAGGATCAGCAGATGATCATGGAGTTGCAAAACATCCGTGAGAACCGGCAAGCTTCTCGAAGAAGCCCATCCAAGATGACACCCCTTGAGCGGGAGATTGAGGCCGATAGAGAGACTTGGCTTGAGAGAGTCAACATTCATCTTGAGAAGCTGTTGGAGAAGGCAAAAAAGGAGAATAATATGCTCAGACACATGAAGAACCATTATTGGGCGCGCACACATGTTTGCAAAGCAAAGATCAAGATCCTGAAAGCGAGGCTAAGGAGGGCACTGAAGCATCGTAAAAGACATGATAGGCTCCAAATATTGGAAGAAGCTTCTTTGTCTAAGCATAGTACTTTATGGGGGACCTTCAGCCCAAATTTCAAGGAATTTGGGAAAAATTTTGTCAATTTTGAATTTTTTGGTCACAAAACAGATTTTCCTGCCCGACGCGTAGCGCCACCTTGCGCACGCTTATAATTGGCAGCTCTTCAGGGGGGAAAATTTACATTTGTGGATTTTTTATGAAAATTTATGCATGCTCATGGATTACCTAAGGATTTCATCAAGTTCTGGGTTGCCTAAAGGGTCAAAAACACCCTAAAAATGGCATTTTTGCCACTTTTTGCACACACAGGAAGTAGTGTTGGGAGATTGAACTTTTTGAGGGGAAAATGGCAACCAAATCCAAAAATTCCACTTGGGTTGGAAAGTAGACAGGCAGGGATTTCCAACGAGCTATCATGAGCTCAATTTTGACTTCGGGAAGGGCCTCCAAATTAGCTCCAAACTTGTGCTACGCATAGAGATTTTGGGCGCGACGCATAGAGAATTTTGGCCTATTTTTCACTCAGCCGCTTAGAATTTCGCCTAGTTTTGACTAGTTTCACTTTTTCATATAAATTTTGATCTACCTTGATTTAATTTCATGACCATGATGTAATTTTGGTACATTTTTAATTTTTCTAGAATATTCATTCACCAAAAGGTGAAATGTGAGTGAATGGATCAGTTTCCTAGCATATAGATGCAAATTGTTTCATTGCCTATTTTTCAGTTCCTAGTTTAGATATGGTTGAAACAGCTCCTAGAATGATGATCTCAACCCCTAGAGGCATGGGGAGGAGTTAGCCTTGTCTATATGATGTATTTTCTCAGTCATTTTCAGGGTTGGACACTTGCGATTGCTTAGCACTTCATTGTACATTTCATTTCTGCAATTTTGGCAAAGGAATAAACCAGGGTTTTCAGCACTCTTTGGGATCCTTGTGGCTCTATGTTTTGATGGTGTTTCTCTATATGTATTTTTAACTTCACCGATGTTTATGTGTACCATTTTCCTTCTTCTTTCTTCTTAGATTAAACAAATCAGTGTTAAAGGTGGAATTCAGTAGCTTGCTTTGCTCTGCCTTCAGTTTTGTTTAATTTTACATGGTTTCATCTGTTTGAGGAGGAATCTTGAGACCCTCTTGCCCTCTTCAGTTCCTCACTAGTCTGATCCATCCATTTACTCAATCTAAAGCATCAAAACAATTGCCTTCCTTTCCCCAATCAGAACTCTGCAAAAACTAGGCCTTATCCCTGCACCCAAAACTGTCTTTCCCTTTGATCCAGCAAAACTCCCCAAAATCAAAATAAAACTCATTTACTTATATACCTAGCCTAAAATTAGCTTTTATTTCAGTCATCTCAAGCCCTATTGATATATTTTTGCTGAGATTGACCAGGAGAGAGCCCTCTCCTGTTCTGGTAGGGCTAGCTACCAGACTGAGCGTGGTTTGATGTTACCCTAAACTCTGCCTTCCTTCAGCCTAAGGTAGATTTAGGCAATAAAAATACCAAAAGATAAGACACGTCAAACCACTTTTATACCCTAGGATCTAGCCCTCCTAGTTCCAGAGAGGGATCTCTCTATGATTGTCAAAGGTAAATGTCTTTAAAGGTCAAAGGTTTAAGATATTAGGCTAGTTATAGGCACAAGGTTTGTTTGTTTGATTATTTGTTTGGTTGCTGGTCATCAGGAAAGAAGGGTTCAATGTAAGATAAAGCAAGGCAAAGAAGATTTAGGCCAAGGTGAAGTATTCCAGGGAGCATTCAAAACCATTGGGCAATGGAGTCAGGAAAGGATTTGCTTGCTACTCAATAGGCAGGCTTTCAATTGGGCTAGTCATCTAAAAATTTGGATCTTAAGATGATAGTGTGGTGTGGAATGGCAGGAGAGGAAGAAACAACACATATTAGAGCACGAAGTTAAGGACCAGCTCGTCGCACAAGAATCCTACTGGACAGGGCTAACTCTAATCCCCAGTGTTCCCAAATCTTCCAGCTAAATCCTTAACAAGAAACATCTAAGAACAGATACATTTAATTCATACATCAGAGAGCAGGCAATAACATCCACTACAGTGGTTAAATTAACTGAAATCAATTCTTAGATAACACTTTCAGAAGAAAAACATCAATGGCAAGGAGAGCAGAAACATAGGGTACCTAACAAGGGTAAATCCTATGCCAATATTCTGATGCAAGCCAGTAGAAACGAAATGAAATGAATTAAAACACAAAGATAGGAAAACATCACCGCTGCTTTAGATCAGGATCCAAAGAAATGTGCTTGTCATATTAAATAGCAATACCAGTAAAGTACAACATTGCCAATAGCTGAATACTCAGTTTGAAATCATATTCCTCAGCCTATCTTACAACTTTACATAGAGACTGTGTCTCAAAAGAAACTGCTTACAATTCTCTGATAACTGATCAAAAACCTTTACAATAATTTTCTCATGATTTTTATAGCAAAAGATGAGCCGAGGAGGTAGGTGCAATACTAAATGAAGCATTAAACTCATAAAAGAAATAAGGCCTGAAGCCCATTCTATTTTAACTCCTGTGTATTGATCTCTGGCATTCTTTGGGTGAACGAATGATCCTCTTCAGGCTTCCAACTACTCTGATATGACCCTAATGTACACTGGATTGTAGTACTCTGTAGTACTTTTGGAGAATGAGAAAATGGTGAGTAAATGGTGGAGAAAATCCGCCATACCACATAACAAATGTTCTGATGGCTTTGGATTGTGGTTAAGGCGGAAATCTTCCCTGGAGCACGACATAGAATAAAAGCAGTATGGGCAACCCATCCTTTCCTAGAGAAAAACATTTTGTTGATGTAGAAAACTTGCTATATATTAATTTCTGCACATCCATATCCTCTGTGTGGTCTATGATGTCTTTGACCTGGTAGCTTTCCTTGAAAAACTTGGTTTAAGGCTCAAAGATCTTCGTTTTGGTGCCTGGAACTCTCTGCCACTTCATTTATATCTCTGTCAGTGAAAACTTGCCGCTGTATCAAAACTGTGTAATCATGGTGGCGTTTCACTTCCTATACCTTGAAAAACCCATATCTGTGTTAATAAATCCATGCATGGAGGAGGTGGATGGTTACGGAGGATGGGAAAAGTGGTAGCACGACGGTGGTGAAATGGTGGTTTTACATGAAATAATAGTGAAAATGCATTGAAATGGTGGAAATAGCGAATAATAGGGTTTGGTGGAGAAATGCATGTGGACCGTTCGATCGTGGTCCGAAGACGAAGATCAACAGCAGAGATCGACATAGCGGGATATTTTTATGAAAATGGATGAAATGAATATGAAATATTAACTTTAATGTAAAGAGTGAAACTTTGGTTAACGGAGGAAATACAAAGGAAAAGAACGAAATATAATGAAATGTGAGGGAAATGATCGTACAAGGTGGGACCCGGCGTGGTGGAGGGCGATTAGATCTGAGCCATTAGATATTTAGATCCAACGGTTGGCTGAGATTGAGTCGGAGAATCGCAATCGGGAAGGAGCAGGGGTGACACATTTATATAAGTTCCGATTGTGATTGGGAAAGGGAAAGCGATTAGCGCCAGGCCGTCCGATCTGGCCGGAAAATCAATGGTGGAGATGTGGATCGGGGGATCGCAATCGGACGGGACACAAAGGGGTGGCATTGTTGATCTTCCGATTGCGATTGGGCGGAGAAATGTGATGGTCGTTGGATCAGTGGGGAGACAGATGGCCACGATGAGATCGGAAAGACGTAATCGAAAGGAGCGGAAGGGGGGTTGCAACTAAATTTGTGATTGAGATCGGGGATTGGAGGGAAGGACTTGCGATCAATTAGAGGATTGTGTGATGCGATCAATCGGAGGATTGTGCGATGCGATCAATCAGAGGACGGGAGAAATCGACGGGGACTTGTGATACGATCAATCGCATCGCAAATATTTGCGATGAGCCGATTGGAGAACTTCAAACAAATGTTGCGATTGAAACGATTTTCGATTAGCGCAGGCCATCTAATATTTGTGGTAGATCAATAGTGTCGATCACCTCGCAGGACTTAATGTAATAAACCAATCGCATCGAAATTTTAAAGTTTTACAAAGGGAAACGCCTGCCCGACACTCCAATTCCATTTGCGATGATTGTTGGTTATATATCCCTCCCCTCCAGCTCCATTCCGATTACGATTATTGTTTCACATATATATCTCTCCGCCCTGCTCCGATTGCGATTTATGTGGGTCTCGCCTCCTCTCCATTCCTTCCTATTCACAATTTTTCCCTTCACAAAGGCGTAATTTCATTTTAGTTTTATTTCAACGGCAAATGGAAAGTCTGAAAGTCTGAGGTCTGAAAACTCAGAAGTAGGGTCACAGGAATCAAGGCACAGTTTGAAGACTAGATGCAACACGCAAAGGGTCATATCCACGTTTTAATATCAGTAAAACGCATTCCTCCAGGAAGGACATTTATCTACGACATTCTTCATATCTCCTTGAGCCCTGAAACAGATGAAAGACACTGACAGAAGCTTCTTAAGACTGTCAGAGCTGCAGTAATGGAGGTATGGAGAGACCTGTGGACCGTCTCATCCAGTTTATCATTTCTAGAAGGCTAGCGCAGAATACCAAACACCAGAAAGGACTTCAGAGACATCAAGAGGTCAATCTCAACCTGACAAAGACTCCCCAAGCGGCTTACAGAGTACTTACAGTGATGCAAACTGCCATTAAGCAGAGTGGGCTCGGACCTTTCCACCACTCTGTCTTGATGAGATCCATTTAATATTCATCTACTCCTATTGTTATCTTGTCCTATAAGAATTCCCAAGAACGTATTGTAAAGGTTGTTGTTCGGTTGTTGCCGTTGTAGTTAGAGGGATTCAGTTTTGACTGTTAGAACAGTTTTGGAGAGAGCAGCAGAGTAGTTTGTATTGTAGTAGGCTGGGAGGAGAAGTTTGGATTGTAACAGCCATTGAGCTCATTGTATGTGACTGGTTTTGCATCAATTAATCAAAGCACATTTCATAGGATCTTGGTCTATTACTATTGGTGATGTTTTTCTAACTCTGTTTATTACATTTTCATACTGTTTCGTTTTCTTCTGGGCTCGCATCAGAAACATGGCATAGGATTTATCGTTGTTAGGTACCCTATGTCTCTGCTCTCCTTGCCCTCAATGTTTTATGCTAAATGTGTTATCTAAGGGTTAATTTCAGTTAATTTAACCAATGTAGTGGATGTCATTGCCTACTAGCTGATGTATGAATTAAATGAATCTATTCTTAGATGTTCTTGTTGGGTTTAAGCTGGAAGATTTGGGAACACTGGGGATTAGAGTTAGCCCTGTCCACTAGGATCCTTGTGCGACTAGCTGGCCTTTCTAAGATCTCTTTGTTAAACTTATCTCTGTTTTCCCTTGGAGTATGCTAAAGCTGACCTGGAGTTAAATGACCTCTGGTCCAATCTATAAGCTGCCCCTTTGTCCCTCCATTGAAAGCTGCCTCTGAGTATGTCCAAGTAGGTCTGAAGTTAAATGACCTCTGACCTGATCTATAGACAGAAATTGGGTGTCTTTCCTTCTTTCACTTTCAATCCTTAATGTTCCATCCCATCATCTATCTAAAAGATCCTTTAGTGTAGATGACTTGCCCTCTGAAAGCCTTGGCTAGTTGTTGCAAGTAATTCTCCTTTCATGACTCCATAACCCAATGGATGGCACTTTCTTGACCTATCCCCTTTATTAAAACATCCTCCTTCTTTGTTCCTTTCCTTCCATTACTTTCTCAGTCTATGATCTCATGACCAACCCAGCAACCAACCAACCAAATCATTTTAAACCCCCCTTTATGCTTCATAACTAGCCTAATACCTCATCTTGAGCTTTCAAAGAGATATCATTCTTTGTTTCATTGGAGAGATCCCTCTCTGGGTCCAGGAGGGCTAGATCCTAGGGCCCCAAAGTGGTTCTGATGTTGTCTCATCTTTTGGTCTTGCCAATCTGTCCAAAACATGGGAACTCCAACAGAGATCAATTACATCTTATTGAAGGATGTAAGCTAAGTTTCACTAGAATTTGTGTAACTACTACCTTTGCAGTGTAAGTGTAGGATTAATTAAATTTTCCTACTTCAGGATTTATTTTTAATTAGAATAATTATTTCTTTCATAGTATAATCATTTATTTATAATTTTGAGCGTGGATTTAATTATGCAGGTAGCAGTGATTGAGTTTTCATTATCGAATGGCATGAGTTTGATTTAGTTTTAATTATGAGATGCATGCTTTTGAAGAGTGGTTTGTTTTTGAATAATTTGTTTCACTTACATTAAAATATTTAAATATAAAGTTTATCATAGGTCATTTGCAATGCTATCTTTAATGGGATTTTTAAGTGTTATTTTACATTAAGTGAAATAGTTTTCTTTTAGAAATAGTTAGGATTGTTTCTTTTGTTATTTTAGAATCTTGAATTTGTTTTAAAAAGTAGTTTTAGTTAGTTTATAGTGTGAATTTATAATGTGTGATCTTTTTTCTTATCTCAAGGTTAGTTTCAAGTGTTAGTTGCAAGAGTTAATAGATTAGTTTTCTTTAAGTTATCATAGGAGATTTTAAAAGTAGAATGCGAGTGCGAGAATGTTACATGATTGAGGATTGATTTGTATTTTAATTACAGTGTGGAGTTTGCAGTAAATGGAATTGGTTCAGTAAGTTTCATTTTCAAGATTGTTTATTTGTGAGCAATTGTGTGTTTCATTCCAGTATCTAGTTATCATTACAAAGGAACATATATATACTCTGATCAGTAAGCTGAGCCAATACGTAGTACAACTTGCGTTTATGACTCCCGGATTGATAATTAATATTGAGAGGTTTAATCTGACAATTAAGCCGACCAACATTTTGGCGTCGTTTCCGGGGAGTTGTATTTTGGCTTAGGTAAAAATTTCTCACAGAGTTTCAAGGATATTGTAGGACGTCAGAGGGAAGAGAGTGTACGGTAAGACGTGAGTGAAGAGCCACACATCCACTATTGTGGGGTTGCTCCAAAGTCTGGCCATCTTACTTATCTCTTGAACTTTTATTTCCTTATCTTGTTTGTGTGTAGAAGTATAAGCAGGATTTACACATTTAATTTCCAAATTGATTTTCTTTCAATAGATTAAATATTGCTTTGATTCAACATTTTCCCCCTAGTACTTTGATTCGGAATTTTCCTTTCATGCAAGTGTGGTGAGTTATATTTCAGTCAAAAGCTTTTAAAATTCATTCATCTTCATAATCTGGTCTTCAACGATATATAATTTTTGGGGTGTTGTAAGAGCCCTTGCATACTAATCTATACGATGACAGATTGTACCAGTTTTCTCGTTGAAGATAAGAATATGGTATTTTGAGGAATCATTCAATGAGGAGTTCTTATGCTGCTACAGATATGAACAACTCATTCGACGAAGAATTCACAAGTGATGAATTTAATATCTTGCTTGAACATAAATTTAATATAATTAAATCTTTGATTTTGAAATTGGATTATTTGCATGGACAAGAGAAGGACGAAGAACCACTGCTTATCCTTTGCACTAACTGTCGAAATAAACAATGCCTTGGAAACTGCCCACTTAGTAATCTGGAAGTTTGCAAAATTTTCAAGGATGGTCATGCAATCGAACATTGCCCATCACTGCCATGATTATGAAAGGTACTCTAGAAATCTAGTAAGGAATCGAATCAACCACCGAGTATAACTCAAAACCCAACACTATTTGATACTTGGAATAATGATTATTTTCCTGAGCAGGTTCCTCAGCATGTTTATAATCCTTGAATTTCATGGCAAACTTCTGATCCTCCTCCAATTGAATATCCAACTTCATGGCCGCAGTGGCCCTCGCCTTGGCCCTCATTCTCGAGCCAGATATCTCCATGGCCTTAAGAATCGTTTGGATCCTTCCCTCTAGGGAAATATCCCATGAAAATTCAATCATATGAGCACCAACAACAACCACAGTTTATTTCCAATGCACCATTAATTTATCCTCCTCCATGGTCCCAACCGTATGTGCAACCTTATCCTTACCCTAGACCTAACCCTAATCCATATCCTAGCCCTTATCCTAGCCCTATACCTAACCCTAGTCGATACCCTAACCCTAGTCCAAACCTTAACCCTAGCCCTCATTCAAACCCTAGCCTTAACTCAAACCCTAGACCTAATCCGAATCCAAATCCAAAACTTAGTCCATGAATTAACCCAAACCCTAGATCAAACCCTAGCCCAAACCGCACCCTAAACCCTAATCTAAACCATCAGGTTGCACAATAGTTTCAAACACCTATTCCTTCTGTTGCTTCCCATGTTGAACAAAATGTCACACTCTCCATGTTGGAAAAGGGAATGAATCTGGAAACTTCCCGTAGAACATTCACCCCACGAAGGTGTAATTCAAAGAACACAAGAGGAGAAATCTTTCATTGGAACTTGTTCTAAAAAAATTGTTGAAACTCAAAACCCTAGAATCTCTCTCAACCATTCTTGTCAATTTTAAAATCAAATATTTGAGCTTGAACTTTAGGGATTTATATTTTCTCTTTCACCAGATTTTTTGTGCCTCCAGGGGAGTGACTATCAAACTGTGGAAGATTTACATTAGTGGGAAAATCCTAAATATGTTGATTCCATTGAATCCTAGTTTCGAGCAGTCATCAAGCCATCTTATTTCCTCAGCATTCAGAAACTCTTGGTACCATATCAATAGAAGCAACTGGTTTCTCATGCTTTCATATGTATTGAAGTCTATTCTCTAAAACTAAGCGTGAGTATAATCAGCATTTTGTTACGCACATAGCTTCATTGGAAGTACTCCTATACTTGAACGGGAGTCTTTCAGTGTAAAGTAGGGTAGGAGAATAAATGAATAAAGCAGTTACAATGTTACTAGGGTTTTGAATTTTAAATAATGCATGTTAAAGCTACTTTTGATCCACATTAATTGTAACACACACACTTGTGATAAATCTTGTTGAGTACAATTCGCTCTAATGTTTCATGATTTTGCAAAAATTAACCATGATTAATTGCTCTAATAAGTTGTCGTCTCGGATATATATATTTCAGTTCCCTTAGAAGGTACTATTGGAAAACCCCTATGGTGGACCACTCTTGCAAAGATCATAATGAGCTATTTATGAGAACACTAGCATTCTTAACTCAAAGAATCTTTCAGTCATTGTCTGGGATATCTTTAACAAGTCTTTTGGGTAGAGGAATTAGCCAGCAATGATTAGTCATTAAAAACTTTTCACGCCATCCTGTGCTCTTAAGGAGTAGATATGTCTCCCCACTTATAAAGTAACCTTTAAGGTTAATCATAATCAGATCTTACAAAGATTTAGGGAAGGATAGGAGGTCTCGTGATGAGCCGACCTACCACGATCATGAGACCTAACATGCATGACATTACTGCTACTGGTCACCAAGCCAAAGTAATGGCTTTCAACCAAAAAGCTAAAAGACAGGAGGTCTCATCACGAGCCAGCCTATTCATCCATGTTACTTCTTGTGAGTGGCACTGCCATCAGTTGGTTACCAAGCCAGGATAGTGGCCTTCATCTAAAGAGGCAAATAAGCTAACTCTAAATATTTATCTAGTAAGTGGGATACTGACATTTCTCTAGATTAAAAGACATCCCTGTCGAGGTTATGGACACCTGCGGGTAGCAGGGCCATGTTTGTGGTATTAAAGTTAACTGCATACTATAATTTGTTTGGTTATCCTTCTCTTTCCCTAGGACTCATAATTTTTCTTGGGCAATGGTTTGAAGACAATTTGAAGATGATGCTTTGAGTTCTATCTTTCAAAAATCAAGAATATTTGAATGATGTGGTACCCTTAGTGAAGGTAATCCATTGTACTAGATTAAGAGGAAATTTATTTTTGAATCCAGATAACAACGTAATTTAGAGTGCTCAATAAAGAGGTTGCTTATTGGTATGATAACTCACCTTAATTTTCATGGTATTCAGAGTGATGAGTTTCTCAATGATGACTACTCACAAGGTATTGGTTGCCGACAATGTGTAATGATTGTATTTTCCTCCACATATGTGCTGGATGACCTAGGTACAAGATTGCTATAGTAGGTGCATGAAACCTGTGGTAGTATTTGTAAAATTGCACCTCTTCAGTAAAATTCGATTTTCATCATAAGACCTTGGGAAAAAACAAAATTTGGGACAAGGTAACAAGTATGTGCAAACACTATTTTCTCCATCATGTCTACTTTCGGTACCCGATCTTGTTTTATCATTTCACAGGTTTTACCCGGTAATGTAATAGTAATGTTGCGGGTGAATGAATGCATTACAACATCAGGCATCTTCATCTTTACTTGCTAAACTCTTTGTTGAATTTTTCCCTACCTTATTTCCTCATCTTATAATTTTGGCTTGCATGAGGACGTGCAAGAAGTTCAGCCTGGGGGGATGTTGAGCCACATTTTTGTCCTTGTTTTTACGATTTTTATAAAATAAATTTATGAGTATACCTAGTGTTTTTAATCATCGTTTATCCATTATATTATTAATCAGAGGAATTTAGAATTCAATTGTAAATTATTGTTATTAATTAATTTGAATAATTTTTTGTGTAATAATATCATTAATAATAGGTCTTCTTCATTGCAGGAAGGCTCGGTGCAGGAATTCATTTAAGTATGAATTCACCCAATGCATAAAAGCAAAACTGGGTAGTTGAATTTTTGTAGATGAAAATATCAAATTTACGACCAAATGGAGTAGAATATCTAAATTCCGAGATGTGGGTTGTGTTCATAGCACCATGTTTCATATAACCTCAGAAACCGTTTGGCGAAATTCGACTTCGTGAAGGAGTTATCGTCAGGGGAATATTCCACTGAAAACCATTTTTGAATGTGAACGTATTGGGTCTCTATGAATATTGCTACTATGGTTATGTTTGGGGATTTAAACAAATATTATTTTACCCATCATTTTATGAAGAGCACAACTTAAGCACGCAATCATATCTGTTATCTCTATCAAAATCCATTGAAGTGGACTACATTTCTTCACCCGAGGTTGGGATTTTACAAGCCATAGCACCACGAATTACGAAGAGCAAGACAAAGATAATACCAAGGATTATGGGAAAACAAGATGTCGACCCATCGATAAATCAAACATATGGTTCCTTGCACTCCGAAGGTTCCATTGTGCTTCTAGTGGCAGTTTGATTGATTCAGAATCAAATGTCATATTTATCCATGGGTTTCTTACTTCCTCATCTTTGTGGATTAAGACAATCTTACCCTCTTCATCCGAAGCTACAAAACCAGCATACAGGCTGTTTGGAGTTGATCTTCTTGGATTCGGAAAAAAGTCACAAGTCATCAAATTGCTCGTATACAGTAGCACATCATGTAGAGATGATAGAGCATTCAGTGCTTCAACCATACAAAATAAGTCATTTCATTTAGTCGCTCATTCAATGGGTTGCATAATTTCTCTGGCCTTAGCTTCTAAGAACCCCGAGATGTTGAAGTCTTTTGTCACCACCATATTTCCCAGCACCACCAGGGGAGAAAGCAAGCCAATTCACATTGAAAAATATAGCACCAAAAAAAAAAAACTGGTCATTCGTAACATGTGGGAATTTTTTGTTTGATATTATGCAAGAACCACCAAGTATGGGAATGGATTCTGAAGAAACTACGATCCAGTAGACGACCAAATTTCGTCTTTGAAGACTTAACTCGGCATACCCACTACTCAGCTTGGCACAACTTCCACAATGTGATATGTGGGGCAGCTAGAGAAATGGACAAGTATTTGGAAATCATTAAGGAATCAAAGTGCAAAGTAATGGAAAACAGGATGGGGTGGTTCCTTTAACATGCAGCTTAGAAATTAAGTGCAAGATTGGTCAAGAAAAGCTTAATTTAGTGGAGAATGATAATCACACCAACATCATTTTGGGTCGTGCGAAAACAATTGCATAGGGATTAGAGGAATTCTGGGCATCATGCAGATGTGTCAGTAATGGAGGATCCATTTCAGTATGAATCTCCAAGACCCATGGGTACCAACATTATAGTCTTCACATCGTTCATACCAAACATAGTTCCTCATCCATTTGTGCGATGTCTCCGCCAGCTACACCTTGCCTCCACCAGCTACACGAAGTTCAAATTTCCTCTAGAAACCAATTGCACCTTCTAGCAACAGCAAAATCCCACAAAAAGAGGAACGTTTTCCTAAATTAACATTCTATTTTAAAACCAATTCTCATTCCGGCAATTTTTAAAACCAATAATCTTCTCTATTTCTGGGTTGAAGCTCCAATTTGCAATTAAAAAATGTATATATAACAATTGTCTTAGTCATTAGATAGAGGTAGTAGCTGTGCATTACATAGAAGGAGTCGATGCATTAGAATGAAGCAGTCGATCCATTAGAGATAGGTAGCTACGCAATAGATAGAATGTGTGTGAGAGAGAAACAGAGAATGTGAGTTAAAGATTGTAATTGCAGAGGGGCAACTAATGATTATCAACCCATGCAATAGTTTTTTTTATTGGAATTTTAATTATCCATTTATTTCTGAGTGCAATTATGTTTGTTGTGTGTAGTGTATATATATATATGATGTGATGCAGGTGGACAAGGTTCAAATCTCAAGCTTGGTAAGCGTTCATGACTAATGTAGAGATTCAAGAAAGTAAGCCAACGTCATGAGGGACCAAAGCTGAGTTCCTGTTCGTGATTATACACACCAGCATCACCGTGAGTCCAGATGCATGAATTCATGGCTGTGTCATCACTGTGATTGAGCCAAGCAAGATCATCATTGAACGCATATAAGCAATCATCATTGAATGCAGCGCAGTCTATTAGCAAACAGAGGAAGTGAAGTGCATTGAGTTATATTGATGAAGTGTCGATGTTTTTTTTAATCCCATTAATATATATAACGTAGAGTTTTATGGTTGATCATTTAAACATGACGCAGAGTTATGTTGATAGCAACAGATTTTTAAATCCATTGGTTCATTTATATAATGGATTTTTAATTTCACCCTTACATATAAATTGAAATGGTGCTATAGCAAATGGAATTCACAAGTTGTAGAATGAAGGGTATATGAAAAAATAAATGTTGCAACAAAGATCGCAGTTTTTAATGCATATAGAGTTGCACACTAAATAGCAAGGGATAATTATATTCTATCATTTAAGAAAGTGATTCTGGGACTTATTAAAAAAGGACAATTTTGCTATATCAAAATGTATGTAATTGATAAAGTGACAAAGAAGAACATGTAAATTTGCTCAGCTAGTAGAGATCAATTACATCTTATTGAAGGATGTAAGCGAAGTTTCACTAGAATTTGTGTAACTACTACCTTTGCAGTGTAAGTGTAGGATTAATTAAATTTTCCAACATCAGGATTTATTTTTAATTAGAATCATTATTTCTTTTATATTATAATCATTTATTTATAAGTTTGAGCATGGATTTAATTATGCAGGTAGCAGTGATTGAGTTTTCATTATCGAATGGCATGAGTTTGATTTAGTTTTCGTTATGAGATGCATGCTTTCGAAGAGTGGTTTGTTTTTGAATAATTTGTTTCACTTACATTAAAATATTTAGATAGAAAGTTTATCATAGGTCATTTGCAATGATATCTTTAATGGGATTTTTAAGTGTTATTTTACATGAAGTGAAATAGTTCTCTTTTAGCAATAGTTAGGATTGTTTCTTTTGTTATTTTAGAATCTTGAATTTGTTTTAAAAAGTAGTTTTAGCTAGTTTACGGTGTGAATTTATAATGTGTGATCTTTTTGCTTATCTCAAGATTAGTTGCAAGTGTTAGTTTCAAGAGTTAATAGATTATTTTTCTTTAAGTTATCATAGGAGATTTTAAAAGTAGAATGCGAGTGCGAGAATGTTACTTGATTGAGGATTGATTTGTGGTTTAATTACAGTGTGGAGTTTGCAGTAAATGGAATTGGTTCAGTAAGTTTCATTTTCAATATTGTTTATTTGTGAGCAAATGTTTGTTTCATTCTAGTATCTAGTTATCATTACAAAAGAACATATTTATACTATAATCAATAAGTTGAGCCAATACGCAGTACAACTCGCGTTTACGACTCCCAGATTGATAATTAATATTGAGAGGTTTAATCTGACAATTAAGCCGACCAACAATGGTTTCTAATGAAAATAAAAATATAGTAAACATCACAAAATACAGGAGTGGTTTCAACAAACCATCATTAAAAGAAAGTAAAGTAGAATAATAGATTTCAGTTGTAACAACATGACTACCACTGAGATGAAGCTTGTTCTCACATTTGCTGCCGAAGTTCGCATATATGTTTCATTTAATTATAATACAGGTGGATGATGAGTCTGGATGCACATCTTTCCCATAAATATTGCATCGCTTAGTGCTGGAAGGAGATGTGTATTTGTGTTCGAGATACACCTCATCATGAGCTACTGACTATGAGGTTGAACCAAGTACTTCCAATGGCATTCTAAGTCAGCCTTTGACAGATTCTTGATGCTTTTAGCCTTCATTTTCAATAAATATTTCCATGATTTGGTTAAAAATTTAACTTCTGGCAAAGTGCCTTCAAGGAATTCTTGGATCAAGTTTTCTTGTAGTATACTATCATTGATAGATTCAATGAGATTGTTGGATATGTTCCTGGCACTAACAATCGTCATTTTTGCATGCTTTAGTTTGATTTCCCATTCATTGAAAACAATATCCTTTTGCGATTCTTCAATTATTTGGAAATTAGTTGATCTTCTTGTAGCACTATCTTGCCATAATATGTAATCAGAAATATTATCCTCGACCTCTTCAGAGTATTCCTCATCTCGGACTATTGATTCACTAATGAATCACTTGATTTTGATAATTCATTGATAATGGCCAATTTATGGGAGAAAATGACTTGTTGCTGGATGTTAATGTCAGTGTTCGCATCCTCCCACCAATGATCAAAAAATCTCTTTTTAGGTCATGTTAAGGGTCCCATTCTGAATTTTTTGTCATTCCATTAGGTCGTCATGCAAAAATTTGGTCACTTGGTGTAGATTTAGGTCAAACCTCACTCTTTTTAGAAATTTCATTACTCGCTGGCTCATTTCACCACTTTGTTAAGTGTACATTAGTCATGAGTTATCATCATCATTTCAATATTTTCATCATGAATTTCATTCATTCAGAGTCTCCATTAGGTCTTAGGGTTTTCAAGGTCCATCAAATCACCATTTGCATGCATAAAAGTCCAGCAAGTAAAAGAGTGACAATAAACACATTTTGTTATGAAAGTTTTATTTGTGAATCAAATTTCAATTTAATATGTAATTTTATGTTTTTTAATATGTAATAAGTTCTCATGGTTCCAAGGTAGCTGCATACTCAAGGTTCCATCAGCCAAATCAGTCAATGTTCTAAAATTCATAGTGTTCCAAATCCACCAAAATATCAAATTCAAATATCAAGTTCAAAAGGTAAAGTACAATGTTAAAGTTGAATTCAAAAGGAAATGTGGGTCCCAAAGCCAATTTATGAAATTTTACCAAGTATAAAGGGCCCTCAAAGACCAACGAGGCACTCATTTTCATCGTCATGCATTGAGCTCTCAAAATCCCAAAGTCAAAAATCAAATTTCAAAGAAGAGAATCAATTTTTTTGGAAGGCGCTACACTCCTACTCAAGGCATTGCGCTTTTACCTGGGAGGCACTGTGCTCCTGCTTCTGGCATCACACTTTTTCCACCTTTCTCCCATAGCTTCAAAAATCGTTTGCAAGTGGTCCAGTCATCAAGGGTTTTCTCAGTCCATTGCAAGTAATTTGCACCTCTCCAATCCCTCATTTCACTTCATCATTTTAAATTCATTATGTAAACCCTCCTCACTAACAATTTCAAGTTTTAAGCCAATAAACCCTAGCTTTTAGCATTACAAGCCAATATTATTTCCCCTAGACTCTATTTTCCATTCCCACACTCTAGAATCACTCCCCCTACCCCTACATCACCTTATCTATCATTCCCAAGTCATATTTCTTAAAACCCTACTCCTAGACTGCATTTTCCTAAGCAGTCTCACTGTATCCCTGTAATAAAATTATCTACCATATCTCCCTAATTTTTCTATCCCCCACCCCTTCCCTAAGCTCCCTAACTCCCCTCCTCACTTCCCTAAATTTTCCTACACTTATCCCAACTCCCTAAACCTACTTCCTAACTCCCTTTCCCTTCCCCTTTCCCCTACGGTTTCAAGACAAAATAAACATAATGGAGGAGGAGAGAAACATAATCGAGGAAAATAGAAACACCATGGAAGAAGAGAAAAATACCTACAACAAAGGAGGGAGAATCTTAAGGCATGAACCTAGACCTTGAGCAGTACAAACCCTACTTGAAATCACACTACAAAGGAAACACTAATTTTTCAGGAGGAGAAGGGTAAGTTGGACCTACTTGTTAATGCATCCATGATAGCATAAAACACCTTATTTGGCATCTCTAGAGAAATTGTAAGGAAATTTGGAGAAAATTTTGAGAAATTTGAAAAATCTTTCAAGGCACATTTTCCAGAGATGTCTTGTTTTTTTTCAGAACATATTATGGCCAAACAAAGATGAATTTTGAGAAAATGGAGAAGGTTTTTGTTCCTAAGCTATCAAAGTAAAAAAAAATATATCACTGTTTTCACAGGTATTATAGAATGAGAGATCCATTCACATATTTACAACCTATTTTTATTCCTTGCATAGTGTTGTTTAAGACACCGTTTTGCAGAGAATATTGTGGACGATAAAAGAAAAATCTTGGGAAACTTCAGGAGGTTTTTGTTCCTAACATGCTAAAGACCAAAAAAATCTATCATGTTGGCAAAAAAATTCATTTTTATGGATATATCGCTCCATATGAGAGGCCTATTTTTGCAAACAAAACCCAGAAATTTGGCACAGTCCACTTGTCAAAAACACAGTGCCTAGAGTGCTGCGTTTTTTCTAGGAGCCTCCAAATGATAAATGGTCACCACCATTGGCTTGATAAGGCCCTCTACATAAAATTTTGACTATTGGAACATCAAATTTTGACATTATGATAGGGATAAATGGAAAAAAACATCCAAAAATCACCTTTTTGCCTCATTTTTCAGGTTGGCACTGTGCTTTTGACCAGTCTTGGGAGATTTCAATTTTGCGGGACTTAAATTAATAATTTTCATAACTAAAGGGAATTGTTGGAAACTAGATAGGAGAATATTCCCAGTGAGCTATCTTGGGCTCAATTTGGACTTCAGAAAGTCCTCCAAAAGTGACCTTGAAGTTGGCCTTGCACTTTTGCTTCAGGGGCTGCGCTTTTGACAGTTCATTGATATTTTCCAGATTTTGACTTTTATTAGTTTATCAATGGATTTTATGGATTTTACTGATGTAATTTATTCATGGAAATTTAATTATGTCACTTTTAGTTCCTAGAGGTAGATACATTGGGTAAAAGTGTATTTTTGGGATAAATGAATCAGTTTGACCAAAGTTAGGGATGAGTTTGTTGACCTCCCTAGTCTTTGGGTTTCCAGTTGAGAATTTTTGGGATTAGTTCCTCAAGTCAGGGATTCGACCCCTGAGCTTGTGAGAATTAGTTTTGGTCTATATTATTCACTTCTTTTCTCATAGCAAGGGTTGGATGTTTTTTTTTATCACTAAACACTATTGTAATCAAACTTTTGGCAACAAATAACAGACTGAGCTGCAGCTATTTTGATGGAAATCTTGTGTTAATGTGATTTGACATTTTTTAATCCTATGTTTTGAAAATGTGTGAATGTATTATGATTTCATATTCATTCCATTTCTAAATGTAATTTTTTCCTAAGTCTGAAAGACAAAATTCATTAAGCTTATGCTCTATTTTGGAGGAATAGTTACAGTTTGTTTCATCTTCTTCGAGTAGAAAATAATTCATATCTCTTATGCAACATGCTCTTTTCTAAAAACCTATTAATCTAAAACATTTCATTATATACCATATCACTGCAATTATGATCCTTGTTTTCCCTGACCTAGCTCCTTCCTTAACCTATTCACCATCCAACACCTCAAAATTCAATCAATCAAACCCCTGTGCTACTATACCTAGCCTAATATGTCATTGATCCAGTCATATTGGCTGAGATCCATTGGAGAGAGCCCTCTCCTGCCTAGTAGGGCTAGCTAATTTGAAAAATATTGGTCTGTGGTTACCTTTTTTGGTCTCTTCTTAGCCTCAGAGATCCGGTGGAGTGTTAACACTGAGCAAGGAGAGTGTTTAGTTATCTTTCTTATTTCTTAAATTAAAATATCTTAGTGTTCACTTTCAACTGCTCAATCTTCTATTGAAGTTCTTGGATTTGAGTGTCCCTGCTTTTCAGATCATCTTCATGTTGAAGCTTTAATTCATTGAAATTATTCTCAATTTCTACAAGTTATTCTTACCACTGTTGTTCAATAATTTTCTTTTCATTTTCCTGACCCTGTTCTAGCTGTATGATTATTTCATCTTTGTATTTTATGATTTGTTGTAATTCTGAAGATTTTTCAATAGAATCAGTGGCATATGCTTCTGAAAACTGTAAGAGCCTGTTCGGATCTCTTATAGGGTCTGCTTGAGGATATTTCCAAACTAATTCAAAAGAGGCATTACAAAGGACTAAGGCCTGGGTTTGTTCAAATTTCCTTCTTTTTCGTTGTTTGTTGACCACAAATTTATACTTAGGACTATAGAACACATCAAGAGGATGTATTTATTTTATTTTCAAAACGACCTCAGAGGTCGGAAATACTGTGATAATTTCTAAATCGTCAGTATCCAAAACTTTATCGGAAGCCGCAATAGTAAGCGAGGTCTTCCCTTTAACTTCAAGGGTCTGTGTAATATTTTCCCGCTCTGGAATCTTAAAATATTGAGGCTATTTTTTGCATGGATTAGCTGAATTCTTCCCATATCTTATCAATTTCATTGCATGTTTGAGTCTCTTGAGTTTGTGAAGTGGATGGGGAAACCATCTCTTTGGATAGAAATGTATTAGTATGTTTCGCTGAAGTAGACACAACTTTATCATGTTCTATATTTTTTTGAGGAATTCTCAACAAATCCAAGGGAAAATGAGTTATCATTTTATTCCTATATTGATTAAACTTAACCAATTATTCAAGAATAAGTTGTGTTGTTGCTAATTTATTAACCTGTGCATAGGTAGAAGTCCTTTCAAATAAATCATCAAACTGGTCTGGTTCATGCATAAAATTGTCTGATCTTTTTTTGTGTTGTGACATTATTAGCAGTATCATTAGGATCATATTGTATATTAGGCATAAATGGGAAATTTAAAAATTGAATTTCTGCAATTTCAAGACCAACATGCTTGAAAATGTCAAGGGCATAAACAACACAGGAAATTGAAAAGTAGACCACACCGTCTTTTTTTGATCTTTCAAAAGCTTTGAAAGACCATTCCCAACAATTTGGAAAGCTATTTCTCAGGCAAAAATATTATCATGAACATAAAGGGGAAACACATGAGGGTTGATGAGACTGCCAAATGTCCAGATATAAGCGAAGGATTCCTCTCCAAACCATTTCCATATTGGTAATAAATCATTGTTAGCTTTAGAGGAAATTCTAAGGGAGTTTTCATAAAAGACAATTTGGTGGATAGGTAGCATAAATCCATGGCAAATTTTGTAGAAATGAGGTTGGAATTTGGATTCCCGGAGTATTTCATGATATATATATATATATATATATATATATAGGTGTAGGGTCTTCAAAGGTCCATTTCCATCCCATTGATGTGAAATCATAGGTAAAATAGACAACATCCATTATATAGGCACTCATGTGGAATGGGGGAACAATATTCTGAGAAAAAATATGATTTTTCCTATAATTTAGGATTTGAATTCCTATCCTATCAGACATTATAATTCCCCAATCCATAATGTATCCATTTGAGACAACATCAATTAATGGTATCCAATGGAATGATAATTTATGGGTATTACGGTATCCATATATGATACACATCAAGGAAGCTATATAACATAATGGCCCAACAATAGAAGAAATGGAATACATACCCTTGTCTTCATTCTTATGTTTGTTGGGATCTCTTCTCCATTGCCTGATGGGTTTTGACTGATCCTCATTTTCACTCATGAATTTTTCCACAACTTTTTTGTCGTATTTATTTTAGTATGGCGGCAGCTTATAAGTTTTGTCTAAATATTCACTGGTAAATGACCCAATGGTTTTCTGCTTTGGAGTTAGAAAAAATATCTCCGAAATACTTAAATTGTCAATGACCCATTTAACCATGTCTGCATAAGGCAAGATCTTTGGTTGGGATGAAACTTTGTGTGAGAAAGAATTTTCAACATCATTCTAGGTAGACTTAGCGGTTGAGGTAGAATCATCAGATGTGGCTTTTCTCTCTACTACCTTGGGGTTTTCATCCTCAAAGAGCTTAGACATAGCTTCCCATGAGGAGGCCTTAACATGGGGAGTACGTGTCATATCTGAAAATAACGAAAGCATTTTAGTAGTCTCAGGTGGAGGAGGAGTCAGTTGTTGTTGCTCTACAAATTTCTTCTTAGATTTAGCTGCCATAGACATTTTTGTGGAGTTCTACTTATCGGGGCTGACCTGCGAAAAGAAAACATGAGGGTAAGTGGAAAATTTCTTAATCACATAATTCCTTAGAGAAAATGACCCAATTCATATCTAATCGTGCCTTAATGATAAAAATCTAGTGGCATCAACTTATGATATCCAAATCATTTAGAACTCAAAAATCATCAATTTGATGCATTTGGAAATTAAATTATGAAACGTGAGTTCACATGGGCTTTTGTACATGTCAACATATCAGAGGTTTTATATCAGATAATTCATCAGGTCACATATTTGAAACATGTGATATGTTTTCCTTTTGATGAGCTTTAAAAATGTAACGAATAAAAAACATGAGCTGGAAGTGTTATCATAGGTTTCGTATCGTAGGTTGTATGTCGAGGTTTTAAAAGAGTGGCATTCAATAAAAAAATGCGATATGGGAATTGCAATATGGAAAGGGGATGTTTATCAAAGAATCGGTGATAGGTAATATAGAATTATCAGAGGAATGAGCGATAGGAAGTATCAGAGATAGGAGGATTGGAATATCAGAGGCTTTATGTGGTGCACATATGAAAATTTTCAATATGGAAGCTATGAAATTCCACATGATAATCTTGATCAGGAGCTCAGTTTTTAGCTAAAAAAATGAAATTGCTCAGAATTGCGTCAGACCTGAATTACCAGATAGAGCGTGTCACCGGGATTCCAATGCAACTCGTTCATCAAAATCTGAGTTCATATGAGTGATTTATGGTCTGTTGTTCGTTTTCCCAAAAAGGTAAAAATTGTGGAGAACAATGACAATTTCTCCTATTTCCTAAGTTTGGAACGCGCGTACATTTTTATTCCAAGGTTGAAATTTAGGCACATATTTGTTTTATTCCAAAGTTTTAATCAAAGGGAGGATAGCATCATTTTTATTGCAAGGTCAAAGGTTGGTCGCAATATACATATTTTATCAAAGGTTAGGACTAATGGCCGAAACCATACTCACATGAAAATACAACATATATCCGTGACATATTTCATTAACTCAAAGTATTAAACCTTGATCCAAAGCATCGACAAGTTCAACCATCGCGCATCAGCAGTTTAGGAGAGGAGGACATAAGGAAACAAAAAATTATTTACGATTTCAAATTGGTGATAAGGTGGGTCATATCAATCGCATCAGTAGTTTAAGAGTAGACGTGAATGCATTATCGGGTGGTAGATCTGTGATTTCACAGTAGCGATAAGTGACGTGGTGGTAGGGTTATCGGATGCGGAGCTGCAATGCGATGCAGAGTTGCAATGCAATATATCGCATAGGGGTATCACAATTGCAATAAGGAGCAGGAAACCTAGACTGATTTATAGCAGGGTCGCGATCTGCGATCTGTGGAGATTTAAATGTGTTAAGCCATGTATTAATACAATAATAATGGATAAGTGCGGGTTAGCGCTAAACATGCTTAACCCCAATTAAACTCATACTTACCTATTAATTAATTACAGATTATCTTAGCGGTAGATCTGGCAGACCCGCCAGATGCAAAAAAATCTCCACATTTAGTGGAGTTAACTGGTGGACTTCTAGAATTAGTGGAGAAAAACTAGGAAAAATTGGTTTTGCCATAACTTTAGAAATTTTTGACCAATTTAGGCTTAGGAAGAGTCATTATTGGTAGTTTTTGATATTTTGGAACCATTGGAGCAGGTTGCAAAGGAAAAAAGAGAATGTAAACAACACTTTTTCACAATTGAAGATAATACAAAGGCCCACACTATGAAGCTGGACCAAGGAGATGTAGCCCAGGAGGGGTGAACTCCATCATCAAAAACTTGTGTATTTGTCTCTGTTATTTGTGCTTGCTATGTTTTATTATTCTGTTGTTCACCATTGATTTTCCATCCTTTTAAGTTCATGAAATACACTTAATCTCACCAGGTTCAATGAATTGTCAATCATAAACACATATATAAACCCTTGTATGATAAGAAAACGAATGCACTTTCATGTTAATTCTGATATTGATATTGGCACAGCATTAACTAAAAATAAATTTCATATTAAGTTTGTATCAGAGAACAAGGTTTCTAAAGGTTTATTTCCTGCTTTGGTTGATATTGTGCAAGAATGGTTTTAATGGTTGCAATTTTGTGATGCTTACAAGGTTGAAGTTGCGGAGAAGAGAAGGGAAACTATTGATTGTTAATCCTGATATTAGGAAAAGAAGAAAGAGAGTTGAGAAAGCATCCTATTCATCCAAATTTCCACTCAAAGCTGCACTTGAAGCACCTCAAGTTCCATCTCCAACATTTGAGATTGAAGAGGTACAAAATGCACAAGAAGTTGAAGTGATTGAGAAGGTACAAGCATCAAAGGTTGAGCTTGAATCCTTATCCATTATGTTAGGAGTTGAAGAGACTCATGGAAATTCAGAAGAATAGGATGTTAAGAGAGACTTCAAAGACATACAAATAATGGTTAAAATCATGTTTGATTCATTCACTGCAAAAAGAGTAGGAGAAGGTTCTAAGCCTCCACATGGAGAAGCATCTTCGCATGGTAAGAAGGATGAGGAGAAGAGTTTGAAAGGTAGTTGAGGAAATTCACCTCCATCTCCACCATCCTCATCCTCATCATCTTCATCAGCATGCTCATCTTCCACATCCACCACATCAGCATGTTCATCTTCCACATCCACCACAAAAACCACCCACACTCATTGAAAAATCCCAAAAGGAAAAAATCCATTACTCAAGTTGGAAATCAAGTTTGAACTTCCCATGTACAATGGTGAGGTAAATACAGAGAAGTTAGACAATTATATCCTTCAATTAGAAGTATACTCCAGAATTCAGAATCTACAAGAGGATGACATAAAGATCTAGTTAGCTTCATTAAGGCTAGAAGGAGCATCACTAGTTTGGAGGGAGGAAAAGACTCAAGAGGAAATGTGAATCCATGGTGAGATATCCATTTCTTGGTTTGAATTAATTGATTCCATTAAAAGAAAATTTTATCCATTAGCATATATGAAAAAAGCAATAATAAGTTGGAAAAAATTTAGGCAACTCAAAGGCCAAACTGTTCAAGAGTATACACAGGAGTTTAGAAAGAGGGCTTTGTTGTTAGGAGTAAATTTGAATTCACAAGACACACTCTTGAAATATATTGGAGGTTTACAGTCCTACTTGAACATATTATCTGTATGTTTAACCCAAACAACTTAGATGAAGTATGTGTGCAAGCCACGCATCTTGAAGCAAGGGGAAAGAACATTCAGGAAGAGGGTAGTAAGAAGAATCCATTCAAAGGTAAGGGAAAAGAGAAGGGAGGAAAGTGGAAGGGAAAGAAGAATGCAAGCATCAAGAAAGAAGGGGAGAAAACTACATGCAAACATTGTTCCAAAGAGGGGCATGATGAAGCCCATTGTTGGAAACTACATCCCGAACTAAGGCCAAAGAGACCAAATAACAAAGGGAAACAAAAGATGACTTTCACCACACAACAAGATCTTGGATCCGATTCACGATATGAGACCAAGATAATATCCATGGTTAAAAAAGGAAGGGAAGCCATAGCAAGTACTAGTTCCTCAAATAGTCACAAAACACTCCACGTGAAGACACAAGGCTAGAATTGTTCCATGTTAGAGTGATTTCAAATCATACAAAGATTGATGCATTGTTTGTTTGTGGGTCACAAGCAAACCTGATTTCAGAAGACTTAGTCAAAAAGCTTAACCTTGAAACTATATCACCTCATAAACCATACCCTTTGGGTTGGATATTTAAGAATGCCAATTTACAGGTTACAAGGAAATGCATATTTCGATTTACTTCGTTGATGAAGTCGAGTTAAATGTGGTTCCACTTGAAAATTCTGGGATTATCTTGGGAAGTCCATATTTGTATGATAGGAAAGCGGTGTTTTATCACCATGAGAAAAAACATCATTTTCTTAAGGATGGGGTGGAGTATATTGTGAGAGCTCATCGCAAGAAACTAAATATTTCTTTAGTTAATGTAGGGAAAATGAAGAGGCTAGTTAATGCAAGTAAAAAATTTTGTGCTTCTCATGATGAAGAAAAAGGATGATATAGACTATGAATCTTTTGAAGGATGTGATGAAAAATTAAAATCTGATTTGTTTGATGTGGTAAGTCAGCATGGCGAGATGTTTCAAGAACCAAGTGGGTTACCTCCCAAGAGTGGAATTCAACATGAGATTCATTTGCAGCAGGATGTTCCACTTCCAAACATTGGTATGTATCGCATGCCAATTATGAAGAATTTGGAAATCAAGAATAAAATTCAATAATTGTTGAACAAAGGTATCATACGCCCATTTACTTCGCCATGTGGTTCCCCAATTGTTTTGGTACCAAAGAAAGACGGGACTTGGCACATGTATATCGATTTCCGTGCACTGAATAAAATCATGGTAAAGAATCACTACCCTCTCCCACACATTGATGATTTGCTAGATCAGTTGAAGTATGCAAGATATTTCACTAATTCAGAATTGCAAAGTGGTTATCATCAAGTTAGAATAGCTGAAGAGGACATTTGGAAAATTGCTTTCAAAACTAGACAAGGATTGTTTGAGTGGTTAGTTATGCCATTTGGTCTAACAAATGCTCCAGCTACTTTCATGAGAGTCATGAATGATATACTTAGACAATTTCTAGATGAATTCGTCATTGTTTACTTAGATGACATACTTATATTCAGCAAATCGAGAGACAAACATGTCATGCATGTGAACAAGGTACTTGATGTCTTGAAAAAAGAGCAATTTTTTTTAAAGATGTCGAAGTGTGAGTTTAGTAAGAATTATTTAGTATATTTGGGAGAAATTGTTAGAGGAGGTGAGTTGAAGATAGACCCTTCCAAAGTAGAGGTCATTTTGAATTGGCCCAATCCCAATACAGTTACAGATGTAAGAAGCTTTCTTGGGGAAACATAGTATTGGAGGAAATTCATTGCTAATTTTTCTTCCATTGCAGCTCCGTTACATGCATTGACAAGTGTAAAAAAAGGATTCCATTGGGGAGATGTACATAAAAAAAATAATTTGATGCTTTAAACCAAAATATAAGTTAAACACCAGTATTATCACTTCCGAAACTTAGACAGCCATTTGAGATACAAACAGATGCAAGCGATTATGCTATGGGAGCAGTGCTCATGCAGAATGGTAAGCCTATTTCATTTCATTATGAAATTTTTAATGGAGTTGTGACTAATTATCCCACCTATGATAAAGATTTATATGGATTGTTACAAAGTGTAAATAAATGGAAGCATTATTTTATGGGGAAAGAGACCATTATCCATACCAACCATCAACCATTGCAATACTTACAATCACAGTCAATGTTGCAGCAATCAATAAATTTCAGATGGGTGGAATTTCTACAACAATTTCATTTGGTTATCAGGTACAAAAATAGAATCTAAAATAAGGTAGTTGATATGCTTTCTAGGCCTATTGTAAATTCATCTATTATACTCAAGCACAATTCAATTATGCATGAAAGTTACATTGAAAAATATGAAAATGATAGTGACTTTAAAGATGTGCATGAAAGATTGAGTCAAGGAAACGAAAATGAAGAGTTATATTATCACGTGCATCAAAATTTTTTGTATCACTTTGGAAAGTTATGTATAACACAGGGAAAAAGAAACAGTATCATAAGAGAGGCGCGAACATCATTGATTGCTAGACATTTCAATGTAGGAAAGACAATAGTGAATCTCCAAAGGTATTGTTATTGGCCACGCATGATTGATAGTGTATCTCATTTTATTAGAGGATGTTCTTTATGTGCAACAAGTAAGCCTAGCAATAGGAAACTTGGATTGTACACTCCACTTCCGTTTCCTACACATCCTTGGTAGAGTATCTCAATGGATTTTGTAGGTGGTCTTTTTATGTCAAGGAAAGGTCGTGATTATTTTTATGTTGTGGTAGATAAGTTCAGAAAAATGTGTATTTTTATGCCATGTAAGAAAAAAATCAACTGAACAAACCACTAATATTTTCTTTCAAAATATATGGGTTCATTTTGGTCTTCCTACTTCTATTTTAAGTGAACGGGATTCCTGGTTTTTTAGGAATTTTTGGTCAAAATTATGGGACATGTTGGACACAAAGTTGAAGAAGAGTACAACGTTTCATCCACAAACAAATGGTCAACCCGAGGTGTTAAACATGACGATTATTCATATTCTTAGAGGTTATTGAAGAAAGCATCCCAAGTTGTGGGATGAACAATTTCATTACGTTCAGCATGCATACAACAGGGAAAAACATTCTTCCACAAACACATGGCCATTGGAGGCATGTTAGGGTTATTTACCAATATCTCCTTTGGACTTCATCTTTTAGAAATTTGTCGCTATATATGGTCATAGTGACATAGATAAGACAAGGAAGTTCATTGAGAAAATTCAATTGATACATCACACAGTGCAAGGGAAAATTGAAAAGAGTCAAAGCAGCTATAAGGCAAGGCATGAAAAATACCTTGCTGATCACAAATTCCAGGTTGGAGATGAATTTTGGTTGTATATTAGCAAATAAATATTGCAAGTGGAAGGTAAAAATCTAAAGCCAATCCGTTATGGTCCATTTAAAATTCTAGAAAAAATTGTTACTAATGCATTTAAGCTAGATTTTCCTCCTTATATGCAAATATATTCTGTCGTTAATGTTGATAATTTGAGAATGTTTGAGCCTCCTTTGATTGATGATCAAGGAGAGCATGTTCATATGCCATCAATAGATGATTTCTCGCCAAAATATTTTGATGAACTTCAACAAAATCTCATACTTGTAGAAGAATCATAACTTGAAAAAGAGGGAATGTCAAATACCTTAGAGTGGGACTCAAGGGAAAAAATCCTTCAAAGACCAAATGGATGGAGAGTGAAAGGGTGATGGAGTTGTACCCGCACCTGCTGAACAATTGATAGTATCTTTTGGGGTCCAAAAGGCTTCTAGTGGGGAGGAATGATCAAGAGCTCAGTATTTAGCTAAATAAATGAAAGTACTCAAAAATTCTTCAGACCTGAATTACTAGATAGAGCTCTTCACTAAGATTCCAACGCAACTCATTTCATCAAAATCCGAGTTCCTATGAGTGAGTTATGTTTTGTTGTTCGTTTTCCCAAACAGGTAAAAATTGTGTAGAACAGTGACAATTTCTCCTATTTCCTAAGTTTGGAAGGCACATACATTTTTATTCCAAGGTTGAAATCCAGACACATATATGTTTTATTCCAAAGTTTGAACCAAAGGGCAGATATCGTGATTTTTATTGCAAGGTCAGACGTTGGTCCTGTTAACCTCCTATGAATTTCTTGACAAGCAAACAGGGGGCTAAAATGTTTTTGAGCCTTCAAGGAATGCATCTCCCCTGAAGAAACATCATCCTTGAAGCCTCCCTGTGCCTAGGTCCTTTGGAAAATCCTCACTGCTACTCCTAGTTTAAAAGCCTCTGTTTTCCTCTCCTTTTCCCTCCCTTAATTCCTCCAAATCATCCCAAATTCCTTCTAAGCCTCACAAATACCCTTTGTTTGGCCAAATAGCCCCTTTTTCCCTCTATCGTTATCCATTTTGGCCTTAAATTCCATTGAAAATGGGCCAAAAAAACCATATTCTTCGCATTTCAGGTTTAGCCCCTTTCGGCTCAGCCCTAGAACCATTTCCCCCCACATGACCCAGCGCTAGAACCAGGCGCTAGCCCAAAAAGCGCTTAGCGCGATTGGATATCGGGAGCACTGTTAACCGTCGATTTCCCGGCATCCGATGGCCTTTGCAAGCACCTTTTGTTTCACGTTCACCCCTCTGATAATATCACAACTGTCGATCTGATCTGCAGATCGACGGTCCATATTTCATCCACCCCGGTGGTCCCTGCACCAGAGCACTGTGCAGAAACCAGTGGTTTCTATCGCACTGCCTTTGAGTGGAGGGCGGTATTTTTCGTTTGATAGTGATTCCATTCACCGGTCAACACGTGGCTCCCAGCTCTATTGAAAAACTGCCCTCATCGCGCATTAAAGTTCGGCTGTGGACCCGACGCGATATGCGCATACACCATCCGATCTGAAGCTATCCATCCAACGGTGATCGTGCCACGAAGATGCTCGAGCGATAACCAAAGAAAAAAGGGACCCCTGGCCCACCATCAGCCGACCTCCGATGCAGTTTCAACCATCGATCTCCTCCTGAGATCGGACGGTCCGGATTTAATTCACACCCCGCCATTGACCGGCCCCACCGCCAGTACTCCACATCACCCATTTTTATCGCTTTTCCCCATTTTATTGGTATTGCGCCACCTGTCCTCCAGGTTTTCACCATGTGTTGTCCGTCACCCCTGGTCTATAATGGGTCCATTTCTCTATTTTTTCTGCCATTTTGCGTTCTTACCCATTGTTTCCACCATGTTGCACCACCATTCTGCAAGCCTTCCACTACATCCATCCCCCTCCAGCATGGATTTCTTAACGATTTTGTGTGTTTTGCAAGGTTGCAGGTGGTGAAAACCTCCACTGTTCAGAGTCACTGTTCTAGTGACAAAGATCGCAGAGAAGGTCAATGTTCGAGCTTGATATTACAAGAAGATTTTTTGGAAGGATTCAACAGGAAATATTTCATCAATGTACGGTGCTCGACACTGTCAAACCTCCCGATCACCATTAAAATAGAAGTTTTCACAGTCAGAGGCAATCATGGAGCGATAAAGAGTATCAGTGAAAGATAAGAGAATGTAAGGATGATAATTGAAGATTGTGAGCCTTAACTCAATAATTAAAGACAAAATATCAAACTGAAGACCTCATGAATCACATAGAAGGCATAGGGCACACAAAATGATATATATCAGTGTCACCATCAATAGAAGGTTCCTACCCATGAAAGGACGAAGTGCCCATGCTGTCTTCACTCTATACCGTGTTCCTGAGGAGATCTCTACCTTGAAAACAGTCCTATGCTATCAGAAGCATTTGTTACACAGTATGGCAGACCTGAGTCATTGATCTATTGTTGTTCAGTTCACCAGAGTATTGCAGAGGTATTACAGCAAATACATCAAAGACATACCTGGAGTAAATTGCAGCCTGACGAAGACCACTCTTTCATCCAAAGAATACTGAAGATAAATGCCCAGAATTTAAAATAGAATGGGGCCTCGGCCCTCTTCCTCTTCTGAGTTTTAATGCTACATTTAGTTTTTCATCTACCTCCTCTGTTTCTCTCTCAGCTATAAATTTCATGAAGAAACTCATTGTAAGGGTTGTTGTTGATCAGCTATCTGTGAATTGCAATTTGTTTCTCTTGAGACACATTCTCTGTGTAAAGTTGTAAGATAGGCTGAGGAAGATGTTTTCAGACTAAATATCAAGCTATTGGTAATGTTGTACTTGACTGGTGTTGCTCTTTAATATGACAAGCACATTTCTTTGGATCCTGATTTAAAGAAGCGGTGATGTTTTTCTGTCTCTATCTATGTTTTCCTTTTTAGTTCATTACATTTCATTTCTTCTAGCACGCATCAGAAATCTGGCATAGGATTTACCCTTGTTAGGTACCATTATGTTTCTGCTCTCCTTGCCTTTAATGTTTTCTGCTGTATGTGTTATCTGAGAATTGATTTCAATCTAATTTAACCAGTGTAGTGGTCGACTATATACTGCTAGCTGATGTATAAATTAATGAATCTGTTCTTAGATGTTCTTGTTAGGCTTTAATTGAATAAATTGGGATACTGGGGGTTTAGAACTCTATCTCTATCTCACTAGGATCCTTTTAAATTAATTGAACCTTCCTAAGTTCCCTTAAGCTGGATGCCAAAGCATTGAGAGTTCAAAGTCTGTCTCTGATCTCAGGGCTTCACCTTTGTGTTTAGATCTTTAATGTTTACTTGTTTGAAGAGTTAGCCTTTAGGTTTTGGATCACATGTTGTCCAATGGCATGTCCTGTCCCTGGATCTGATTCCCGAAAGGTCACCTTGGAGGTTTCCTTGCTTTCACTTTCTCTCTTACCATTCCATGCCACACTATCATCTTTAAGATCCAATGCTTTAGATGACTAGTCCAACTGAAAGCCTGCATATTGAATAGCAAGTAAACCCTTTTCCGACTCCATTTCCCAATAGTCCTGAATGTTCTCTGAATCATCCCTCCTTTTCCTAAAATCCTCTTTTCTCATCCTTGTTTTATATTGAACCCTTATTTCCTGATTCCCAACAACCAAACAAAAATCAAACAAACAAATCCTGTGCCTATAACTAGCCTAATATCTTAACTTTGAGCTTCAAGACATAAAACCTTTTCTTACATAGAGATATCCCTCTCTAGACACAGGAGGGCTAGATCATGAGGTTTGAAAGTGGTTTGATGTTGTCTCATGTTTTTGTCTTGCCAATCTGGCCAAAACATGGGAACCCCAACATAATGGCGACTCCGCTAGGGAATCTGAGAGTCTATAACTGATAACATTGGTCTGTCTCCCATTGTCATCACCAACATATTGGCGACTCCACTGGGGAACTTCTGAGTATTTTTCCATCTTACTACATCACAAGAGCCTCAGAAACCTACAATCTCTGGTTAGGTTGGCAGTTAAACACTCCTATTCACAAATCAACTTCTATACCACTTGTTGTGTTTTCTCCCACACTCTTAGACAGAGTCTGGAAAGGGCCAGACAGCCTCCGGATCTCATTCTCTTTCAGAGGTGAAATATATGGTAAATTCCCTCCCAGTCCATCTCTGGTTAGAGTTTGTTGTGTTTTAAGGATTTCCCTAAAAAGGACATTACATAAACACTGTGGTGGATAGTATACCCTCTTGAAACATTCTAAACCTTCCACCTGGCGACTCCATAGTTCCTAAATGATTAAAAGACTCCACTGGTGATCAGTAGGCCTACTGATTATCTTGGTTCACTTAAGACTCCACTGGGAGACCAGAGCCCATTACAACATCAACCATAATAGAAGTAACAAGTAGGGTTAAGCTGCTTTGTTGGAGAACAACATTTTGGCTTCAAGAACCATTCACACAAGAGCTTATCCCAACCTAAACCCACCTGGAATAGTTGATAACCCTGAGAACATCCTCAAGAGATCTCCTACACCTAAAAGACCAGCTAATTCCAGACACATCCATAGAGTTAAATCTGCACCAGAAGACTTTAAAGCTCTATCAGACCCACTTTTTGACCTAGACTCTCAAAACAGATTACCAAGAACTAGGTCACACAGTGCTCTAGACCAGCCAGACCTTGAGTTACCTGGTTCACCACCCCAAAGTGGTAAACACATTAGGGATAGACAGACCCCTCCATCTAATCCTCCTAATTTTCACTTCATTCAAAACTTGGGGCTCTGCCACCCTAAATCTGCTCAACAAACTTCTGTTGGTCCTAGTATCCCTATCATCCACATACCAGCTGCTCAAGCTAACCCTTTTCCTCACTTGAACATCATCATGGCAGCCTGGTATGCACCCTTAGTTTTACCGTAGCCTCTAGTGCCCCTACCCAATGATTACCAATCAAAGATCCCACACTTCATTGCAAAGGAGTCTACCACAACTCAACACCATGTAGACAGGATGGAGGATTCTTTTGACTACATGGAGATAGATGATAATACAGTCAAAATGAGAATCTTTGCCCAGAGCTTAGGAGGTGATGTGAAGAAATGGTTTAAAGGCCTCCCTCCTAATAGTATCCAAGACCTTCCTGCTTTATATCAGATTTTCATAAACAAATGGGAAGTTAAGGCCAACCCCCTCCAAATTTTAGCAAAATACAAGAACCTGAAAAGAAACGTAGGAGAGAGTTTCCATGACTACTCTACAATGTTTAACAGTGCTTATAACACTCTTCCTCCACACATGAAACCTCCCCAAGGTATGTATCTAGTGAAATGTCCTGAAGGCTTTGATGCTGACATGGCCTAACAGCTTAGGGAGAGGGATTACAACACACTGGAAGATATACAAAAAGGATCCGTGAGTGTAGAGGCTAACCTGATTGAGAAGAAAGCAAGATTGAGAGCTGAGAAAAGGGCAACATATAGAGATGACACTGTAGCCTCTACATCTGACCCCAATTATGACCGTCTATCTAAAAACATGGAAAAGCTACAGCAAATGATGGAAAAAATGGTTGTCACAGTTAGTAACCAAAATAGAAATCAAAATCATAACCAGAACCAGAACTTTAGGAGAAACAACACCACTCCCAACAGACAAAGAGAATCAGATCAACAAGTCATACCCCCATTCCAAAAGAACTTCCTTGATGAAGATCAGGGGATAATAGAAGAGTCTGAGGAAAACAATATAAATATGTTTGAAATATAAAAATCAATCCACAACTGTTCCACAGAGGAAGATCAGCCTTCATCCTCATACTGGGATGAGGAAAGATTAGAATCTGAGTATTACAGGCTAGGATTTGAAAATGCCATCATGCAGGTCAGAGAACAGTATGAACTTAGAAGAAAAAAGAGCCTAGACACTTCAAAACCAAAGGCTTCTGAGGTTACCATCAAGAAAATGCCTGAGAAAACTTCTAAAGTAACTGTTGAAAGTAACAAATCAACAGCTGAGAGTTCTGGGAAGAACAAAGAAAAAGACAACCAAAACACTGATAAACAAAGTCAACCAACTAGCAGCACTAGCACTGTAGTTAGTGCTCCTGATAAAACTGTCACAAACACTATACATAGTGAGAATCATCACACCAATTCTACCACCAAGGTGATGGCTAACAAAACAGAGTTGAACATTCCAAAGAGTCACTCCACTTTCAATTTGGAGAGTGAGATTGCAAAAATTAAAATCGTTGTCCCACTCTCTGAGCTGGCCACTCAGGATGTATATAAAGGCCAAATTTTGAAAGCTTTAAATCTAGGGGAAAACAGTGACACTGTCAATTTGAGTGATGATCAACCATCCCTTCTGTTTGGCCCAAAGATAGAAGGGAAGGTTCAGGAAGGGGTAGTACCACCTTTTTATATCAGTCTCAATATCCATGACAAGATCCTTCACAATGCAATGCATGACTCTGGGGCATCACACAACCTAATGCCTAAGGTAGTTATGGAAAATTTGGGCCTAGAGATAACCTGTCCCTATAAGGATTTATATTCATTTGACTCTAGCAGAGTAAAATTCCTGGGCTTAATCAAAGACCTGTGTGTAAACCTTACCCAGATCCCTGCAAAATGTATGGTTATGGATGTTGTGGTGGCAGATGTACCACCTAAGTATGGCATGTTACTATCTAGGTCATGGGGAGAGAAGTTGCAGGGCACAATGTAGATGGATGGGGCATATGCCACAATCCCTATCTTTAGCCAGCTAAGGAGATTGTATAGAGAGGCAAAAATGAAACTCCTGGTCAGCAGCCCTGAAAAGCCTAAAAATTCTCTTATGTATTCTGTGCACACAGATCTGGACTCCTTTATCTTTTGCAATGATGAGTCCTAGGGAGAGCCAGAATTAGAAAACAAAGATACGAACAAAAGAGTTGAGACCATAGATTTTAACATAATGGCCACTCTGGACTTAGAGGAAAATGAAGAAGAAAACTTCAAACAGTACGTTGAGACAGAAATTCAGAGCAAACAAGAAATAGAATGCAACCAGCTGACTAGTCACCTCTCTGAATTCCATACACATCAGGAAGAGAAAAACCATCAACAGACCAGTGAAACCCACATTAGGGAAGAAAAGGATGATAAACATGAACACGACCCCTTATGGGAAATGAATTTTGATGGATCCTGTACTAGGAGAACTGCAGGAGCAATAGTGTGGATACATAACACAGAGAGTGACTATGCAGAGATCCATGCCTTTAATCTGAACTTCAAATGCACAAATAATATCGCAGAGTATGAGGCTCTTATCCTAGGTTTGAATCTGTTGAAAAAATTAGGGGCTCGTAGGATAACTGTACATGGAGACTCTGATTTGGTCATAAAACAACTGAACGGTGAGTATACAGCTAAACACCCTAGGTTGAGAGCGTATAGGAATGATGCAATGGATTTATTGAAGACCTTTGTGGAATATGAACTAGTGTTTATTCCTAGGAGTCGGAATGTAATTGCAAATGGATTAGCATGCATAGCTAGTTCATATCACAAGCATGGAAAATTTTAGGGGCTAATATTCGCAGGTGGGCTATTTTTCCATGCTTTTAAAAAAAAAAAGATTCACAAATTCCCATTTTTTTTAAAAATTGATTCGCCCAAGTTTTATAATATAAAAATATTTTACCCTAAAAATCGCCAAAAAATTATATATACTAATATAAAATGATTACAAAACTAAATATTTTTACAAAAATAACATCAAAAAATTTACATTTCACATATTGGGGACTATTAAGATTCGCCAGTTTTAAAACTTTAAGATAAACACCCATCCTTAAAATTATCACCTGATCACAAGCCTCCTAGCGACCAACAAATCATCATTCAGACCAAATTCAGGCCTGCAGTACCTGATAATGAGAAATATTGGCAGGTTTTTGAAGGAGATAAACAGATTGAGGATTTCCTGATAGGCAGGAACGAGTTTGAATTTTTTGATTCAAAATCTAAGTCCAATGATAGCTGCCTAAGTGAAGAACCCTCAGACGAGGAAGAACCACCCTGTAACATAGAAATAAACACTTTAAACGAACAAATTGGAAATCCAACCGAAGAATGTAAAAACGTAGATAGTGGGGAAATAGAGGTGCTGCAGGCCAAAGATAAGAACATACCCTAGGGGCTGGCACCTGTAGAGGACGTTTTTGACTTTGATGATGTAGCGAAAAAGCCCACTATAGAACACGCAGACTTTGATGTCGAGGAATGCAACATAGGCACTGAAGATAAGCCCAAGATGATCAAACTGGCTAAGTCCCTGCCTGCAAACATGAAAAAGAAATATATTGACTTGTTCAAAGAATTCATTGATGTGTTTTCCTGGAGCTATGAAGGCTTAAAGGCCTATGACACAAACATCATATAGCACAAAATACCTTTGAAAGAGAACCAGAAACCTTTCAGACAGAAACTTCGCAGAATAAACCCAAAACAATTTCCTGCAGTGGAAAAGGAAATAAAGAAGATGTATGATGCAGGAATAATAGTTCCTATGAGGTTTTGTGATTGGGTCTCAAACCTTATAGCTGTGAGAAAGAAAACAAGTGAGATAAGATTGTGCATAGATTTCAGGAACCATAACAGAGCCTCACTCAAAGACAATTACCCTTTGCCGAAAATGGAACACATTCTTCAGAGGGTAGTAGGCTCAAAAAGGATCTTCCTGTTAGATGGTTTTTCAGGTTACAACCAAGTTTTAGTACTCCCAAAAGACCAACTCAAGACAACTTTTACCACTCCATGGGGCACTTTTATGTATGTAAAAATGCCCTTTGGATTGATGAACGCTGGTGCAACCTTCCAACGAGCAATGGACATAGCTTTTTCGGATGAAATAGAGCACTTCATTGTCATCTATCTGGATGACATAACAGTCTATTCCAAGACTGATGAAGAACACCTAAAACATCTGAGGAAAGTGTTTGAAAAATGTAGAAGGTTCGGTCTGTCATTGAATCCTAAAAAGCTATATTCGGGCTGCAGGAGGGAAAGCTTCTCAGCCACATCATATCAGAAAGGGGAATTAGGATAGACCCACAAAGAGTTGAGGGAATACTACAGTTCACACACCCGAGAAATATCAAAGAGTTACAGTCCTTCATTGGGAAAATTAACTTCTTAAGGAGGTTCATTCCCAACTTAGCTGAACACCTCAGGAATATGACAAACATGTTGAAGGAAGGTGTAGGAGTTAAATGGACTGTTGAGGCTAAAAAATCCTTTGAATCAGTTAAATTTGCACTCACCCAAGCTCCTTTCCTAATTAGCCCAGATTTCTCAAAGGATTTCCTGATCTTTTCATTTGCCACCAAGCATACAGTGGCTGCAGTTCTACTGCAGAAAAATCCAGAGGGAATGGAACAACCCATTTCTTTCTTCAGCAAAGCTCTAAGGGATGCACCCTTGAAATATAAAATAATGGAAAAACAAGCTTATGCCTTGGTAAAGGCCTTGAAAGACTTTAGGGTGTACATACTGCATTCCCACACCATAGCCTACGTGCCAAACATAGTGGTGAAAGACATCTTGTCCCAAGACCCAGATGGGAAGAGGGGCAAATGGATTGCTGTAATCTTAGAATATGACCTTGAGATAAAACCCACCAAACTGATCAAAGGTCAAGGCCTAGCTCAACTAATGGCTGAATCAAATTTACAAGCCCTTGACATAAACATGATAGATGCCTTGGATGAGCAGGAAGGGTTGCCTGATCCCACAGTTGATGAAAAGTTTCAGAACTCACCTTGGTATTCTGACATTCTGTATGTGCTCACAAACCTCAATGCCCCTCCTGAACTGTCAAAGACCAAGGCCAGATTCATAAAACTAAAAGCCAGAAGCTATTGCATACTGAATGAATGCTTATACTGGAAAAATACAAATGGGCTATTGCTTAAATGTTTGCCTGACACTGAAGCTGAGAGGATTAAACAGGTGTTCCATGCAGGAGAGTGTGGAGGCCACCTGAATTGGAAAGCCACTTGAATAATAAACTTTACAAATCAAACGACCAACTTGTAGACACATTCACAAAGCATTGTTGAAGGAGAATTGTGAGCGACCAACTTGTGGACATATTCACAAAGCATTGTTGAAAAAAAATTGTGAACAATAGAAAGAAGACATTGAACACATGGAGTTCAACAATCACGTGAGTGATACCTAATCTATCACCTCAATGCAGAGCTTCAGCCATATCTCATCGAGTCATTAATGATTGAAGTGAAACTTAACTTGCAGTGTCTAATTCTAAGATGCATTGGTTATAGTAGCAATTATTTTTAGGAAATAATGGTTGTATTTATCGTGGATTCAGTCAAAGATTTTTTATTTTTGAATTTAGTTTAAGAAATTTTCTTATTCTAAATAAAATTAATATAATTTAGGTAAAAGAATTGTGTGCTTTTTTATTGGAGAATATATATATATATATATATATATATATATATATATATATATATATTCTTTTTGGTTGTTTTATAAAATTTTAAAATTAATATTATTATAAAATTTTTTTTTTGGTTGTTTTATAAAATTTTAAAATTAATATTATTGCTCTCAATCTCATCGTTTCTCTTTTTAGATATATCCCTTTACTCACATATCACGGAAACCACAAACTTACAACAATGAACATAGTTGATCAGTATTTGCATATACAGTACTGCAAAATTGCTTTTTATAATAGAACGTAGCTTTTTATAAATAAATAAATGTTTTGCAAAATTTGCCAAAAATAAAGGTAAGAGGGGATAATTGATACATTAAATATGGTTAGGACAAGTTGTCACGTGCTCCAAATTTGTATTAACCCATTAGACTTCTGTTCATATTTATGGACATTGGTAAAACTAAAATAAGTCTATATTGGGATAGAGATTGGTCTTTCTTCAATATATGTTTTGAGATCTATTTATATCTTGAAATTCAAGGTAGGAAGGATTTCAGGATAGGAAGTTCCCTGAATTGGAAAATTCTATAGATCTTCCAAAAGTTCTTTGGAATTAGAAAATTGTATAGATCTTAAAGATGAATTTAAGGAGAGGGATCATTGTTAGGATATATATTGGCTTTTGTCCAATATATGTCTTTAAATTTATTTATATCTTGAAATTCAGAGAGATAATGGTTGAGATAGATATTGATCTTGGTTCAATATATGTCTTCAAATCCATCCACATCTTGAAAATCAGAGTAAGAAGTTCTATGAAATTGGAAAATTGTATAGATCTTTCAGTGAAAATATTTAGGAGAACTAAAGGTCAACTGAAAATATTTAAGAGAGCTCCAGATCATTATTTCATACTTATTCTTTAGGAGAGCCACACATCCTTATTTCACACTTACATTTTCTTCTGAAAAGAATCTTTTCTCATAAAATGTTGTACAGATCTTCCACTGAAAATAAGAAGTTTTTTCTCATAAAATGGAATTGTATAGATTTTTTACTTAAGTTTTTCTAATAAAATGTATGGATGTTCCACTGAAAAGTTTATTTCATAAAATGGAGTTGTATGTATCTGAAAAGTTTTATTTCATAAAATGGAGTTGTATAGATCTTCCACAGGTGAAAAATAGTTGTACAGGTCTTCCACTGGAGGGGCATTCGGAGAAGTAAAGATTCTGCATGGACATTCCAAAAAATGCGGATCCCTGTTTTAGGTACTGGTGGGGCATTCCGAGAATTGAACTCGGGACCTCTCGCACCCTAAGCGAGAATCATACCACTAGACCAAATGCCCTTGAATGAAACAAATTCCGTCTACTTCTCTCATTCTCTGGCAATGCCTCATTCCATGCAGGCCAGGGATTTTAGCACTCTGCAATTCCCATGTCCCGTGCTGTCAATCTGAGAACAAATTTCTTGCTTGGTTATTGTGAAAAAGTGGGTTCTTTAAATAAAATGGCAGCACCAGTTGGTCTCGGCCTGAAATGCAGAATCCCTGAACTTTTATTTTTCAGGAGAGCGTTCAGAAAGGTCTGCACCAGCGTGAATTTTCACTTGTTCAATGAAGAAATTTCTCCAGGCAAACTTATCATAAATTTGGGAATGGTATATTTTTTCTCAAAAAAAAAAACCCAGGGGAGTGTATATATCCTATTCTTTGGGAAATTTCTCCACGCAAACTTATCATAAATTTGGCAATGGTATATTTTTTCTCAAAAAAACACCCAGGGGTGTGTATATAACCTATTCTTTCATGGTTAAACTTCTGATCTTCGTCAAAACACATATTCACACATTCAATTAAGCCTATTCATGCTATACTTGAAGAAGCATTTTGAATGGAATTGAGCTCCTTTCTTTTCTTTTTCATTAATTATACCTTATGACGTTTCCCTCTTTGAATTTTGAATACTTTCAGATGCTAATTCACGGCCATCCAGAGCATTGAAATATTTACAAACATAAAAAATATATATATATATATACAAACATTATATATAGATATACACATACACATTTTTACATTTTTAGTTACATAGAGAGAGTGTTTATATTGAAATATATTAGTTAATATGAATATTTAAACAATTTATTTAAGTTTAATATTGGAATATTTAAAAGAAAAATATAAGTTTTTATTAGAGAGAGTGTTCATATTGAATTATACTAGTTAATATGAATATTCAAACAATTTATTTAAGTTCAATATTAAAATATTTAAAAGAGAAATATAAGTTTTTTTTTTTTTTTTAAATACTTTATCTTTGTAAAGTTATATAAAATTATATTATTTAACATAGAGATCTAAATATTTTATTTATTACTGGAAGAGAGAAAGCGAAATATCAATGAACCAAGTAAACACAATGAGAATGTGATTATTAATGTTTTATAATGCTTTCAATTAAAATTTACCAAATATGTATAATCATTTATATTTTTATTATAGCCGACAATGTTTTTTCATTTAAAGTATTTTTGTTAAGGAACACGTATCAACTCCAAGTTGAGCACAGAGTGAATTACACATCCCCTCATACCAAATTGTAGAATGAACATCTCGGCTCAATAATACACCAAGAAGCATTGTTTGCTTCCATTCATAGGGTAGCGAGATTGTTTTTGCTAATATTTTGGTGTGCAAGGATTTTTGAAAAGGTTCTGTTGACGATGTTGGATGTCGTCAATGACTAGGGGGTCTCCCCGGTGTGAAGTCTCAATTAGACCTCACACTGTTTAGAATATGAGCCCCATCTAGTATGCGGGCTTGACTGCCACCATGAATATTTCGCTCTTGGGTGTTGAATGTGACATTGTTAGAGTAAGAACAAGGAAGAAATGCCCATATTGGGGGAGTGAGGTCAATCCACGATTAACAACCTATGGAACGAGATACAAGGATGTAACATCAATAACAAGGAGAAGTATGCCATAAGAATGATTAGTGAGTTGAAACCATTTCAGACATACATAAACAAGAACATCCCAAAGGTTAATTGCAAATTAGTTCACAATGGGTCTGAACTGGCATGGCAGGGAGTACGAAAGCAAGGATTCAAAGTAGACATGCAAGCCATGAGTTAAAAACTAGTTCATTAACATACTGCTCACATGAAAACACACATACAACCACAATGGAAATATTGGAGAGCCAATAAAACCAAGACGAAAAGCATGAGAATCAATGCAGAAGATGAAGCACTTCTAATTAATGTTGTTGCAAATAAAAGTACATATTCTGCAAACCATCAAAGCCCAATAGTGGAGCATGGGCTGCTCCTACCCAATGAAAATTTTAGGGGCTAATATTCGCACATGCACTAATATTCCATGTTTTTTCCAAAAAAAAGGTTTGCCAATTTCCATTTTTTTAAATGAATGCTCCCAAATTTTATAGTATACAAATATTTTACTGTCAATATTATATATTGTATAATATAAAATAATTATAAATCTAAACATTTTTACAAAATGATCATAAAAAAATTAAATTTTGGATATTACGGACTAGTAAGATTCTCCAAGATTGTTAAACTTTAAGATAAACTTCCATCCTTAAAAATTTCTCTGCGAGTCCTACCATCTCCCAAGGAAAATCCCTAGCCTCACCACAACTCACCCTACTAGCTACCAAGAGTTGAGTGCCTCTAGCTCTTCAAGCAAAGATCAACTATCTAATGCTAGTCCTAGCTCTAGTGTTAAAAGTCCCCCCTCAATGAGGTATGAGGATACATTTACAGAGGTGAGGTGATTGTTCGCCTCGGCGTGACCTTTGACCTACCCTCACGACTCTTGAGCTTCCTCACTACTCTCTCATCTAGTGACTGTTACATGCTCAAAGAAATCTCAACAAAGTTGTTAGTATTATGATGAGAAACATTTACAATATGACAACATAGAAATCGTGAGGAGAATAAAAAAGGTCGTTGGAAACCCTAATACTTGTTTCAAATGTTGTTTCAATGATATGGTAACTTGTACGAGTTAGTGAGTCGGGTGGCAATGTTCATTTTTCGTGTAAACTATCCATTTGTGTGTTGATGCACCTACCATCAAGGTTGACACAATGCTTCAGGAAACTACATTGGATCAATTTTCCTATTTGTTGAAACCCTAATTGCACAACTTCTTGTAAGAAACCCTAGCTTTCCCAATGCAAATCAACATCCTCCATCTACAAACAAATAACATTATTCATATAGATATGGAGACACAGAATATTGTTAGAAATATGACAAATCAATTGAAAGTAAAACATCAATTTAGACCCTTGTTTAGTCCCATTTTGTACGATGGTGTTGTCAGAGCAGGTGGATTTTTCAAGGTCTTGCTAGGCTTTCTCAATTATGTTTCCATTCATAAACCCACTATCATCCATGAACAAGTGTGGAATGCAACTTCCTTGTCCTGATGTGTCTAGAGGCACATGATAATTTTTTCCATGTCTTTGAGACTCTTTAGCTATGATAATTTGTTCCATGTCTTTGAGACTCTTTAGCTAATTGGCTTAATTCAAGCATACATGCAGTACTAGACATAAGTGATGAACAATTGCTTCTGCAATTGGAATCTTAATCTCCCTTTGCTCTTTGTGATACACAAAAATATTGTCGCATCCCTTCTTAATAAACTCATTGATGATGGTTGCTACAAAATTCTTTTATTCAAACCTTTGCTGCTACATGAGGTGGCCTCTTATTGTTTCAACTATGGCTCCAAACTTTCTTCCATGAGTGAACCAAGATGATGATAATTTGTTACTCATACATCGACAACTTCAAACCTTGGTGAGATTCTCCTTTCCTTCCTTGTACTATAAGTTGTGCATTCAAATTTCATAGCACAAAAGTGTAACTCACCTTAGTAGATTGGTTTACCCATACTTGAAGAAGATTGTTTAGTGGCAATTCTTGAACATTTGTTGATTATGAGCACGCAACATGTTATCCCTAGGTCTAAAAATCAGTGCTTGGCATTGGTGATTGGCACAATTATTCTAAGACAGGAGCATCGTTTCGAGTTCTTCGACTTAACTCATCCGTCCTCATACCTTCCCAACTGATTTGGCACTAGAGCAGAGATCAAGTTCCAGGTTTCGAGCCCCTTGCACTTGTGCACTTAACAAGGCGAACTTTCACTATTAAACTTATGGTTTTGTTTGTATTACATCAAGGCGCTAACCGTTGTATATATAACATGGATTATTGGTCTTGTTTCTTGCACATTGATCTTAAAGGGAATGCACCAAATGGTTTATATTGCATATGGTGTAGTACAATCCCTATGTTATCACTACAACCATGTTATATGATATCCTTACGACCTATAGTGTTTACAAGATCAACTAAGAAAGTCGTTTCACCCAAACACCCTACGACCTGGAGAGAGGCAGAAAATGTGGGGTCACATGATCGCAGTTCAATGCAGGTCACATTATCTGGTTATACTTCCAAGGCTATGCAACAATGACTATGTGATATGTAGAGAGGTTGTGAATGAGTGATGTGATTTGAGCTAACTTGAATGAAGTCACACCTTTTTGTTGCTTGTACAAGGTCCTGAAGTGTGATTTTGAGACCTATAGTGTTGACAATATGAACTAAGAAAAAATTTTCACCCAAACACCCTTTTGAGTTGAGGAAAAGTTTGTTTCGCTATGCATTTTCTGATGGCTCGTAACATTACCTTGAATCGTCTTTAGCACAGCCCTTGAAAGAACTGCATATGCATGGCATTGCACTTGATCGATGAGACCATATCCTTTCAACACGTTTGACCTTAAGTCGGTGTGATGGCACAATATTAATACCAGTTTGAACAGCCATTGAGTGGCACCTTTCACCCTTGTTATAGTATTGTTCTGTCCATGATAGCATGTGCCATTTTACCCTTTCTCTTATGCATTTGGCAATATGTGTTTCCTTCCCAATTTCTTGGACATTTGCAATTGAAATAAAATGTTTCACAAACATAACTTCGCCATTCGTTGCATGGGGTGTATGGGCCTCCAAAACTATTGTCGCACTTCACAAAGCATTGTTGTCTATGGTGTGAGCTTCAATGTATGTGATGGCTAAGAAAATATTGTAACCATCGTACCTTTTGGAGCCAATGTCCAATGTGTGGGGCTAACATGATTTTTATATGATTCCCCATGCATCCCTTCCGCTCGAGCTATCCAATTATCCTTATATTAATTCAACACAAATTCAACATGTCCCAAATTTTTCCCTGTGATTTTTTGAATGAGATTTCGTTGTAATGCATATGGCCATATGAGTCCCATCACAACGACATGTGTCTTATATTAAGAGGCATGGATACATTTTCCATTTAACTCTAGGGCCCACCATACAATATGTCATAGAGTGTACCCTTTGGCTTGCACTTAGGAGTATACAGTGTCTTGCTTGGCATAAGCTCATGAAGTTAATGTGCTTTTCTCTAATGCTCATGTCAGTTGCATTTAACACACTATCAATGCATCCTACCCCTTCCCCTATGTAATCAATTAGTGCTATTTTCATAGTTTTCAATGCCTCTTTTAATATGCGTCGATCTTCTAGTGCGTGCTTTAGAAGAGTATGTGGGGGTTCATGTGGAAACACTTTATCCCCCACCTTCCTACATTTGAATGTTGTGAAGTCAAGGTATGGTTTAATGTAGGTGTTGCATCATTTTATGTGAATCTATATTGTATCCACTTAATTTCATGAAAAGAAGAAGAATACACGTGAGAGAGGTGATAGCTCATAAACCCTAATGCAACTTAATGACGTTGTGGCCACTAGCACAAGATGTCTTCATTTCATTACAATGCACACGATAGAGAAATGAAGTGTTGTGAGTGCATAAGACTTCTAATGCAACATTAAAGCAACGGATGCCCTAAAGCCCTAATGCAATCATAAGGTGAATATACAAGATAAAACATAACATGGATACAATATGAAACATGTGAGTGGGTGCGCGATAGGGTTTGACGTGAGTGGGTTATGGGGAGGTTGACCAATTGAACACTCGATCATAACCCTAATGACTTGAGGCAAACAGATGGGGCCCCACAATTTTAAATATGCCCAAAAAAATTTGGGTGTTGTTGTAGCGGTTACAACAGGTTCAAGCCATGGAACAAAAGCAGAAACAACCAGTTCAAGTTTGAATGTGCGTAGTTTAAGGAGGCCATGTTTTCCCCCCGAAAAATAATGGAATTTCCGACACAATTTTGACAAAATCTGGCGAATTTTTTTGAAAATCCATGTTATTGTTGTAAAGCTCCAGGATTTTGGGTTCCCCAGCATTTTTGATGGTGTTGAATCCATTTCCAGCATGAAAAAAAATGTTTCAAACACTCCCATAATATTTTTTGGAAAAAAAGGGCCAGACTCCGATAAAAAATGACAAAATTTTCACCTCAATAGACAATGTCATTTGAATGGGCATAACTTATAAAGGAAAAGGAAAACACAGTGCCAACAACGTCCCTCCCCCTAGACGAGAGTTAGGCCGCCAAATGTAGTGAGGGTTAGTAGGAAGCCAAATGGCCTACGACTTATCTCTCAGGCCAGACTATTGAAATTGAAACCAATACAAGGGATACCAAACATAGAAGGGTAGGCCCAATGCAACATGAAAGCCAAAACACCAAATAGACCCATAGAGGGGTCGAAATTCACCATTAAACCAACATACTCAACAACTAGAAATGGAAACCAGACCAAGCAGAGATTGTGGGTTACCTCATAAGCAAACATAGAGAAAAGAGGTGAACTCAATTGCAGGTTTTCTATATAGACATAAACAACTAGCCATGCCCCTTTCGCACCCAATTGTTTTCGAGATTTTAGGGTTTCCCATATACCAAGGTCCCAAATTTCATAATCCTGCGCTTTCCCACCACAAAATTCTCTGAGAGCACACCCCTGATGAAATGACATGATTTTTGGGCTATCGAACACCGGGCATATAAGGCCACAATAAGACCAACCTTTCCACCTCTTGAGCTCCCAAGCCTCTAGCATCAAATACCAATTACAAGGAAAAAACATCAAACTTATCTTTGCACCTGCCATTCTATAAGGATGTATGTTGCATGTATATTATGGGGGGGAGGGGGGATGGGAGCGAGTATGGCATGCTACCCCCTAATCTAGACTTATGTAGGAATGAGATAAAATAAAGTACTAAACATAAACACAGCGATGCAACAGAAATAAAACTCCATTTCATTAATAGCAAATAACTGAAATATGCTTACAGACAGAATGGACATAAACTAGCTAGGGCGATGGTAGCTTATCTCTGAGAAGAGATGTGGTGGTTGCATACCTCTGAACTGTGTTACAATGAGGCTCGGAGGCCTATTTATTATTTAGAAACAATGGAAAACCCTAAACGTCCAAAAACCTAACCCTAGAAGATGAAACAACAAACTATTGGCCTCGTTGGGGTAAATTGGTACATTGATTTCTCGAGGTCGTAACTTTGGCATATGACCTTCGTTTGACGCACATGATACCTTGTTAGAAAGATCTATCTAAGGAATACAATAGTTAATAATTAATTTTGAGTTGTTGTCTCCCATTCACTAATTGTGATTTTCCAAAAACGGTTTTTTAGGGCCTCAAAACGGCTCCCGAAGTTTAGGACCCAAAAAACTGCCAAAATAGTAAATTGTGCTACAATTAAGGAAACTGAAAACTGAAAGAAACAATCATGGGGGTCTAAGTGGAAAAGGAGGGTGACCACCAATATCCACATGGATCATTCTTCCCCCCTTAGGAAGAAATGGTCCCCATTGCATTAAGTTCCCCCACGAGATGATGAAACTTCTGTTGAACTTCGTCCTTGGTGAGCCACTTGCCCTGGTGAAGGAGTTGGCTTGCTTTGACAACTCGATATAGTTGGATCCTTTTTTGTCGGGTTTTCTTGATCTGTGTGTCAATGATTTGATCATTTGTGGCTTGTTCCATGCATTCTAGGTTTAACTTGGTTGGTGTGAGTTGTTCTGCAATGTCGGATGTGTCAACCAATGGTGGAAAGTAGGATCGAAGGCGGTCCACATTGAACACTGCGTGCAGACCAAGGAATGGTGGAATATTGAACTCGAAGGCATTGTCCCCTACTGACTTGGTGATGGTGTATGACCCATATCAGAGAGGGCGAAGCTTGCGGTGGGCCCCGATGAGGCGCTCCTTCGGCAAATGTGGCCAAACTTTGTCGCCCACCTGGAACTTGTGTGACGCTCGATGTTAATCATGTCATTTTTTTTACTTAGCATTGGCTCTTTCCAATATGTCATGGACCTATTGGTGGATGTGCTAAATGAAGTTTTTTTCCTTGTTAGCTTCGAACTGGACATAAGTTGAATCTGCCTCAGTAGCTACAAATGGTATGGCCACATCAATGAGACATAGTGGCCAGAATCCCAAGCCCACCTGAAGGGGTTGTGGCCAATCAAGCTGTGGAGAGGTATTGTGCACGTCAAATGGAGATCGTATGCCAAATTTACGTTCCTGGGAAGTTGATGTACCAATTTACCCAAACAATGCCCATAAGTTTTGTGCTTCATCTCTTAGGGTTAGGTTTTTGTATGTTTATGGTTTTCCATTGTTGCTCAAAAATAAATAAGCCTTTGAGCCTCATTTTAACATATTTAAGAGGCATGTAACCACCACATCTCTTCTCAAAGATAAGCTACCATCGTTCGAACTAGTTTATTTTCATTCTGTATGTAAGAATATTTCAATCTTTGATAAATGAAATGAAGTCATATTTCTGATGCATCTCTATGTCCATGTTTATATTTGTATTCTGTTGTGTTCCTCCTGTTGGCCACCTATAAAATTTGTTATATCAAAAGGTGGCCAAAACATTTTGGAGCCTTCAAGAAACACTTTTATTGCTAAAAATGTTATCTCTTGAAGACTCATGGATACATCATGCCATTGGTTCAATCTTCACTACTGTTTCAATTTCAAACTCAGAAATTCTGTTGTTTTCATTGAGAAAAGACTACTGCAAAAGCCATTTTTCCCTTCCCTCCACCTCAAAACTAACCTTCATTTTGCTTCCTGTTTTTCTCATAAACTTCCTATATTTTCCCCTTTTTCCCATTTCACATTTCATAAATCCATATTACAGAGTTTAAAACTCCTTTTTAAACTTTGTCGAAACCCCCAAATCCATTGAAAACTTGGAAAAATTTCATAAAAAATAAGTTTGTTTACCACAGGCTTAAGCTCCCTTGGGCCAAAGTCCTAAACCACTTCCCTTCCATACGCCTTGGTGCTAGAACCAATCGCTAAACCATTTAAGCGCTTATCGCATCGGAAAAATCAGAGCGCACAAGTCATTTTCTTATGTGAAAGCCTCTGATGCGATTAAGCCCTTTGTACCCAACCCCTGATCATATTATCGCTCCATATAACCCCCGTGCCCGCAATCGGGCGCTAAAACATTGAATATTTCCATTCCCAATTGCCTTTTTCCTTTTAAAATTCGATAAACCCACTTTTTCCTAAGTTTGGTCCAAACGCGCCCATACAATGTTCTTTAATGAAAATGGGTAGATTGAAAGACCTGCGTCAAAAATTCCGATGCGATTGAAGCCCCATTGTATAAACTCCCCCCCCCCCCCCGCTTTACTCATATAATTCGCACCCGGGACCAAGAGTTTAAGTCCCGAGGCGCCAATCGCATCGCTAAATTCCAATGGGTAGATTGACAGACCGAGCCCGACCTCCGATCGCGATTGGCCCTCATACATAAACCCCGGGCCTTTTTGCCTTCCATATAATCAAAGGCCCCGCAATCGGGTACTAGCCATTTCATATGTATACATTTCACCCCGATAAACCTTTTTTTTTATTAAATATTTTGGTTTTCATAAAGTATTAAGGTTTTTCACTGGAGCATAATTTGAAACAATATCCATCGTTGATCTAAAAGCCAATCAAATGGCCCACGTAGTATCGCATCGCAAGTTTTATCGGGCTGATTTTTGTGTCCCCTCTGATTGGCCATTCCCTAATCTATCATGAACCATTTATCTCCTCCCCTCTTTCCCAAATCCAATGGCCCACATTTGCTCCGATTATTAGCCTTCCTCCGCCTTCAAAATCCTCCGATTCACTCCCCACCGTTGATCTGATCCTCAGATCAACGGCCAGCGCTCAATCGCTCCGTCGCACTCCAAGCTCTTTTCCCCGCCGATGCCTTTGCCTCCGATTGCATCTGGATCGTCCACGTGTCCAGATTAGACGGTCCAGGTCACATTCCCCAACTTTGGTTTAAAAACATGCAGCCACGCTCCTAATGTTTTATTGGCCAATCACAGCCGTTGATCTTTGCAGATCAACAACCCTCATTAACCCTTCTCCGCCCTTGCATTATTTTTGTTCACGCCCTAGATTCAATCCTGGCCGTCGATTTTCTACACCCAATGGCCTAGATTGAAACCGCCCATCCTCTTTCTACCCACGCATCTTTCCAAATTCGTGCTCGCTCTCAGCCGTCAGATCTGGGACCCCAGATTTAACGGTCAGTATCTCATATCGCGTAACTTTAAGCACGAAGGATAATTTCCTAAGGGCTGCGAGATATTGGTGGTTTTGAAAAGCCACGTGTCAGGCGGGAACGCATATCGCGTTCAAAATGGAAAAACCGCCTCCTCGCCCTTTCACCGCGCAAAAAACAACTGTTTTCACCTCCGAAACCGCCTTTCCCTATTTTTATTTTGTTTTATCGCACGCGCCTTCTGTCGTGGATCTCTGCAGATCAACGGCCCAGATCTAATCTGGCCATACACCATCGCCCTCCACCTCTACCAAAGGTTTCAACGCATGATCTCCACCGTTGATCTCATGGGCCGATCTCATCCGATGGCCCACGATCATCCCGAAACTCCCAACTTCACTTTTTATCATATTTCCTCCAAACAAAGGTTTTAACCTTATTCTTTTGCATTTTCTTCCAAAAATCTGAACAATGTGACTTCTTCACATTATTAGTCCACTGCTTATCCCGACCGTTCATCTCCTTGATCAGCCATGGATCAACGGTCCTGACTTAAAAGCTCCCTCTGCTCTCCTTTGATCTCCTCTAACAGATCTCCACCGTTGGATGTTGCCACTCAACGGCCACGCTCCTTCCCCACAATTTCTGAAGCAGTTTTCCCCATCAATGCAGGATTTCTTAATTATTTATGTATTTTGCAGGTATTGAATGGTTTTTCCATTACATTAAAGGAAAATCAAAGGTTGTGGATGACGATCCCTGGTGCCTTTGTACTTATAAAAAGATCATTCCATAGGGTTCAGATCCATGTTTCATCAGTGCTTCATGGGCATTGATGCTATACAAGCCCTGTGCGGCCCTACACATCAACAAGACACACAACAATGCATAAAATAATCAAAAGAGTATCAGTGTTGAAGATTAAACACAATATAACAGAGGATTGAAGACAATTTTGGGGGATTACGGCTAAGATTGATTATCAAAAGCCTAATCCTCCAAGTTAAAATAGTGATTAAAGAAAAATCAAAGGATCATCAAACAAAAAAGCCTCCACCGCCACAACAGAGGCCAATGGATTCCTCTCAGCTACCACAAAGCCACCTGTAGCCACAAGCATTCAACAGAGGCCAAAGTTATTGATCAAAAAGAAGATATTTGCCTCAGCGCAGCCAAATAGTTAATTCTGCCAAAGGAACTTAATGAAAAATATCAGCAGAGTTATTACAACATAAGACAGAGCCTTAAAGTCAACAAAAGATCCCACCGAGCTTAATTCTTAATGTAAAACATTTAATACAGAGGACACATCTGTAAACTTCTCCATTGAGCCCCTCAAAGGCCGAGAAGTATTAAGTCTGTATTAATTGACCTAGGAGATCTTTTATCCCCTCCCACCTCCTCATGCCTTCTATAAATACCATTGTAGAAGATGAGAAAATGTTGGTTGCTGAACTTTGAAATATACTTGAGCTTGAAACTTCTACTTGTAAATAGTCTTCACAAGCTCTTGAAGCTCTGTTTGTAATTTGATAAGTTAGTCTGGGAAGTGTAGATGATTGTTGAACTAAAACATTGGACTTAAAGTTGTAACTGGTTTGAAGCATCAATACAAGCTGATTTATGGGATCCTGGTCTATGCCGACAGTGATGTTATTTCTTATTGCAAATTGTTATTTTATTTCTGTTTTCACTTTGTCCATCTTCTCTGATAAAGAACAGCAAGCATAGAGTTAGGATTTACTGTATATCAGTACCCTTCTCTTACTGATAAGCTTTATCTAAATGTTTTCTTCCCAATTGTGTTGTTTAGGAATGATTTAATTTAGTTCAAGTAGTTAGGAATGCTGGCGTTCCCTCGTCCTACTGTCTTAGCTAATTGTATTCTTGACTGTTATTTTCAGTTTATGTTAAGTAGAGATGAACTAAGGAAGATATGGTGAGCCCTGGTCCTAGTTTTATCACCAAATACTATCTGAAAGTTTCCCTTGGAATGTGTTGAAAGCTGGATAGTTTCGAAGTACTTACTAGATCTTAGACCATTATTTTTTATCTTATGTATTTGTCTTGAAAGTTACCAAGTAAAGCAGAGCTTGGAGAGGTTTGTGGTGAGCCCTACCCGCTAGTTTCTTCTCCAACAGTAGCCTTTAAGTTTCCCTTTGTGTTTTAAATGTTTTCTATTGAAAGTATATCAAAGGCTAGCTAGTTTCGAAGTACTTACCAGATCATAGGTGACTTTTATGTATTTCTTAAGTGTATGTCAAAAGCTGGCTAGTTTCAAAATACTTACCAAATCTTGGGCTGCTTTTTGTTCTACATCTGTTTAATTCCCCTTCTTGTTGTATCATTTCATTCCATAAATCAAAATTTAAAGAGTTCTTTAGACATAGATGACTTTCCCCATGGACCACTCTTGCCCCTGGTTGTTTCAATTAAACCCTATTATGACCCCATAGCCCAATGGACTAAAACCTGCAATTATCTATCTTTTTGGCCAAAGCTTGTTCTCATTGCTTGCAACTTCACACCTTTGAAAATATTTCCATTTGGAACTTTCCACTCAAATAATAATCATGCTCAACCATCCAAAAACAAAACAAAACCCTCGGTCTTCATTACTAGCCTAATATCATTACCCAAAACCCTTAAAGATAAATCCATATTTGCACTTATTGGAGAGATCCCTCTCCGGATTTAGGAGGGCTAGATCCTAGAATCCCAAAGTGGTTGAAATGATGTTTCTCCCTGCGGTCGGAATTTTGCCAATCTTATTGATTACAGGGACCTAACATTTTTGGCGACTCTGCTGGGGATTTTTGAGTGTTTTTTAGCGTAGGTACCTTTAAAACCTCAGAAAACCCTTGATTCAAGAACATTATGCAGTAAGTAAAAGCAACCCTTTTCAAGCAGTACCAGACAGTTAGCAATCGTGATGAAACTTGTTTGAATCAGTGACAAACTAGGCAAACCCTAGGATTCTCATAAGACTTTATCTAACCTTGAAGGATCAGCTAGCTTAGCCATAAGAGTAGACTGTTTTTGTCTCATAACTGTAGCTAAGTTTTGAAACAGATTTAGGAAACTCTTAACAACCAATAGGACTGAAAAATAACTCAGAAAACCCAAAAATATTTCATATTGGTATTTAATAAACATGGTGGTGGACCATAAAACCTTTTACCTCTGAAAAGAGCTAAAAACTTCCACTTGGCAACTCCATAATCCTTAACAGACCTTAAGACTCCACTGGGAAGAACCCTTATCATCATAACATCATTCAAACTCAGTTAGAGGACTGTAGGATTAAAAATTTGTGTAAAACAGATTAGTTGACCTCTTAAAGACTGTCATATCTGGTTGAACTTTTCTTGTTTAGTTGGGTCTAAAAACACAGCATAGTGGCTCCTAGAAAGATTCATACTAGAGCCTATCCTAACCCTAACCCACCGGAGACAGTAGATAACCCATAAAGTATCCTTAGGAAGTCTCCTAAGATTAAAATTTCAACTGTTTTCAGATCACCCTTGAGAGCTAATTCAGTTCCTAAAAATCTTTCAACTCTACAACAATCACAAGCTGACTTAGTGAATCCATTTAGAACTAGGTCATTTGATGATATAATTCAACTAGACTTTGAGTCTTCACTTTCATCCCTGGAAACAAGTGAACATCCTGGTAATAGAGAAACAACACCACCTGATTTACACTTCCTTCACAATTTAGGTGTCTCTCATCCAAGATCAGCTCAACAATCTACTGTTGCTCCATCCACATCCGCTCACCAAACATCCACTGTCCAAACCACCCCACTTCAACTTACTTTCCCTCTTTTCAATCCACCTCTTGTAAATCCACCTCCACCACATATCATGGCAGCATGGTATGCTCCCTTAGTCCTTCCTGTACCATTAGTCAATCTTCCACATGACTATCAGTCCAAAATACCATTGTATGATGCCAGTAATGCTATAACTGCATCACAACACGTGGATAAAATGAATGAATACTTTGACAGAAACGAAATTGATGATGAATCTGTCAAACTAAGACTATTTGCTCAGAGCCTGGGGGGAGAAGTAAGAAAATGGTTTAAAGGCTTAACCCCCCATAGTATCAATGATCTCCAAGCCTTCCATCAGAAATTATTAAACAAATGGGAAGTGAAGAAGAATCCTCTCCAAATCCTCTCTGATTACAAGAACCTCCACAGAAACACTGGGAAAAGTGTACAAGCTTATTGTACCAGATTTAATAGTGTGTATAAGGCACTTCCCCTAGATCTAAAACCTCCACAAGGCTCAGCATTAAACAAGTTTCCTAAAGGGTTTTACCCCGAGATGGCCTATCAGCTGAGAGAGAGAGATCTTGCAACTCTTGAAGATATGAAAAAAGGAGCTCTTGCTATGGAAGTTAACTTAATGGAGAAGAGAGCGAGAATGAAAAATGAAAAGAAAGTATCCTTTAGAGAGGAAACTACACCTTCTACTTCCAGCTCAAAGATGGAAAGAATGATGGAGGAGATGATGAAGAGAATGAGCATCTTTGAGAGAGCACAAGCAAGTCAAAACCAAAATTCTCCTCAAAACAGAAACCAGAATTGGAATTTTAGAAGGAACCAACCTCCAAACAGACCTAGGGAAGATGATCAACAGATCACTCCTCCCTTTCATCAAAATTATGTAAGTGAGGTTGAGGAAACAAATGAAATAACAAAGGAAGATGATATCAACATGTTGGGAGTAGATAATGATGACTTTGAGATTCATTATGATAGAAAACAAGGTCTTTACACACCCTATGATGACAAAAGAGATGATGATGAAAGTTATTATCAAGATATGGAAAATGTCATTATAGAGTCTCAAAGAGAATATGACCTTAGAAGTAAAACCAATCAACAAACTCCCAACAACAAAACGTCTGACAAATCTTCACAAAACAACACTGTAACTAAACCAAAAATTGTTAAACAGAAAGACAAGACAGTGGTTGTGAATTCTGATAAAGGTAAAGAGAAAGGCACTCAAAACAATGCAAAACAGAGTGCAGACCTTAGCGGTACTAACATTTCAGTTGGTACTCCTGCAAAAACAATGCTGTCAAATGTAAATAGAACAAATTAGCAAACAGATTTTGCTGACAGAGTGGCACCTAATAAGGCTGAGACAAGCACTTCAAAGAATCAAATTCCTCTTAGCTTGGAGTAGGAAATTTCCAAAATTAAAATCTCTATTCCTCTCTCTGAACTAGTTGCCCAAAATGTATATAGGACCCAAATTTTGAAGGCTTTAAACATAGAGGATAATAATGACACAGTCAATCTTAATGATGACCAGCCTGAGCTTATTTTTGGTCCAAAGATTGAAGGCAGGTATCAAGAGGGACATGTTCCTCCCTTTTATGTAAGTTTAAACATTCACGACAAGATTTTGCATAACACTATGCGCGATTCCGGGGCTTCTCATAATTTAATGCCAACAGCTGTAATGGAGAGCCTTGGACTAGAAATCACCAGACCTTATAAAGACCTTTACTCCTTTGACTCGAGTAGAGTGAAATGTTTGGGATTGATAAAGGACCTATGCGTTAACTTAGCCCAGATTCCAGCCAAATGTTTGGTTATGGATATAGTTGTGGCTGATGTTCCCCCAAAGTATGGAATGTTATTATCTAGGTCTTGGGGGGCTGAGTTACAAGGAACTATGCAGATGTACATGACCTATGTGACCATCCCTGTTTTCAATCAAACAAGAAGACTTTACAGGGAGTCACATATGCAGTACATGGTAACTAGTCAAGACAAACCCCAAAACTATCCTATGTACTCTGTAAATACGGGCCTTGATTCTTTCATTCTGTTTAACGATGAAACACTTAGTGAACAATTCACTTTAACAAAATTAATGGCCGATAGGGAGGAAGATGAAAAAATCACAGAACTGTCTAAACCGTGTGCTGAAGCTTTAAACTTTGGCAAACCAAACTCTGGTATTGAACTACAAGTCATCCATCCTTTGCTTTTAAACCTTGACAGTCAAGAAAGCAACCCTCAACATAGTGAAAAATCTGAGGTGTTGAAACAAATTCAATTAAGTGCTGATATTCAAGAAACATCTGAAAGCACTTTAGTTGAAGAGGACAACCACCAAACAGATGAAACCGAAGATAGTCCTCTGTGGAGTATGTATTTTGACGGGTCATACACTAGAACTAACGCTGGTGCAGGTGTCTGGATTTGCAACACTGAAAATAACCACACAGAAAGCATTTCTTGTAAATTAAACTTTCAGTGTTCTAATAACATAGCGGAATACGAATCCCTGCCTTTAGACTTACATCTATTGAAAAAACTAGGAGCCAAGAGAATTAAAGTTCACGGGGATTCAGAACTAATCATTAGGCAAGTCAACGAGGAATAGAATGCTAATCATCCCAGACTTAGGGCCTACCGAAACGATGTCGTGGACCTTTTAAAAACTTTCGAGGAGTCCCAATTGCTTTTTGTCCCAAGAAAAAGAAATAATGCGGCCCACAACTTAGATTTTGTAGCTAGAACATGCTTAATGCCATATGAAACCAAAGAATGTACAACTCAGATTAAATTCAGACCAGCGGTTCCTGATAACGAAAGATATTGGCAAGTGTTCGACGAAGACAAAAAAATAGAAGACTTCATGCGATTCAGAAATGAATTCGAACTACACGGTTTGGATTCAGATTATGAAATAGACTGCAATAGTGAAGAAAATTTTCTTGGTGAAGAAGAACCGTCTCCTGAGCTTGCCGATATAAATATACTGACTAGAAAACCTGAAAATAAAATAGGACCGACTACAACGTTAGAAACAGAGGAGTTAGAAACCCTGCAGTCTAAAGATCAGAGTTTGCTTAAGGGTTTGGCCCCTTTAGAAGAGTTGTTTGATTTCAACGATGTGGCCAAGAAGCCAAAACTGGAACCTGTAGAGACTGAAGTGGAAGAGTGCAATATAGGCAGTGAACTAAAACCTATGATGATTAAATTGTCTAAAACTTTACCATCTCACATTAAAATCAAATACATAGAGCTGTTTAAAGAATTTTCTGATGTTTTTGCGTGGAGTTATGAAGATCTTAAGTCCTATGACACTGAAATAATACAACACAAAATCCCTCTCAAAGAAAACCAAAAACCATTCAAATAGAAACTACGCAGAATAAACCCTGTACAGCTGCCTTTGGTTGAGAAGGAAATCAAGAAAATGTATGAAGCTGGTATTATTGTCCCTATTAGATATTCTGAGTGGGTGTCTAATCTAGTGTCAGTTAGGAAGAAAATAGGAGAAATTAGGCTTTGTATAGACTTTAGAGAATTAAACAAAGCTTCACTCAAGGACAACTACCCTCTACCTAAGATGGACCATATTTTACAAAGGGTGGTAGGATTTAGAAGAATTTCTTTGCTGGATGGCTACTCAGGGTACAATCAGATCTTAGTCCACCATGATGATCAACTAAAGACAACTTTTACTACACCATGGGGCACTTTCATGTATGTGAAAATACCCTTTGGTCTAATGAATGTTGGAGCAACTTTTCAGAGAGCCATGGACATAGCATTCTCGGAAGAACTAGGCTACTTCATCATTATTTATCTTGATGATGTTACTGTGTTTTCAAAGACAGATGAAGAGCACTTAGAACATTTAAGAAAATTTTTCGAGAAATGCAGAAAGTTTGGAATATCTTTAAACCCTAAGAAGACACTTTTCGGTCTCCAAGAAGGTAAACTTCTTGGGCACATTATTTCTAAGGAGGGTATAAAAATAGATCCAAAGAGGATTGAGGCCATATTGCAAATCTCTCATCCTCGAAACATCAAGGTGTTGCAATCTTTCATTGGAAAGATTAACTTTTTGAGAAGGTTCATACCCAACTTGGCTGAGCTCCTTAGGAATATAACAAACATGTTGAAGAAGGAGAAGGGGTAAAATGGACCTTGGAAGCAAAGAAGTCCTTTGAGCTGGTGAAACAAGCATTAACCAAAACACTGGTTCTGATAAGTCCTGATTTTTCAAAATATTTTTATATTTTTTCATTTGCATCAGAACATACAATAGTTGTTGTCCTTTTACAGAAAAATCCACAAGGACAAGAGCAACCTATTGCATTCTTTAGCAAGGCATTGAGATATGCCCCTTTGAAGTATATCATTATGGAAAAGCAAGCCTTTGCTTTGGTTAAGGCTTTAAAAGACTTTAGGGTATACATCTTGCACTCACAAATCATTGCCTTTGTCCCAAATTCAGTTGTGAAAGACATTCTAACACAGGACCCAGATGGTAAGAGAGGTAAGTGGATTGCTGTTATTCTTGAATATGATTTAGAGATTAAACCCACTAAACTCATCAAAGGCCAAGGTCTAGCTAGATTAATGGCTGAATCCAATTTTGAAGTTCTTGATATTAATGTGATTAATGCTTTGGATGAACAAGACGAAATCTCAACTCCCATTGTTGAAGACCATTTTATGAATTTCTCTTGGTATGCTGATATTATTTATGTTTTGTTTAATTTGAACACACCTCCTGGTTTAACAAATATAAAGGCAAGGTTACTAAAGTTAAAAGCTGTAAACTATTTCATTATAAATAAATGTCTTTATTGGAAAAATGCAAGTGGTGTATTGCTTAAATGTTTGCCTGAGTATGATGCAGAGAAGGTTAAGCACGAGTTCCATGAAGGAGAGTGTGGAGGCCATTTATACTGGAAAACAATAGCCAACAAAATCTTGAGGGCTGGTTTCTATTGGCCTACTCTTTTTCTTGATGTACACAAGATGATAATTTCCTGTCATAAATGTCAACTTTTTGAAGGCAAAAGAAAGTTTCTACCCCTACCTCTGCATCCAATCACTGTTGAAGCCCATTTTCAACAGTGGGGACTTGACTTCATAGGTGAAATCCATCCACCATCTTCTGCTCAGCATAGATGGATTCTCACTGCCATAGACTACTTCACTAAATGGATAGAAGCCATCCCTTGTAGGCAAGCCAATGATTTTGTTATCATAAAATTCATGGAGAATAATATTCTCTCTAGATTTGGCTGTCCTACCAAGATCATCACTGATAATGCAGCAGCATTTGGATCAAAGAAGATGGTTGAGTTCTATCACAAATATCAGATGACATTGGGGCATTCCACGGCCTATTACCCTCAAGGTAATGGACTTGCAAAATCCTCAAACAAAAGTTTGGTGAACATAATCAAGAAACTGTTGGAGGACAACAAGAAGTCCTAGCACACAAAGCTTGTTCATGCACTTTGGGCTAACAGATTGACTTTGAAGAAATCTATTGGCATGTCACCCTACCAACTTGTGTATGGCACTGATGCAATTTTTCCAACCAGCCTTGGTGTGACAGTTATGAAGTTGATTCAAGAGGTTCAATCTGAAGAAAATGACATGATCAGAAGGATAAATCAGACTATTCATCTTCAGCAAATCAGAGAGGAGGTTTATAACAAAGCGTTACAAAAGCATGACAACATTAAGAAGATTTTTGACAGAAGAACAAAGGCCAGCAATTTTAATGTTGGGGACAAAGTTTTAAAGTGGGACTCAAGGAGGGAAGACAAGGGCAAGCATGGAAAATTTGACAACTTATGGCTTGGCCCTTACTTTATTCATTCATCTGCTGGTAATAATGCATTTTTCTTACAAGAGTTGAATGGAGCAAAAATTTTTGGGGGTCCTGTCAATGGCAGGATGCTCAAGCATTACTTCTCTTGACCCTATTATGTTCTGAAGCCTTTTATCTTTTTTCCATTATAAATATCTCATCCACCATTGCATTCAAAGTTAGAAAAACAAAAATACAAAAAACAATAGAAGAAAGAAAAGAGGGCAGATTGTAAAAACAATAAAGGTACAGCCCCATACCAAAAAGAGAAACAAATCTAAAAGTGTGCAAGATTAAATGCCATTACTGAAAAATATACTTCTAGTTAGTCAAACAACCTAATCTTGACTAATTAGTTTTAAATTTGCTGCTGATAGGATAGTGAATTTGATTTGCCAAACTGTTTAATCTTGGCTTATCAGTAGGTAGTTTAGGTTAGAAATGAAAAGTTCAAACATGCTCAAAATCTGAACCTAAGTTTCCAAAGAGAGATGACTCAAATCTGTTTTATTTTCTGAGTCAAAATAGATGGAAGAACTGGTTCTAAACAGCTCAAAATCTAAACCAGAGAACAAGGAAGAAACAACTCAAAAAAGAAGTAAAAACAGAGTTGTAGAAAGATGAAGGAAGTGCTTTGAAAATTCAGATCTTAAGCCTTCCATTTTTTATTTAATTTTCTGCAAAATAATATCTATGTGCAGCTTTTTTTTTATGCCATAGATCAGCATCAAGTTATACTGTTCAATCCTGACTTGTATGCTTTTAAATTTCTGCTTTAGAAATTAGAGAATAAAAATCTGTTAGACTGTTTAATCCTAGCAGATTGGTAGATTAGGTAGAGAATCATATGGACTCAACTGTTTAATATGAATTCAGGCATAAATAAGGAGTAGAATTAGATTAGTTTCTTGCTTTCAAAAGAATAAAATGTTGTGAAAATATTTTTCCAATCCAAGTGCACTCTAAAGAAAAAAAAATGTTAGCTCAGTAGGATTGGGTAGGTAGAAAGCTTGTATTGATGAAGGTCCATTGTTTTCCATGGCTACTAACAATTTTTTAGAACAAAGAAGATCATCCAAGTAAAGAAAGGCAGCCCAATGGACAAGGCATTGATCATACTCCCAGAGAATGCAGGTCTGAAGTTCTTGATGCCTTCAAGAAGGCACCATCCTCAAGTGGAGCCACTGTTGGCCACCTATAAAATTTATTATATCAAAAGGTGGCCAAAACATTTTGGAGCCTTCAAGAAACACTTTTATTGCTAAAAATGTTATCTCTTGAAGCTCATGGATACATCATGCCATTGGTTCAATCTTCACTACTGTTTCAATTTCAAACTCAGAAATTCTATTGTTTTCATTGAGAAAAGACTGCTGCAAAAGCCATTTTTCCCTTCCCTCCACCTCAAAACTAACCTTCATTTTGCCTCCTCTTTTTCTCATAAACTTCCTCTATTTTCCCCTTTTTCCCATTTCCCATTTCATAAATCCATATTAAAGAGTTTAAAACTCCTTTTTAAACTTTGTCAAAACCCCCAAATCCATTGAAAACTTGGAAAAATTTCATAAAAAATAAGTTTGTTTACCACAGGCTTAAGCCCCCTTGGGCCAAAGTCCTAAACCACTTCCCCTCCATACGCCTTGGTGTTGGAACCAAGCGCTAAACCATTTAAGCGCTTATCGCATCGGAAAAATCAGAGTGCACAAGTCATTTTCTTATGTGAAAGCCTCTGATGCGAGTAAGCCCTTTGTACCCAACCCCTGATCATATTATTGCTCCATATAACCCCTGTGCCCACAATCGGGCGCTAAAACATTGAATATTTCCATTCCCGATTGCCTTTTTCCTTTGAAAATTCGATAAACCCACTTTTTCCTAAGTTTGGTCCAAATGCGCCCATACACTGTTCTTTAATGAAAATGGGTAGATTGAAAGACCCGCATCAAAAATTCCGATGTGATTGAAGCCCCATTGTATAAACTCTGCCCCCCCCTCACTTTACTCATATAATTCGCGCCCGGGACCAAGAGTTTAAGTCCCGAGGCGCCAATCACATCACAAAATTCCAATGGGTAGATTGAAATACCGAGCCCGACCTCCGATCGCAATTGGCCCTCATACATAAGCCCCGGGCCTTTTTGCCTTCCATATAATCAAAGGCCCCATAATCGGGCGCCAGCCATTTCATATATATACATTCTGCCTCGATAAACCTTTGTTTTATTAAATCTTTGGGTTTTCATAAAGTATTAAGGGTTTCCGCGAGAGCATAGTTTAAAACGATATCCGTTGTTGATCTGAAGTCGATCAAACGGCTCGCGCAGCATCGCATCGCAAGTTTTATCGGGCTCATTTTTTTGTCCCCTACGATTGGTCATTCCCTGATCAATCGTGAACCGTTGATCTCCTCTCCACTTTCCCAGATCCAACGACCCACATTTGCTCCGATTATTAGCCTTCCTCCACCTTCAAAATCATCTGATTCACTCCCCGTCGTTGATCTAATCCTCAGATCAATGGCCAGCGCTCAATCGCTCCGTCACACTCCAAGTTCTTTGCCTCGCCAATGCCTTTGCCTCCGATCGCATCTGGACCGTCCACGTGTCCAGATTGGACGGTCTAGGTCGCATTCCCCGACTTTGGTTTAAAAACATGCAGCCCCGCTCCTAATGTTTTATCGGCCAATCACAACCGTTGATCTCTACAGATCAACGACCCTCATTAACCCTTCTCTGCCCTTGCATTATTTTCATTCACGCCCTAGATTCAATCTTGGCCATCGATTTTCTACATCCAACGGCCCAGATTGAAACCACCCATCCTCTTTCCACCCGCGCATCTTTCAAAATTCGCGCTCACTCTCAGCCGTCAGATCTGGGACCCCAGATCTAACGGTCAGTATCTCATATCGCGTAACTTTAAGCACGAAGGATAATTTCCTGAGGGCCGCACGATATTGGTGGTTTTGAAAAGCCACGTGTCGGGTAGGAATGCATATCGCGTTCAAAAAGGCAAAACCGCCTCCCCGCCCTTTCACCGTGCGAAAACAACGATTTTCACCTCCAAAACCGCCTTTCCCTATTTTTATTGTGTTTTATCGCGCGCACTTTCTGCCGTGGATCTCTGCAGATCAACAGCCCAGATCTAATCTGGCCATACACCGTTGCCCTCTGCCTCTACCAAAGGTTTCAACACACAATATCCACCATTGATCTCATGGGCCGATCTCATTCGACGACCCACGATCATCCTGAAATCCCCAACTTCACTTTTTATCATATTTCCTCCGAACAAAGGTTTTAACGTTATTCTTTTGCATTTTCTTCCAAAAATCCTAATAATGTGACTTCTTCACATTATTAGTCCACCACTTATCCCCACCGTTCATCTTCTTGATCAACCATGGATCAACGGTCCTGACTTAAAAGCTCCCTCTGCTCTCCTTTGATCTCCTCTAACAGATCTCCACCGTTGAATGTTGCCACCCAACGACCACGCTCCTTCCCCACAATTTCTGAAGCAGTTTCCCCATCAACGCAGGATTTCTTAATTATTTATGTATTTTGCAGGTATTGAATGGTTTTTCCATTACATTAAAGGAAAATCAAAGGCTGGGGATGACGATCCCTTGTGCCTTTGTGCTTACAAAAATATTATTCCACGGGGTTTGGATCCACGTTTCATTAGTGCTTCATGGGCATTGATGCCATACAAGCCCTGTGCGTTCCTGCACATCAACAAGACACACAGCAATGCATAAAATAATCAAAAGAGTATCAGTGTTGAAGATTAAAGACAACAGAACAGAGGATTGAAGACAATTTTGGGGGATTATGGCTAAGATTGATTATCAAAAGCCTAATCCTCCAAGTTAAAATAGTGATTAAAGAAAAATCAAAGGATCATCAAATAGAAAAGCCTCCACTGCCACAACAGTGGCCAATTGATTCCTCTCAACTACCACAAAGCCACCTGTAGCCACAAGCATTCAATAGAGGCCGAAGTTATTGATCAAAAAGAAGATATTTTCCTCAGCACAGCCAAATAGTTAATTCTACCAAAGGAACTTAATGCAAAATATCAGCAGAGTTATTATAACATAAAATAGAGCCTTAAAGTCAACAAAAGCTCCCACCGAGCTTAATTCTTAATGTAAAACATTTAATACAGAGGACACATCTGTAAATTTCTCCATTGAGCCCCTCAAAGGCCGAGAAGTATTAAGTCTGTATTAATTGACCTGGGAGATCTTTTATCCCCTCCCACCTCCTCATGCCTTCTATAAATACCATTGTAGAAGATGAGAAAATGTTGGTTGCTGAACTTTGAAATATACTTGAGCTTGAAACATCTACTTGTAAATAGTCTTCACAGGCTCTTGAAGCTCTGTTTGTAATTTGATAAGTTAGTCTGGGAAGTTTAGATGATTGCTAAACTGAAACATTGGACTTAAAGCTGTAACTAGTTTGAAGCATCAATACAAGCTGATTTATGGGATCCTGGTCTATGTCGACGGTGATGTTATTTCTTATTGTAAATTGTTATTTTATTTATGTTTTCACTTTTTCCATCTTCTCTGATAAAGAACAACAAGCATAGAGTTAGGATTTACTGTATATCAGTACCCTTCTCTAACTGATAAGCTTTATCGAAATGTTTTATTCCCAATTGTGTTGTTTAGGAATGATTTAATTCAGTTCAAGTAGTTAGGAATGTTGGCGTTCCTTCGTCCTACTGTCTTAGCTAATTGTTATTCTTGAATGTTATTTTCAGTTTATGTTAAGTAGAGATGAACTAAGGAAGATATGGTGAGCCCTGGTTCTAGTTTTATCCCCAGAGACTATCTTAAAGTTTCCCTTGGAATGTGTTGAAAGCTGGCTAGTTTCGAAGTACTTACCAAATCTTAGACCATTCTTTTTTATCTTATGTATTTGTCTTGAAAGTTACCAAGTAGAGCTAGGAGAGGTTTGTGGTGAGCCCTGCCCACTAGTTTCTTCTCCAACAGTAGCCTTTAAGTTTCCATTTTTGTTTTAAATGTTTTCTATTGAAATTATATCAAAGGTTGGCTAGTTTCGAAGTACTTACCAGATCCTAGGTGACTTTTATGTCTTTCTTAAGTGTATGTCAAAAGTTGGCTAGTTTCAAAATACTTACCAGATCTTGGGCTGCTCTTTGTTCTTCATCTGTTTAATTCCCCTTCTTGTTGTATCATTTCATTCCATAAATCAAACTTTAAAGAGATATTTAGACATAGATGACTTGCCCCATGGACCACTCTTGCCCCTTGTTGTTTCAATTAAACCCTATTATGACCCCATAGCCCAATGGACTAAAACTTGCAATTATCTATATTTTTGGCCAAAGCTTGTTCTCATTGCTTGCAAATTCGCACCTTTTAAACTCTTTCCATTTGGAACTTTCCACTCAAATAATAATCATGCTCAACCATCCAAAAGCAAAACAAAATCCTCGGTCTTCATAACTAGCCTAATATCATTACCCAAAACCCTTAAAGATAAATCCATATTTGCACTTATTGGAGAGATCCCTCTCTGGATTCAGGAGGGCTAGATCCTAGAATCCCAAAGTGGTTGAAACGATGTTTCTCCCTACGGTCGGACTTTTTCCAATCTTGCTGATTACAGGGACCTAACATCTGCATAAATTCGGATCAATTTTGTTTATAAGTTGGAATATATATATATATATATATATATATCTATATATATATATATATATATATGTTTTATCAGACCTTTATATATTTATTTAATTGTGATGATAAACCATAGATGATGGTTCAAAATTCTAATAAAATAACCAATATCAATGCGATGGATCGAGAAACAAATTTTACACAAAATGTGTTGGTAAAAAAAAAGTGACTTATAAAAATAATACAAAAATTTGACTCTCTAGCCATTGAACTTGTAGCTACATAGGGCATGCATATAACAAGGAACATAAAACATAATAGAAAAACAAGTTGTTGCTCATAATGTGAACATATGTGTTAATTGTGTGGCGTTGGATGCCTTGTTGTGCTAGTGGAGGTTGGTCATGATTACACATAAGGATATCTTCCATGCATCGCAAGCACTTGTTCATAATCTGGTAGAGAAGGTGTAACTCCTCCATGTGAAAGAGGAGTTCATTTTCGCTCTTGTTTTGCTTGAATAACACTTGTCCCAATGGCTCCTTAAGGTGCCAATAGAGGTCAATTGTGAGGAGATATTGATTTTACATGCCTTTGTTTGCGCCCAAGTTGAGAACCAAATTGGAAATTAATGCCATAACATTAAGGTCTAAAGCATCTTCTCTTTCCTCAACCTCTTGCTGCTTAATATCTTCAATTTCTTGTTGGATACCCAGAGGGGTGTGTGTGTGGTACCTAGCTGCGAAGAAACTAAGTCCATCACAACCTCTTGTAACCCTTCTTGAACGCTCTCGTTGACGCGACATGAAGACTAAATGTGGTGAAAAATCGAGTAAAGTGCACGAGGGGGGGAGCGAAATACCAAAGGAAGGAGCAATAAGAGAATTATGGGGAGGGATGAAGGATTTAGAAAGCACATAGTAAAAAACACACCAAGAAGGGAGAGAGATGGAAAAATCCAGGAGGAGAGGGGAAAAGAGCTTACAACCATGAACAATTCATATCCAAAAACACTTGAAAATCGAAAGAAAGAGAAAAAGATATGTTAAAATCCAAGCTACCCACAGATTTCAGAGGATCTTGAGCCTAGGGCTTTCTTATCCAATTTGGGAGAGAAAAACCCCTCACTTTGATAGAACCTGAAGGAGTAAATCTAAGAGAAGCCATGGAGGCTTCCACCTCATCCACCACTAAAACTCTATTGTGACTTCACATTGCTTCAATGCATGCAAAAATAAAGAGGTTAACCAAATAATTATTATTCAATATCTCTTCAAAAATATATTAAATAATTATTATTTTTATTAAAAATAAATATAAATATATAAAATTCAAATTATAAACATTAAACATTTAATTTTATTCTTTAAAAAATAAATAAATTATTATTATTTTGATTGTATTTCCTAATTTAGTCAAACTAGCCGTTATTTTACAAATGGCTAGTTGGAGCTTTATTATCTATTTAAATGGGTTACCTGATCAGATTTTTCATATTGTCCTGATGATGAACCACACTGGTTGGTTCGAAACGCGTCGACCAAATTTACTTTGATGTGATTTTCACCGAAATATTTTAATCACAATTTATGGATCACAAAAGCAAAATTCCTAAGGTTAACCAAAGATAATGAAAGTGAAGGAAGGAGACAGACCAGGAGTGTGTGACCCTTCCTATGGCTTTTCTTTTATAGGAGATCGAACGTAAGTCTAAAAATCCTACAAGTTTTTGAACCTGTGTATGCTAGTGGTTTGTGCAAAAATATGTAGGGAATGGAAACATTCTTGTTTGAACGTTATAACAAGTAGAACTAGCCTTGAAATGTGGATCCCCTTCAGTGTCTGCCTCCATGTTGCATAGGGAATTCATTGCATGGTAAATACAAGGTGACAGGCCAACAAGTTGGGCGATTAACTCTGTGATCCACTTCATTGATCAACGGATGAGCTTTCTCTACAACCACTCTGTGTGTGGAATTTAGGGCGGTCAGCTGGCCATCACGACTTTCCTCCCTCATATATTTTTGAATGGCCTCAAACACAGTTTGGACCACGTCATCCAAGATATATATAATATTAATGATTTATTTCTTAATATTTACACATTTCCCCTATATAATAATATAATAATATGATATTATTTATTTATTATTCCTTAATATTTACACATTTCTCCTATGAAATCATTATTAAATCAATATTTAGTAATTATTTCCAACTCACCTTGACCATATCTCCTTAAAGTAATTAATAAATCATTTTCATTTATTAATTACTTTAAACACTTAATTATTTATTTTTTTGCTTCCAAAATTTCAATGAAATATATTTTTATTATATCATTCTCATTCTTATAGTTTTGGTTTCATTATAATAGTTAGATGAGCTTCAATCCCACCAAATCGCGTGGAATGACAACAAAATTATTTCTAACCCTTTTCTTTTTTATAAGCCATGCATTGCATGGGATCCATACCCCACCAATATAGAGATGGAGATTTTTTTTCTCTCGAAATATAATGTCATTCTCAAGTCTACAAATGAATATATTTTTTTCAATAAGAAAAACACTTTCTTTTATTGAAAAAAGAGAGTACATATTCCATGCATCTTCTACTAGATACTATCTTGTTCTTTCTATGAAAATTTTCAATCACCTCTTCGTATCAACGCAATATACTTCCTAGTTACAATGTTATTAAGAATTAGAGAGATTTTGAGGTTTAAAATGGACCTCCTAAGGAATATTATAAAAGGAATTGTCTTTAGTGCAAATTTTTGGAGTTTCCGGTGACGGATTCTGGTAGAAAATTTTGAGGTGAAATCTTGATTTGTGTTATTCAAAATGGTTTTTTGACAGTATATATGGATTCAATACCCTAAAAAACCAATGGGGCACTTCTATTATGCAGGGGTTACCCATCAATCTTGTGATTTCAATGAATTTATGCCGGATTTTAGAGAAATTAAACCGGAAAAATACATAGGAAAAACTTCCAAAAAGTCTCACTAAAGACAACTCGTATTATAAAATAATGGTGGAAATAATAAAATAAGATTATATTACCTCATCATGTTTTGGAGGAAAAAAAGAAAAAACTATTTTTCGACTCGTATTTTCAACCTATCTCTTTACGATTTTACTCAAATTTCGAACATTCTTGCTCGAAATTTGAGTAAAATCGTAGAGAGATAGGTTGAAAATATGAGTTGAAAAAATAGTTTTTTAATTTTTTTTATCTTTTTACCTTTTTACTTCAAAAATGGTGAATCATCCGAATGGTTGACATCATCACATATTGACTATCAAAATAATAAAACTATATGTTTGTCTCAGTATATTACCGAAAATAACCGAAAATATTCAAAAATAATCTCTTCAGTTTTACCATCAAAATGTGATAATTCCAAATAGATGTGGGCGACCTTATAAACAAGCTTTGAAACTGATCAACCCTCAATCTTCCTTGCATCCCTCTTTGGATAATTTATCAGCTGCGTATTTTTGCTCCTGGAAGATATGTGTGATAAAGACCTCGTTGAAATATTTAATATCAACTCTATGATTTTGTTTTTCTAATTGGTTAGGTCTGAGGTCCTCAAAGCATATCTTCCATTTTCCCACTCTACCACAACTTTTGAGTCTCCAAAAATAGAAATTTCCTCTATTCCAAGCCATTTAGAGCAAAACAAGACACTCCATGGTGCTAGAAGTTCAGCCCTGGTATTGGATCCTTTATTTCTATTCCTATATATATATATATATATATATATATATATATATATATATATATATTAGTGTTCCCTGGGAGTCATATGAATAAACATACCACTACTGAAATCCCATGCAATCCCCATGTGTTGAAGCCCCATCGAATAATCCAACAGGAAATTTCTTCCATAGTGGTCTATGAAAACGACTAGGAAGTGAACCTCTAACCTCAAATGTTCCAAATTCTATAAAGGAAGTGGTAATACACATGTCATGTTGACATCTGGTGTCGTCTATTCAAAAATGGATTCATTACTTGTCCTCCATGATCCCCATAGAATAAAAAATGGCATATGTATTGAAGTCTTATAGTCGATGAACCACTATTTTAGATTAGTAACCACATCTGTCATATCCCAAACTTCCTGGATATTCAGCTTATAGGTCACTCCATTCCAAACTAAGAGTGAGAAAGGAAACTCTAAAAACATATGGTTAATATCTTCCATTTGTTTCAAACATAAGCTGCATCTTCATGGACCCTTAAATCCCCTCTTGAATATATTATCCCAAGTAAGTGTTTTATTATGGACCACTAGCCAGACAAAACATTTGATTTTTAGAGGGTTTTTCCACATCCAAGCCTTGAAGAACCAAAAGTGAAAAGGGTATGTTTTTTTTGTCCTGTTTAATAATGTCATATGCTTCAGTTACTAATATGTTTGTTGTGTAGCCCTCCATTACAGGTGAAGATGTCTTCTTCTATAGTTAGTTTTATCGATTCGAATTTCAATTGTAATATATACTTGTTCCATTTTGCCACATGTTGTCCTGGAATGCCTAAAGTCGCTGCATCTTTCCATGTAGTATGGTGAGTGTCTGATCTAGTTGACTAGCAAGATCCCTAAGGACATATATTCCCAGGTTATGTAAGTAATTTATTAGATGCAACGATAAAATATGGTTTCCAAAGCCTCCCAAAAAATAATCCAATCCAATTTCTAGGCGAGCCCCTATGCTGATCCTCCATTTAAGGTTTACGAGTAGCTAGGGCTTAGATTGAATTAGGCCTCTCTAGAATTGTGAAATAGAATTTGGTCTTGGTGCTCCTACTCGAATCCAACCGCATATGTCCAGTCTTATGAGGTATTTAAACTTAATTATTCAATGCCATAATCCCTCCCCACTCACTACCCTCCATAAATTTTTCAGGAGAAAGTCCAAATTGAAGTATTCAATATCTTTAAATACCAAACCACCTTCCTCCCTCTTGCAAGCCAGTGTCTACCTGCAAACAAGATGTATTTTTCGATCTACACCTATTCCAACCCATAAAAATTTCATAATGATAGAGTTGATCTGATTGATGATACCCTTATGGTAGTTTGTAAATATGCATCCAAAATATGAAAATACTATATAGGACATATTTAATCATGATGAATATTCATCCAGAGATGGCCACTTGTGTGTGTTGAGTACAGAGCAGCAGAATAAACAACGAAAAGCACACAAAGATAACACAAAGAGACAAGAATGGAGAAACAACACATAGAAACTAGGTAATATCTTCTATTACAGGAGGCCTTGCCTTGCTTGGCTTAACATGCTCAGGTAGAGGCAGGAAATACAAATTTATAGAGCAAGGAGGAAGATCTAGAATATGCATGTGAAATATATGGTTCTACAGTCGAGCCAAAAAATTCAAGGGGCGGTGACGGCGTTGGTTGACTGAGACTGCGTGGGCGACGAGGTTAGTTTCGGCACCAACATCTGAATATGGCTTCACATTTAACATTCTCCCACTTGAAGCCGAATGAAGAATCTTGAATCAAGTCACACTGTGGCCTACCATGCCTCTACATAACACATGCTTATTTCTTGGTAGAATCTTAGTGAGCATATCAACAATGTTCTTATCTGTATGGATCTTTTCTAGAGATAACTGCCCTTCTTCCAACACATGTCAGATCTAATGGTAACTTAAGTCAATGTTCTTGGTTTTTGAGTGAAATGATGGATTTTCACCAAGTGAATGGCACTCTACTATCACAATAAAACACATACTTGTCCTGCTTGATTCCTATGTCTCCTAGGAATCGTTGCATCCACAACATTTCTTTACAAGTCTCTGTTGCAACTATGTAGTCTGCTTTTGTTGTAGAGAGAGCTACTATTCTTTGTAGCCTTGACACCCAAGATACAGTTGCACCTCCTACTTGATTCCTATGTCTCCTAGGAATCGTTGCATCCACAACATTTCTTTACAAGTCTCTGTTGCAGCTATGTAGTCTGCTTTTGTTGTAGAGAGAGCTACTATTCTTTGTAGCCTTGACACCCAAGATACAGTTGCACCTGAAAATGTGTACAAATAACATGTAGCGGAATTTTTGGTGTCGATATCTTTGTTGCAGCTATGTACTCTGCTTCTGTTGTAGGGAGAGCTACTATTATTTGTAGCCTTGACACCCAAGATACAATTGCACTTGAAAATGTGTACAAATAACCTGTAGTGGAATTTCCGGTGTCGATATCTCCAGCCATATCTGCATCTGTAAAACCTTCAAGCACAGTATCATTATGACCAAAACATAAGAAGTGATGACTAGTACCCTTAAGATACTTGAAAATCCATTTTACTGCTTTCCAATTTTGTTTTCCTGGATTGGCAATGAATCTACTCACAAATCCCACTGAATGTGAAATGTTTGGTTGTGTGCTTACCATGGCATACATCAAGCTGCCAACTACTGAAGCATAAGGAATCTTTCTCATTTCTTCATCCTTTTTGTAATCACTGGGGCATAACTCAACACTCAACTTGAAGGGGCCTCCAGGGGGTATACCAATTGGTTTGGAATCCTTCATATTAAACCTGTCAAGCACCTTCTTGATATACTTTTCTTGTGACAGCCACAACCTTTTGTTTTCCCTGTCACACATGATCCTCATGCCCAATATCGTTGTGCTGGACCCAAATGCTTCATTGCAAACTTGCTGCCCAAATCCTTCTTCAACCTATTGATCATATTCTTATCATGCCCAAAAATCAACATGTCATCCACATATAACAATAATATGAGGTACTTTCCTTGATCATACCTCTTGATAAAGACACAATGGTCAGCTTCCAACCTGTGAAAACCATGTTCTAACATGAATGAATCAGATTTCTTGTACCATTATCAAGGTGCTTGTTTCAACCCATACAGACTCATCTTCAATGTAATGTTCCAAAATTAGCATAAAGCTAATTTGAACATTAATTTTCCTCATGCCATCTAGGAGATGAATAAAATGGGTGAGGAGACCCATGAGTAGGAACAAAATCCGTCATAGTGTGAAAGGGATCAATGGAGCAGCTTTATTTTGCACCTTCCAATGTGAAAAGGGGCAAATGCATGAGGACAAGGTCAAGTTTGACCAAGTCAACAATGCTGCCTAAGAGGGTGTAGCTTGCTTGGGAAGACAACACAGTTTGATAGGGAGAAAGATTCCTTATGGAAGAAACCCTAAAGTGTGGGGTCTAGGGCAAAGAGACATTCACTTGCATAAAAGGAGGAAGAAGCAGCCATAGTGAGAGATGTTTGAGTATTGGATTATTGGTCTAGTAGACTATTTACAGTCTCCGACTGTAGCTGAGTTGCAGTGCTGTTTAGCACGAGGGATTCTTGTTTAGGATTTCCTCTCCTTCTTGAGAGGCCTCTGGAAGGATTGCACTTCATTTCTCCACATCTTTGCTCAAGGCCAAAGCCACTTCCTTCAGTCACTGCATTATTTTTGCTGAAGTATAACGTAGTGTTGCTGGGTGTTGCAGTGGAGGGTTCCACTACACCAGTCCTTGGCTTATCTTTCAGAGGAGGGAGCTTCTATTCCTAGGGAAGGTTAGTGAGGAATGTTTTCAGGGCTGATTTTCATATCTTGGCATCAGGCCAAGCATCTCGCATCATAGACAGCGCATTCCCTTCTCTAGACTGCGTTATTCCAATGAGTATCTGCAATGGGGGTTTGCACCATCATCTTGGAGGAAGAGATCTTTAGGGATAGGATCAGCCTATCACTTGAGAGATCTGTTGGAGGAGGTTTATTTCATATTGTGCATCATCTTCAGCCATCTCCAGTTATTTTCTGAGTTGTAGCTGCTACCCAGCAACTCCGACATTTCTGTAGAATTGCCATTTGTATTTATATTGTAGCCAATCCTCTTAAGGATTGTTGTACCATTGTTTTCAGTGGTTGAGAGCTTGCTACCCCACATTTCTTGAGATATTATTGTCATATCATTGTATTTTCATTTTGTATGTTGCAGTGTCTCCATATAAACTGCGTTGATATAGCCTTGTATAAATTCTGTGTAGCAGTATACTCCAATTTCTTTTACATGTTCTGTTGAGGCTCTCATTGCCTAGCTTGAGTGATTTATTCCTCAAAGCATTGTACTCTTTTGCTGCTATAATATCAAAGGGAAGGCTATTTTTATCTTCATGTACTCAGGCTTATAAAAATAACGTTGTCTTTCCATGATTGGTTCATGCATTTGATGCAGCCCCTTCATTGGGCATTTTTACAAGGTAACTAGGTGTGGGAGACCTGTTTAACCCACCTAGAAGGATTTCATTTGAGCCACCTCTTGGATTTTGGACTTAGATACTCAGATCTAAGGGATCTAGGTCTTGGTTTCAAATCCTGTAGCATCCATTCCTGGAAAATGCGTTTTCCAGGCATGCCTTGCTAGCTGTTCCAGATTTGGAATATTACAGTGGTATCAGAGCAACTTTCTTGGCTCAACCTGTGAGTCTCAACCCAAGAAGATCATAAGATTGAAGAGGATGGGTTTTATCTCATCATATTTCAGATCCATGAAGAACCCCCCCAAGGAGGATAAACAAATAGAAGAGGAAGGCCCCTGAACTTCCTATTCTCATCATGAAGGAGACAGAGAAATAAGCAGGAAAAAGACTCCATCTTCTGGAGGAGAAAAAGGGGATAAGCTCACAAAGCTTCTTCCTAAATCTGTACATGATATTCATGAATATTTCAAGAAGATAAGGAGGGATATGTATGAAGAATCTCCAAAAGGGTTTGAGTCTAAAGCAAACTCTAGATTGACATATGAGGAGTGTGAGCATGCAGCCACACCCTATGGTACACAGCGCAGTCACATGCCCAGGATTGCCATAAGAGAGGTGGAAAGAGGAGAAGAGGTTGCTAGGAGGAAAAATTTTAGTGATTTCCTGAAGGAGTATGAGTCTCAAACTCAGAAATTCCGAGATCATTTCAGTTTTTCAGAGTTTTGCAAGATCAAGGTGAAGGGAAGAGAGCAGCAGGATATATTTCATCTATCTACTTTTGAAGGTTCACCTATATGTTCAGCCAGATCTTGGGTGGAGGAGTTAGATACCTTCTTGCAGCAGCACCAAATTCTTGAAGATGAATCCATCATAGTTTCAGCGCTGCATATGAGAGGTAAGGCCTATGCCTAGTGGATATTTGAATCCTTTTCTTTAAAGAATGTAAACACTACATCTTATGCAAGTTTCACTAAGACATTAGTGAAAATATTTGATAGAAGGATTCATGAGACACACATGGTGGAGCTAAACAAGGTAACTCAAACAAAACCCTTGCATGAAAATGTAATTCCACTTCAGAAAACCATGAAGGAGGCTGAAAACTTGCACCATACCTTGCTGGAAGAAAGACTTTCATCTCACACCTTTGAGCAAGGGAGCATGGAGACCTGTTTTTCAAAGAGGGATCCAATCATTGGGAGGTTGCCCATTTATGTTGCACATATTGAGGGCAACAACACTGTCACATCTAGAGATTATCTAGTGCCTCATGTAGAGGAAGGAGGAGCTCTTGTTCCAAGTAGAGGGATTCTTGCATCTTTGTAAGGAAGTCCCCAGGATCTCATGTGTGGAGATCAAGGCACAACTCATGTGCCATTGTTGAAGAGGTGTGGAACCATGGAGACACAAGGGAAAGGTAGGGAGAAAACCCAACATCATGAGATGAGGAGTACACAACCCTATTCATTTCTGGAGGTTGTTACACCTAGGAGGGATACTGGATTGCACAGTGAGAGCTTGGGCAGAATTGTCCATTCATACATGCAGTCACCTTTTGATGATCATGTCTCATTGCATGGGGACATTTTTCCAGGGAGACCACTGGATCAGCAGAGGAGGATGGATGCTTCACATGTTGGGGAACCACTCATTGATTTCAGGAGAGTGGGGACCTTGGGAGAGCTTGATATAGCGTTGGGATTCTTGGGTAGACTCAAGGAGAGAGGGAGCATTCCCTCAACATCATCATTACCCACTTCCATTTTAGATTCTGTGCTGTGGTAGAAACAGCAAGGGAAGGAAAACAACCTTCCAACTTTCATCTTTGACATGGGAGATGTCAAAGAAGAGGACAGCCATATAAAATATGTTCTTCATGAGAGATCATTAGCACTGTCACTATGGAGGATAGATCCATATTGGAACTCCCAGCTGTTGGTGGATTCTTCCAAGGATCTTCATGCTTGTAGGATATTGGATGGCCAGTTACATTTGGAGGAGTATTTAGTCAGAGATGGGGTCATATTATATCATGGTAGGATCTTCTTATCTGGAGCTTCCAAGCTCAAGGAGAATTTGCTACAAGCAGCTCATGAGGATTTCCTTTTCAGCCCCACTTGTTCTATGAGAGCATACCACACCATCATGGAGGGGTATTTTTGGGAGGGTTTTGAGGAGGAGAGATATCAGCATATGAGTAGATGCATGGATCATATGGAGATGGAGGAGTTATCACAACCACCTCTTTTCTCTTTGAGGATGAGAGGAGACTCATTTATGAGCCACTCCCTTTGTACGAGCAGAATATATGGTAAGGTTATTCATTTTTGTTTACATGATTATTTGTATAATGTGTATATGTATCCCTTAACCATACATGTGCAGGATGATGTTCCAAGGAGGAGCATTCTTTTTTCTAGACCTCATGGTCTAGTTGAGGCCACAAGCATGATTGATGGCCATTCCCTAGGAGGACTTGGGGAAGAGAAATATTATGGAGGACATGCACATTCTACACCATGTATCATTCACTTCCTCCATACTTATGAGGAGATTGGAGCAGCAGGCAAGTGGTTGAGAAGCCACTCATTTTATCAGTCTCTATTGCAATTGAGGGTCAAGCTGTGTTGGTTGCACTTGAGGGACCATTGTCCTTCTCATTTATTACATATGGCAGCAAGCATGATTCTCATTTTTGCTCCCTATGGTTCTATTGTTTCTATTTTTATGAGGAGCATATTTGGGGGAGAGACACATTGGATGGATGTGTCCTTTGGGAGAGAAGATATCCACACTTTTTGCATTTCATGTTATAAAGGGAGCATGGGAGATGATATGGCCACTAAAGAAACACACTTGTTTCTATGTGAGGTGAGCCATATGATGGATATGATGCCATATGATGATGACTTCCAACTCATCATATATGGGGATGTCTGGGCCAGCATGATTAGCAGCGTTGGAGGAGAGGTATTTGGAGATCTATTCCTCATCTTGCCACTTGAGGGAAACCTTATTGCAGCCCAGGATCAGCAGAAACTCTACACTTATCTTAAGTGGAGAGGAGGGCAGTGAGGGGTAGACTATTTTGTCTACCATGTGCAGATTTTCATCCCACCTACTTTCCCGGAGCCAAAGGTGGATGACAGTTTCCAGGAGTATCCTAGTTGGGAGGTGAATCATTTTTCATGGCTAATAGCTTTGGGATGGAGGATCCATATGGGAAAGATAGTTCCTATTAGACTTCAGATCCCATTCCTAAAGGGGACCTCTAGACATCACTTTGCTATCCTCTTGAGTATTTCACCTTTACATGATGATAGCTTGACAGTTGATTTACATGTTAAGGAGGAGCAATGTGGGAACCTGATTGAAGAGATAGCATCACTTCACTTGGAGGAGATCATCATACATGGATGCTACAGGGAGAGGAGGAGAAAATAACTTAGTATATCCTTGCACTTGCTTGAGGACAAGCAATTTTTGAGAGGGGAGGACTGTAATGTTCCAAAATTAGCATAAAGCTAATTTGAACATTAATTTTGCTCATGCCATCTAGGAGATGAATAAAATGGGTGAGGAGACCCATGAGTAGGAATAAAATCCCTCATAGTGTGAAAGGGATCATTGGAGTAGCTTTATTTTTCACCTTCCAGTTTTTATCCACCTATAAATATTTGTTACGACAAAGGTGGCTAAAACTGTTTGAGCCTTCAAAGAACAAATTTCATTACTAAAATTTGTTGGCTCTTGAAGACTCTTGAAGGCCTTCTACCTTTTTCCCTATCCAAAACTTCACTGATATTCCCATTTTACACTCAGAAATCCTGCTTATTTCCAAGCCAGAATGCTGCTCCAAAGCCATCATTCTCCCCTTCTCCCAATCAAAACTAACCCTCATTTTCCCCTCCTCTTTATCCATAAAACTCCTCGATTCTCATGTTCCTTTTTCTCCCTTTCATGAAAATTCCCTTTCCATAGTTTAAAACTCATTTTTAAACTATATTGGAACCCTCTTTTCCTTTGAAAAAACGTTGGAAAATCATAAAAATACATTGTTTGACTTAAGGCCCCTCGGGTTTAGTCTTAAGCCCCCTTCCTTCTAGAAACCTCTGGTCATATAACTCTCCAAGCGCCCAAAGGCCCCGCAGCTGGGCGTCTAATCATATTTTATATATTCCGCCCACGAAAAACATTAAAACCTTTGTTTTTAATTAAAAACTTGGATTTTTAATTATTTTTCATTTATTCCGCTAGATTCATTTCTGAGCCATTCCACACCGTCGATCTGATCTGCAGATAGGACGGTGCGGATTTCGTCTCCCCGATGGTCCCCGCCAGCTGTTCGCCATTCCAAATACTGCGTGGTATCCATCGCACCACCTTTGAGGCGAAAGCTGTTTTCCCCCGATCGCCAGCGATTCCATACGCTTGCCGCCACGTGTCCTGCGCACTATTTTCAAAACCGTCGTCCATCGCCATTAACGTTCATCCATCGCGCATTAACATTCAGACGTGGATGCCCAGCGATATTGCCGTGCGCCGTCCGATCTGGGGCGGGCCATCCAACGGCTATCGCTCGCTGAAGATGCTCGATGTTTAAAACGGGCTGCGGCGCGGCGTTCAATCAATTTTTGCCGTCGATCTGATCTGCAGATCGACGGTCCATATTCCATTGCCCATATTCCATCACCCAGTCAACGATTCCCTCCGTTTGACTTTCACTTCTCCGAGTTAATCCTCACCGTCCTATTAACCCGGATCAACGGCGCAGGTTCACTGCGGGGGGCATTCGACCAAAGAGGCCCGTACTCTGCAGTGCCCCACAGTTGACTCTTTTGACTGTGGGAGATCTCAGATATACGGCTAAGATTTACTACGGAGGCACACCCCGAGATTTTCCTCCGTACTCCGCAATGCCCCCGCAGTTGACTCTTTTGACTGTGGGAGATCTCAAATCTACGGCTAAGATTTACTGCGGAGGCACACCCCGAGATTTTCCTCCGTACTCCGCAGTGCCCCCGCTATGAGGTCATCCACTGGTCCCACCACCGAGCGTTTTCACTCCCAACCGTCGATCTCTGCACGATCGACGGCTTTGATTAAACTCCTCCATTCTGCCTTCCCTTTTACTCCATCTGATTAATCCCGACCGTTGGATGATGCCATCCAACGGCCATGATTCCTCCACTCGTCCTTTGAAGCATTCAACCTATAAACGCATGGATTTCATAACTTTGTTTGTATTTTGCAGGGCTTTAAGAGATTTTCCGCTAAAATTGAGAAAATTCGAAAGTAGAGGGTGACGATCCTCCCTCTTTTGATTCACTAAGGGAAATCAGTCACAGGTGTTCAATTTCACGTTTCATCAGTGTTTATCCGGGCACTGATGCCACATAACCCTGCGCGACCCTGCATATCAGCAAAAACCCTGGATTTAACACAGTGAAAGAGTATTAGAGACGAAGACCAGAATTTACCAGAACAGAGGATTAAAGGACAGATTTTCCAGAATTACGTCTAAAATGCTTATCGAAAGCCTAATCCCCAAATAAAACACATTTTACAGAAAACCTAAAGTGTTTTGTCAAGCCGGAATGCCTCCACCGCCACAACCTGAGGCAAATTGATTCCTCAGCTACCACAGTGCCACCTATTCCTCAAAGTACTCAAATCAGAGGCCGAAGTTATTGATCAAATGAATATTTTCGCCTCAGCGCGGCCAGAAAGTTACTTCTGCAAAGAAACTTAATGCAAAGGATATTTGCAGAGTAACCCTAGCATCACACGGAGCCTCAAAGGTAAACAAAAGCTCCCACAGAGCTTAATCTTTATGTAAAAACATTTAATACAGAGGATACATATGTAAGATTCTTCATTGAGCCCCTCAAAGGCCCAGAAGCCATTAAGACTGTATTAATTGTAATTGAGATCTTTTTATCAGGGTCTCACCTCCTCATTCTTCTATATATACTTCTGCAGAAGATGAGTGAGGGGTTGGTTGTTGTTGATCACAAGTTGTAATACTGAAACTCTCTGAGATAAATACATAGTCTGTTGAAGTTGAAGAAGAAATTGAAGTCTTGGAGGTCTTGATGATGTTGTTGCATGCTTGTTCTTGAGAAGGCTCTATCATTGGATCCATGAGCTTGGCTGTTGGTGAAGTATTCTGAACTGTTAAATGTTTCCCCCTGTTTTCATTATGTTCCATAATTTCTTACTACAGTAGGTTGAAAGTTTTAGGCTAAGAAATGACTCTTGGAAGCACCTTAGAATTGTTCATCCTTCACTGCTTCATGTTTTCTTCTGCTGAAGTATTTTAGAGGCTTTAATCTTTCTCTTTAGTCTTCATGCTTGTTTATTTCCTTAATAGTTTGAACAGTTGGTTTAGACATGATTTATGGTTATCCCTGCTTGTCTGCTGCCACTTAAAAACTGTTATTGAAGTCTCCCTTTGAAGTTCTTTGCTTACAGTGAATCAAAGAGGTCTGTCTTGATCTTGCCCTTTGTCCTCACTTAAACAGTTGGCTTAAAGGTCATTATGATTATGATCATAGATGTTTTTAGGTGTTCCCTCTTCTATGACTGTAATTATCAGTAAATCTTTGATGTTTTCTAAGTCCTTTGAAATAAAATCTTTGAGGAAATAGGGTGTTCCCCGAATCTTAGATTTCATTTTAAAAGTTGTTTTGAAATCATTATTTTCTTAAAGGTGTGATTTGTAGAATTTATGGTTAGCCCTGTTTATCAAAGAGCCCTTTATTGTTCAAATTATGTTTTCGAATTCCCTTTGTTGAGAATTTAAAATCTCTTTCCAAATCATTAATGTTCATCTCATTTCAAAGGCAAAAGGATCCTGTGGCCAAGTTAGATTTTCCCTTTGATATCCCATATCCATTGACAAGTTTGTTATGACCTTTTCTTGACTCCATTACCCAATGAACCAGATGTTTCTCCGTTCTGTGTATATTTCCTAGACCTTTCATGTTCTGTTGTATCAACTCAATCCAACCAAACAAACAAACAAACACCTACACTTAATAACTATTCTAAAACCAATACTCAAAGTGCACAAGATAAACCTTTTCAAACAAATATTCGAGAGATCCCTCTCTGATAATAGGAGGACTAGATCCTGGGACTCTAAAGATTGGTTCTGATGTTGCCTTGTATTTTGATTTGCCAAACTATCAAAACATGGGACACCAACATAATGGCGATCACGGTGGGACTCTAAAGATTGGTTCTGATGTTGTCTTGTCTTTTGATTTGCCAAACTATCAAAACACGGGACACCAACATAATGGCGATCACGGTGGGACATACTAAGAATACAGTGGTTTGAAAACCCTTCCTCAAACTTTTTAGGTCCAGTATAACATAAGTAACTTTCTTCAAGCACTACCTAACAAATGGTAATCATGATAGGACTTAATTGAATCAGTGACAAACTAAGTAACCCTTAGGATTCCTTTTAACCCTTATCAAACCTTGAAGGAACTAGTTACCAAGCCATAAGAGTAAAACTCTGTTTGTTTGAACACCTTAGCTAAGTGCGAAATTAGACTTAGAACACTCTCTTAACCTATAAGACCAAAATAACTCAGAAAAACCCAAAAACATTTCAGTTTGGCTTTATAATAAATTTGGTGGTGAACCATAAAACCTTTTACCTCCAAAAAAGCTAAAACTTTCCACCTGGCGACTCCACAATATTAAAAACAGACTTTAAGAGTCCACTGGGAAGACCCTGAGTCTTTATGGCATCATACGAACTCAGTTAGAAGGCTTTTAAGCTTAAAATTTTCCTTCTTCTGAAAAGATCAGTTACCCTCTTAAAGATTGTCATATTTGGTTAAAATTTTCTTTTAACTAGGTCTGAAAACATAGCATAGTGGCTCCTAGAAAGATTCATACTAGAGCCTACCCTGACCCAAAACCACTGGAAGAAGTTGACAACCCTGAAAGTATACTTAGGAAGTCTTCCAAGATAAAATTTTCAACTATTTTTAGATCACCCTTGAGATCTAATTCAATCCCTGAAAATCTTGCATCCCTAAACCAATCACAAGTTGACTTAAGAAATCCTTTTAGAACTAGCTCACTTGATGATATAATTCAGATAGGTTCTGAGTCTTCACTTTCATCCCCAGAACAAAGTGAAAAACCTGGTAGTAGAGATACCACACCACCTGATTCACATTTCCTTCTCAATTTAGGTGTCACTCATCCACGGTCAGCTCAACAATCTATCCCTGGTACATCCACATCTGTCCATCCAACATCCACTGTCCAAACCACTCCACTTCAACCCACTTTCCCTCTTGTAAATCCACCCCCACCACATATCATGGCAGCATGGTATGCTCCCTTAGTCCTTCCTGTACCATTAGTCAATCTCCCACAGGACTACCAATGCAAAATTCCATTATATGATGCTAATAATATTACAACTTCAGCACAACATGTGGATAAGATGAATGACTACTTTGATAGAAATGAAATTGATGATGATTCTGACAAGCTTAGATTATTTGCTCAAAGTCTGGGGGGAGAAGTAAGAAAGTGGTTTAAAGGTTTAGCCCCCCGTAGTATTAATGATCTCCAAGCCTTCCATCAAACTTTCTTAAACAAATGGGAAGTGAAGAAGAATCCTCTCCAGGTCCTTTCTGATTGCAAAAACCTCCATAGAAACCCGAGGGAAAGTGTGCAAGCTTATTGCACTAGATTCAATAGTGTATATAATGCACTTTCCCCAAAACTAAAACCCCCACAGGGCTCAGCTTTAAACAAATTTCCTGAAGGGTTTGACTCTGACATGACCTATTCGCTAAGAGAGAGAGATTTTGCAACTCTTGAAGATATGCAAAGGGGTGCTCTTTTTGTGCAAGTCAACTTAATAGAGAAGAGAGCAAGAATGAAAACTGAGAAGAGAGTATCTTTTAGAGAGGAATCCCCTCCTTCTACTTCAAGCTCAAAAATGGAGAGAATGATGAAAGAGATGAGCATACTTAAGAGAGCACAAGCAAATCAAAACCAAACTGCACCTCAAAACAATCAAAACAAAAATAGAAATCAGAATTATAGAAGAGACAACAATCAAGATAAGCAAAAAGAAAGTGACCAACAGATTAGACCTCCCTTTCAACAGAACTATGTAGCTCAATATGAGGAAGACAGGGAGTTGGAAAAGTTGGAAGAATCACATGTAAACTTGATTGGATCAGACAGTGGGGATGATGTTTTCCTCACTGAGGAAGAACAAGGTTTCTTCTCCTCTGATCAAAGTACAAACACCTATGAAGATTCTGATGACTATAGATTAGGGTTGAAAATGCAATCATGGAAATGCACAAACAATACGATCTTAGGAGAAAAGGGAACATAGATAATTCAAAGGATAAGAACAATAATACTGCTATAAAGAAAAAAACAGAAACTCAGCCTAAAAAGACAACAGAAAAATTCAACAGTTTTTCTAAGAAACCAGACTTAAACAAAGACAAAGGTGTCCAGCCAAATGTTGAACAGAGTACCCCCAGCACTTCAGCTATTGGTCCCAACAAAACTGTCCCAATTACCAGTCCAAATAAGGTTCAACAAATCAAGGTTACTGAAAATAATTCAATTGAAAAGGCAGATGTAAATACCAGCAAGTCAATTATTCCTTTCAGCCTTGAGGGAGAGATTGCTAAGATAAAAATTGCCATCCCTCTAGCTGAACTAGTAACACAAGAAGTGTACAAAAACCAAGTTTTAAAAGCTTTGAACTTAGGAAGTGATATTGATACCTTGAACTTGACAGATGACAAACTTGAGCTGTTGTTTGGCCCAGAAGTTGAAGGAAAATACCAAGAAGGACCCGTCCCTCCCTTCTATGTTAGTTTGAACATACATGAGAAAATTTTGCATAATGCCATGTTAGATTCTGGAGCTTCACACAATTTAATGCCCAAGGTAGTGATGGAAAGCTTAGGCTTAGAAATTACTAAACCTTACAAATATTTGTATTCCTTTGACTCAAGCAGAGTCAAATGTTTGGGCTTAATCAAAGATTTATGTGTTAATTTAGCTCAAATCCCTGCTAAGAGTCTAGTAATGGATATAGTTGTAGCTGACATTCTCCCTAAGTATGGCATGCTCTTATCAAGATCTTGGGGAGCCAAACTTCAGGGAAGCCTTCAAATGGACATGTCTTACGCCACCATCCCTGTTTTCAACCAAAATAGAATACTATAGAGGGAATCTCACATGAACTACATGGTGAGCAACATAGACAAACCAAACAACTCTCCCATATATTCTATTCAATCAAGTTTATATTCCTTTATCTTATGTAACGAAGATGAAATTACTCAACAAGATAAGGAAAACATAGACCCAATCAGTTCATCAGAACAATCAAATTTTCCCTCGAATCAAATTCAAAACATTGACAATCAACAGCAACAAGAAAATGAAAATGATTCAAACATACTTTGGACAGTAAACTTTGATGGATCCTGTAATAAAACAAGTGCAGGAGCAGGTGTATGGATCCAAAATACCAATCAAAGTTTTTCATATAAATTGGATTTCCCATGCACTAACAATATTACTGAGTATGAAGCACTTCTCCTAGGTTTACAATTGCTTAAACAGTTGCAAGCCCAGAGGATATCAATCTTAGGAGATTCTGAACTTATCATAAAACAAATCAAAGGAGAGTACTCAGCTAGAAATCCAAGGATTAGGGAATATCGGAACGCGGCCCTTGATTTATTGAAAACCTTCGAAAAATATCAACTCATTTTCATCCCTAGAGCACTAAATCATCTAGCAAATGAAGTCGCCTTCAATGCCAGCAACTGCCAAATACCTGAGATAAATGAACAGATTAGCGTAAAGGTAAAACACAGGCCTGTTGTGCCTGATAACGAAGGCACTACAAGAAAAAAGCACATTGGTGAGGGTCATGCTTGTGATGGACCTTTAAGGTCTGTCACCAATGTCACATATGGTGACGGTCATTAAAAAACCGTCACTGTAAGTGTATATAGTGATGGTCCTTTATGGTCCGTCACCAAAGACATTTTTAATGACACTTTTGGTGACAGTCGTTAAAGGCCCATCACTAATTCTCTCTTTGGTGACACTTCTAGTGACGAACTTTTAATGACCCTCACTGATGTTCTTTTTGTTACTTTTGGTGACGGTCAAAAAATGTCCGTCATCATTGATCACTAAAAACCGTCACTGTAAGTGTATATAGTGATGGTCCTTTATGGTCCATCACTAAAGACATTTCACTTTTGGTGAGGGTCGTTAAAGGCCCATCACTAATTCTCTCTTTGGTGACACTTCTAGTGATGAACTTTTAATGACCCTCACCAATGCTATTTTTGTTACTTTTGGTGACGATAAAAAAATGTCCGTCATCATTGATCATTCCAATGAGTTTTTGATGATGCTATGTGCCTTTTAATATATATTTTTTCAAAAGATAACGATTTAATACCATTATTGTTGAGAATTTTTTATAATATGTTTAAGGCCATAGTGGTAAGGGTCAGTCAATTTTTTTAGAAGTAATAAGCATGTATCATTTCCCTCAAGTAATGACTAGTGGAATAGAGATTTCCTATGATTCAACACATGATTCACATCTATTAAGTTTATTATCTAGAAAATTCCATTTTTTTGAAGATGGAAACAAGAAACAGTGAAGGAGGCATCCTGAAACATCTTTCCTGATCCTAGTTGGAAAGTGATCACCAAAACTAGGTGGGGGCCACACAAGTGATTTTTGTCGCAAAGTCTATTTTTATACTATGTCTATTTTTAGACATATGGATCATGGTCTATGAGTTGCAGGATGCTATTTGTGGATGGTTGGTCAAGTTGGTAAAAATAGATGGACCTCTATTTTTAGACATTCCGGAGTCTATTTTTAGACTGCCAGTCTAAAAATAGATTGGTCGAATATTATTAGCCCTTAATAATATTTGGACTATAAATATTATCTTATCCTCTTGGAGCACTTCAGTTCGAGCTACGGATGTGGCACATGCAGCTGACAGAAGTAATTATGCTATTCCTAGGGGTTAGTTGAGCTATTGCATGGTTTACTTCAGTTAGAACTCATGTGGCAGAGTTTGGTGGAGTTGATGAAATGAGTATATGGAGTTGTGTTTCGGTTTTAACCGTTGAACTAGTTATGTTAGATTATGGCAGTAAATACACTAGACCATATGATGTGATGTTATTGAGTGAATTTTCACTAATTGTTAACAATGAGATCAACTAAATAATATCGATTCGCTGAAGTGCATGGACGATTCGGTAGAGGCCAGGTATTAGAGGTGGGTGAAAGGGTGAGTCTACTATCAGTTGTGACTATAGTTGTGCATGAGATTTGCACACACATTGATTGAGATTGCCAATGAGGATTGAGCAGTACAAGCCAGTGGGATTCGAACTTGGATCTCATCACTATTCATCTTGGATTGCGCAGTAGAGGCAGGCAGACAGGTGGAGGAGATTTGAACTTGTGAGTTGTTCATATCTGAGCTAGTTTGTGTGTAGCATGTGAGATAGTGCTGAGAGCTGTGAGGAGATTTGTGCTATGTATTGTTACATGTCATCTATCATTATAATATACAAATAGATGGGGGTTTTCAGCTGTAAGCTTTCCCCATTACATACTGTGTTATATGTGTGCTTGATTATGTTTTAATGTGCGCATGCGACTGCTTCTAATTTCCGCAAATTGATGATCAATTGTAGAAGAGGTTATGTATTATGAATGAAGCTTAAATAGTGTGTAATCAGGATAATCTCAGTGAATAATTCAACAAATTATTAAAATTTCTACATGGTATCAGAGCGAAAATTGATCATCGGATCTATTACAATGATTACAATTTATTTCGGTAGACAGAGTCTATAAGCGGGCCAGGTAGCCTCTGGATCCATCCTTTCTTTGAAAGGTGATATATCCAGTAAATGCCCCTACATTCAATCTCTGTGCTAGAAATACTTTGTTCTCACAGATCAGAAGCGATTGAGTTTTGAGCTCGTGGAATTCGAATTTGCAGTAGTGTTTTCTTGGTGTCGAAGTCAAAATGTCTTTCAACGGATTGCGATTGGAGTATGCCCTTGAGGCTTGACTCGAATATTTTGCATGGAAGAGACGGATGGATCTGGGGTGTTAAGATGAAAATGGGCTGAAGGGAGTTCTACTAGATGCTAAAGTCCCAAAGCTGTGGTACTGCTCAGTTGGCTTGGAAAAAGCAGCCTGAAGTGTGAGGATTAGAATTGGGGGGGGGCGTGAAGGATCACATAATATCCAGCCTGCATGGTAAAGCTTCTCCATTCCTCATGTGGAAAGCTTTGACAGAATTGTTCCAGAGCAAGAGTGACCAAAGGAAGTTGGCACTCAAGGATAAACTCAGGAAAATAAAGATGGAGAAGAATGACACTATTCTGGTATACTTGACAAAGTTTGTCCACTGCAGGGATGAACTTGGGAGTGTAGGAGTTAGTGTGGAGGATGAGGAACTAGTGAGCTTGGCTCTCCTCGGGCTTCCGAAAAGTTGGCATGCATATCAGGACAATGTCAATGGTCGAGAGAAATTGTCAGGATGGGAAAGACTGTGGTATGATCTTGTGCAAGAGGAGATAAGGCAGAGTACCAGGGATGGATCTTCATCAAAGGCATCTAATGAAGAAGATTGCGCTTTGGCTGCCAAAGGAAGGAAGGGGAAGGGCAAGAAGAATGATTCTCAATCCGGTGCGGATGGTAAAGAGCATGACATGTCCAAAGTGAAGTGTTTTCACTGTCACGAGCATGGGCATTACGACACAAATTGTCCACAGAAGAAGAAGAACAAGCAGGCTGCTGGAGCCGCAGCTGGTGAGGCTCTTTCCTCTCAATATGAGCTGGACTTCTCATTGATCACATGCATGGTGTCTAGTGCATTGGGATCGGGGTGGTATTTTGATAGTGGCGCTTCCTTTCACATGACAGGAGATGTGAATCTTTTCAGTGACTTGGTGGAGAAAGATCTCCAGTTGCATGTTGAGTTGGGCGACAATGGACGATACAATGCGACCGACATTGGTACCATAACCTTTCAGAGGGAGTCAGGTAAACTCATTCTTTTACAAGATGTAGTGCATGTTCCAGGTTTAAAGAATAATTTGATCTCAGTCGCAATGTTAGAGGATAAAGGGTATGAAGTTGTCTTCAGTGAAGGAAAAGTTTTCCTTCGGCACTAGGCAATAGGACAAGTCAAGAAGGTTGGGATTCTAACAAAGAATCTCTAAAGACTTGAAGTAGATGGGATGTCTACGAAGCTTCCTACTGTTGGGAAGTGCAAGAAAGACATGCAATTGATGCTTGAGAGGGAACAAGTTTTGCATGCAGGTAAGAGTGAACCTCGAGATGTGGAGCAGCCACAAGATGAGGATCATGGAGTGGGAGAAACCACTCATGCAGAGAAATTTCGTGCCAGATGGGCATAGGGAGTGCATGCAGCTATACCACCAGGTGAGAGGTGGGGCGACATGCATGATTAATCCCAAGAGGAGATTTCTGGGCAGGATTCATGAGATGGTGTGGATCTCATGAATTGAACTTGGCTATGAGGTTCCCACAGCACAACAGTAGCATGATCAGTTGGATTGATGCAGGCAGATCAAAGTGACAGTGTCGGATACTGGAGCGCGAATCAGAGTTGACAACAAGTGCAAGAGTGCATGGGTGCAAGAGTTCAACGGCGTAGTGGTTCCTGATGACATGTGCAATTGGGCCCAGTAGAAGTCGAAGACTTTAATGATAGATGCATCAGATTGATTGAGTTGTTTGGAGCCTATTCAGTTTCAGAGGAGTTGCAGAGCAAATGCATGGAGTTGCATGGCGCTTGTGAAGGTTGTAGGGCAAATGCATGGAGTTGCATGTCGCATGCAAATATAGTCCTTTCTTGTTGAGAGGGAGTGTTGAAGATGGCAAAAATAAACAGTGAAGGAGGCATCCTGAAACATCTTACCTGATCCTAGTTGGAAAGTGATCACCAAAACTAGGTGGGGGCCACACAAGTGATTTTTGTTGCAAAGTCTATTTTTAGACTATGTCTATTTTTAGACATATGGATCATGGTCTATGAGTTGGAGGATTCTATTTGTGGATGGTTGGTCAAGTTGGTAAAAATAGATGGACCTCTATTTTTAGACATTAGACGGAGTCTATTTTTAGACTGCCAGTCTAAAAATAGATCAGTCGAATATTATTAGCCCTTAATAATATTTGGACTATAAACATTATCTTATCCTCTCGAGCACTTCGCCCGAGTTAATTGCCAAGTGGCATTACGTGCATCATTGTTCTCGGGACGCTATTCTAGGGGTTAGTCATTTAGGCGATTGCATGGTTGATCAGCTTAGAACTCATGTAAGTAGGCTTGGTGGAGTTGATGAGACAATTGATGGAGTTGTGTTCGATTTAACATAGTTGAGCTAGTTATATCTAGTCTAACTGATTGATACACTAGTGAGAGTGGTGTGAATTAATTATTAATTAATTCACTAATTATTAACTCATAAATCAACTAAAGAATACATCAGCTAACTTTAGTGCATGGACAGTTTCAGTGGAGACCAGTGAAGAGGTAGGTGAAAGAGCAGTGTGACTATCAGTTGTGACTATACTGGTGCATGAGTTTGCACCACACATTGATGGAGATGCCAATGAGGATTGAGCAAGAAAGTTTACAAATGGGATTCGAACTTGGATCTCATCATTATTCATCTTGGATTGCGCAGTAGAGGCAGGCAGACAAGTGGAAGAGATTTGAACTTGTGACTTGTTCATATCTGAGCTAGTTTGTGTGTAGCATGTGAGATAGTGATGAGAGCTGTGAGGAGCTTTGTGCTATGTATTGTTACATGTTCTCTATCATTATAATATACAGATAGTTGGGGGTTTTCAGCTGTAAGCTTTCCCATTACATATTGTGTTATATGTGTGCTTGATTATGTTTTAATGTGCGCATGCGACTGCTTCTAATTTCCGCAAATTGATGATCAATTGTAGAAGAGGTTATGTATTATGCATGAAGCTCAAATAGTGTGTAATCAGGATAATATCTGTGAATAATTCATCTATTATTCAAATTTATACATGGTATCAAAGCGAAATTGATCATCGGATCTATTACAGTGAATACATTTTATTTCGGTAGACAGAGTCTGTACGAGGGCCAGGTAGCCTCTAGATCCATCCTTTCTTTGAAAGGTGATATATCTAGTAAATTTCCCTACAGTCGATCTCTGTGCTAGAAATACTTTGTTCTCACATATCAGAAGCGGTTGAGTTTTGAGCTGGAGGAATTCGAATTTGCAGTAGTGTTTTCTTGGTGTCAAAGTCAAAATTTCTTTTTACGAATTGCGATTGGAATATGCCCTTGAGGGCAGCTCGAATTATGTTGCATGGAAAAACAAGATGGAGGCGGTGTTAGATGAAAATGGGCTGAAGGAGTTCTTAGATGCTGAAGTCCCAAAGCCTACTGATGCTGCTCAAGTTGAGGCTTGGCAAAAGAAGACAGCAAAATGTCGAAGGATTCTGTTGGAGGGCGTGAAGGATCACATAGTATCCAGCCTGCATGGTAAAGCTTCTCCATTCTTGATGTGGAAATATTTGAAAGATTTTTTCCAAAGCAAGAGTGACCAAAGGAATTTGGTGCTCAAGGATAAACTCAGGAAGATAAATATGGAGAAGAATGACACTATTCCAGTATACTTGACAAAGTTTGTCCACTACAGGGATGAGCTTGGGAGTGTAGGAGTTAGTGTGGATGAAGAGGACTTGGTGAGCTTGGCTCTCCTTGGGCTTTCGAAGAGTTGGAATTCCTATGAGGATTCTGTCAATGGTCGGGAGAAATTTCCAGGATGGGAAAGACTGTGGTCTGATCTTGTGTAAGAGGAGATAAGGCGGAGTACCAGGGACGGATCTTCATCAAAGGCATCTGATGAAGAGGATTGCGCTTTGGCTGCCAAAGAAAGGAAGGGGAAGGGCAAGAAGAATGATTCTCAATCCGGTGCGGATGGTAAAGAGCGTGACATGTCCAAAGTGAAGTGTTTTCACTGTCACGAGCATGGGCATTACGCCACGAATTGTCCACGAAGAAAGAACCAGCGAGGCTACTTGAAATTATATGGTGGTGACTCTTGCCTCGCAATTTAGTGGACTTCTCATTGATACATGCATGGTGTCTAGTGCATTGGGATCAGGGTGGTACTTTGATAGTGGTGCTTCCTTTCACATGACGGGAGATGTGAACCTTTTCAGTGACTTGGTGGAGAAAGATCTCCAGTTGCATGTTGAGTTGGGTGACAATGGATGATACAATGCGACCGACATTGGTGCCGTTATCTTTCAGAGGGAGTCAAGTAAACTCATTATTTTACAAGATGTAGTGCATGTTCTAGGTTTAAAGAAGAATTTAATCTCAATCACAATGTTAGAGGATAAAGGGTATGATGTTGTATTTAGTGAAGGAAAATTTTTCCTTCGGTACAAAGAAATAGGACACATTAAGAAGGTTGGGATTCGAGCTAAGAATCTCTACAGACTTGAAGTAGATGGGATTTTTACGGAGCTTCCTACTATTGGGAAGTGCAAGAAAGCCATGTAATTGAATCTTGAGAGGGAGCAAGATTTGCATGCAGGTAAGAGTGAACCTCGAGATGTGGAGCAGCCACAAGATGAGGATCATGGAGTGGGTGCAACCACTCATGCAGAGAAATTTCGTGCCAGATGGGCAGAGGGAGTGCATGTAGCTATACCACTAGGTGAGAGGTGGGGCGACATGCATGATTAATCCCAAGAGGAGATTTCTGGGTAGGATTCATTGAGATGGTGTGGATCTCATGAATACTAGACAGCCTAGAGGGTATAGAAGCTTGTTAGTAGCATGATCAGTTGGATTGATGTAGGTAGATCAAAGTGACAGTGTCGGATACTGGAGCGCGGATCAGAGTTGACAGCAAGTGCAAGAGTGCATGGGTGCAAGAGTTCAACAGCGCAGTGGTTCCTGATGACATGTGCAATTGGTACCTGTAGAAGTCGAAGACTTTGATGATAGATGCATCAGATTGATTGATTTTTTTGGAGCCTATTTAGTTTCAGAGGAGTTGCAAAGCAGATGCATGGAGTTGCATGGCACTTGTGAAGGTTGCAGGGCGAATGCATGGGTTATGTCGCATGCAAATACGGTCCTTTCTTGTTGAGAGAGTGGAGATGGCAACAAGAAACGATTGAAGGAGGCATAATCCTGAAACATCTTTCTCCAAGTCCTAGTTGGAAAGTGATCACGAAACTAGGTGGGGGCCACACAAGTGATTTTTATTGCAAAGTCTATTTTTAGACTATGTCTATTTTTAGACATATGGATCATGGTCTATGAGTTGCGAGGAGCTATTTGTGGATGGTTGGTGAGTTTTAAAAATAGATGGACGGAGATTTTGGAGCATTAGGCGGAAGTGGTGAAGGCGGACGGTATAAAAATAGATCAGTCGAATATTATTAGCCCTTAATAATATTTGGACTATAAACATTATCTTATCCTCTTGGAGCACTTCAGTTCGAGCTACGGATGTGGCACATGCAGCTGACAGAAGGAATTACACTATTACTAGGGGTTAGTTGAGCTATTGCATGGTTGACTTCAGTTAGAACTCATGTGGCAGAGTTTGGAGGAGTTGATGAGACAGTTGATGGAGTTGTGTTTGGTTTAACTTAGTTGAACTAGTTGTATTTAGTCTAACTGATAAATACACTAGTGATGAGTGGTGTGAATTAATTATTAATTAATTCACTAATTATTAACTTATAAATCAACTAAAGAATACATCAGTTAACTGCAATGCATGGACAGTTCAGTGGAGACCAGTGTTAGAGGTGGGTGAAAGGGTGAGTCTACTATCAGTTGTGACTATAGCTGTGCATGAGATTTGCACACACATTGATTGAGATTTCCAATGAGGATTGCGCAGTACAAGTTGGTGGGATTCGAACTTGGATCTCATTCTTTTCCATATTGGATTGCGCAGTAGAGGCAGGCAAACAGTGGAGGAGATTTGAACCTGTGACTTGTTTCAGATCTGAGCTAGTTTGTGTGTAGCATGTGAGATAGTGCTGAGAGCTGTGAGGAGATTTGTGCTATGTATTGTTACATGTTCTCTATCATTATAATATACAGATAGTTGGGGGTTTTCAGCTGTATGCTTTCCCCATTACATACTGTGTTATATGTGTGCTTGATTATGTTTTAATGTGCGCATGCGACTGCTTCTAATTTTCGCAAATTGATGATCAATTGTAGAAGAGGTTATGTATTATGCATGAAGCTCAAATAGTGTGTAATCAGGATAATCTCTGTGAATAATTCATCTATTATTCAAATTTCTACATGGTATCAGAGCGAAATTGATCATCGGATCTATTACAGTGATTACATTTTATTTCGGTAGACAGAGTCTGTACGAGGGCTAGGTAGCCTCTGGATCCATCCTTTCTTTGAAAGGTGATATATCCAGTAAATGCCCCTACAGTCGATCTCTGTGCTAGAAATACTTTGTTCTCACAGATCAGAAGCGATTGAGTTTTGAGCTGGTGGAATTCGAATTTGCAGTAGTGTTTTCTTGGTGTTGAAGTCAAAATGTCTTTCAAGGGATTGCGATTCGAGTATGCCCTTGAGGGTAGCTTGAATTATTCTGCATGGAAGGACAGGATGGAGGCGGTGTTAGATGACAATGGGCTAAAGGAGTTCATAGATGCTGAAGTCCCAAAGCCTACTGATGCTGCTCAAGTTGAGGCTTGGCAAAAGAAGACAGCAAAGTGTCGAAGGATTCCATTGGAGGGTGTGAAGGATCACATAGTATCCAGCCTGCATGGTAAATCTTCTCCATTCTTGATGTGGAAATATTTGACAGCTTTGTTCCAAAGCAAGAGTGACCAAAGGAAGTTGGCGCTCAAGGATAAAATCAGGAAAATAAAGATGGAGAAGAATGACACTATTCTGGTATACTTGACAAAGTTGGTCCATTGCAGGGATGAGCTTGGGAGTGTAGGGGTTAGTGTGGATGATGAGGAATTGGTGAGCTTGGCTCTCCTTAGGCTTCCGAAGAGTTGGCATTCCTATCAGGATTCTGTCAATGGTCGGGAGAAATTGCCAGGATGGGAGCGACTTTTGTCGGATCTTGTGCAGGAGGAGATAAGGCGGAGTACCAGGGATGGATCTTCATCAAAGGCATCTGATGAAGAGGATTGCGCTTTGGCTGCCAAAGCAAGGAAGGGGAAGGGCAAGAAGAATGCTTCTCAATCCGGTGCGGATGGTAAAGAGCATGACATGTCCAAAGTGAAGTGTTTTCACTGTCACGAGCATGGGCATTACGCCACGAATTGTCCACAGAAGAAGAAGAACAAGCAGGCTACTGGAGCTGCAGCTGGTGAGGCTCTTGCCTCGCAATTTGAGCTAGTCTTCTCATTGATCGCATGCATGGTGTCTAGTGCATTGGGATCGGGGTGGTATTTTGATAGTGGCGCTTCCTTTCACATGACAGGAGATGTGAATCTTTTCAGTGACTTGGTGGAGAAATATCTCCAGTTGCATGTTGAGTTGGGTGACAATGGACGATACAATGCGATCGGCATTGGTACCATAACCTTTCAGAGGGAGTCAGGTAAACTCATTCTTTTACAAGATGTAGTGCATGTTCCAGGTTTAAAGAAAAATTTGATCTCAGTCGCAATGTTAGAGGATAAAGGGTATGAAGTTGTCTTCAGTGAAGGAAAAATTTTCCTTCGGCACAAGGCAACAGGACAAGTCAAGAAGGTTGGGATTCGAACAAAGAATCTCTACAGACTTGAAGTAGATGGGATGTCTACGAAGCTTCCTACTGTTGGGAAGTGCAAGAAAGACATGCAATTGATGGTTGAGAGGGAGAAAGTTTTGCATGCAGGTAAGAGTGAACCTCGAGATGTGGAGCAGCCACAAGATGAGGATCATGGAGTGGGAGAAACCACTCATGCAAAGAAATTTCGTGCTAGATGGGCAGAGGGAGTGCATGCAGCTATACCACTAGGTGAGAGGTGGAGCGACATGCATGATTAATCCTAAGAGGAGATTTCTGGGCAGGATTCATGAGATGGTGTGGATCTCATGAATTTAACCTGGCTACAAGGTGCCCACAGCGCAGTAGTAGCATGATCAGTTGGATTGATGTAGGCAGATCAAAGTGACAGTGTCAGATACTGGAGCGCGAATCAGAGTTGACAGCAAGTGCAAGAGTGCATGGGTGCAAGAGTTCAACAGCGTAGTGGTTCCTGATGACATGTGCAATTGGGCCCAGCAGAAGTCGAAGACTTTGATGATAGATGCATCAAACTGATTGAGTTGTTTGGAGCCTATTCACTTTCAAAGGAGTTGCAGAGCAGATGCATGGAGTTGCATTGCGCTTGTGAAGGTTGCAGGGCAAATGCATGGAGTTGCATGTCGCATGCAAATACAGTCCTTTCTTTTTGAGAGGGAGTGTTGAAGATGGCAACAAGAAATAGTGAAGAAGGCATCCTGAAACATCTTTCCTAATCCTAGTTGGAAAGTGATCACCAAAACTAGGTGGGGGCCACACAAGTGATTTTTGTCGCAAAGTCTATTTTTAGACTATGTCTATTTTTAGACATATGGATCATGGTCTATGAGTTACAGGATGCTATTTATGGATGATTGGTCAAGTTGGTAAAAATATATGGACCTCTATTTTTAGACATTGGGCGGAGTCTATTTTTAGACTGCCAGTCTAAAAATAGATCAGTCGAATATTATTAGCTCTTAATAATATTTGGACTATAAACATTATCTTATCCTCTTGGAGCACTTCAATTCGAGCTACGGATGTGGCACATGCAGCTGACAGAAGGAATTACGCTATTCCTAGGGTTTAGTTGAGCTATTGCATGGTTGACTTCAGTTAGAACTCATGTGGCAGAGTTTGGTGGAGTTGATGAGGCAGTTGATGGAGTTGTGTTCGATTTAACTTAGTTGAACTAGTTGTATTTAGTCTAACTGATAAATACACTAGTGATGAGTGGTGTGAATTAATTATTAATTAATTCACTAATTATTAACTCATAAATCAACTAAATAATACATCAGTTAACTGCAGTGCATGGACAGTTCAGTGGAGACCATTGTTAGAGGTGGGTGAAAGGGTGAGTCTACTATCAGTTGTGACTATAGCTGTGCATGAGATTTGCACACACATTGATTGAGATTTCCAATGAGGATTGCGCAGTACAAGCTAGTGGGATTCGAACTTGGATCTCATCATTATTCATCTTGGTTTGCGCAGTAGAGGCAGGCAGACAGGTGGATGAGATTTGAACTTGTGACTTGTTCATATCTGAGCTAGTTTGTGTGTAGCATGTGAGATAGTGCTCAGAGCTGTGAGGAGCTTTGTGCTATGTATTGTTACATGTTCTCTATCATTATAATTTACAGATAGTTGGGGCTTTTCAGCTGTAAGCTTTTCCCATTACATACTGTGTTATATGTGTGCTTGATTATGTTTTAATGTGCGCATGCGACTACTTCTAATTTCCGCAAATTGATGATCAATTGTAGAAGAGGTTATGTATTATGAATGAAGCTCAAATAGTGTGTAATCAGGATAATATCTATGAATAATTCATCTATTATTCAAATTTCTACACATTTAGATAAAGTTCCACTGTTGTGTGTAGGAAATATATTATTTAATACATAATCGGGCTCTGAAAATTCTATTAATGAGAAAGACCTAACAATCCTCAACAATCTGGGCACACCTTAAATTACTGCTTTGGCACACACTAACATTTCTTATTACCCCACATGTCTTGGAACATCTTTGTACCTAGAACATCTTTTGATGACATTGACGCCCAAGCACATGGTGGCATGCGCTAACACAACATGGAACTCTCCTAGCATGTGTTGGCATGTTGCATATAGTCCCTAGCATGCCCTAGAACACCTTGGTTGAATGCATTGACATACATTAGCACTTGGCACACAATGCCACTTGGCATGTATTGGGACCTATTATTAGTGTGCCTAGCATGCCCATTTTCAAAAAGATAAAGTCTTGACTTATTAACCCTCTTATTGGTTCTTCCTTTTGTTGCCTTGACACATATTGACATACCCTGGCACCCTGCGCCACATCCTTAGCACCTAGCATGTATTGGCATATCTTGGCACTATTAATTGGCACATGATATAATTAGCACACCCTGGAACTCCCAAGCACACTTTGGGAATTCTTAACATGCCTTGATATTCCGTAGCATGCCTTACCAATGCTTAGCATACCTTGTCACTCCCTCCTTGGCATGAAAACTAACACTGACCATTAACACTAGTCTCTGGCAGTATACATTCCTCATATTCATTAACTTCCATGAATTTTTACCTAGTGCTCCCTTAATGTTTTTTCCCAGTACTCCTTAACACTCATCAACATGCATTATCACTCTCTAGCACACCTTAGCACTCTTTAGCATTCCCTTCCACTTCATAACATGCATAACACTAGTCCCTGACACATCATCGGTTCATTATGTGCAACTATTTACTACAACATCTGACCACTTTCCATCCTCCTTGATCGGATCTCCTATGCTACCACCACCTTTGATTACCACACCCGTAGACTCTTTCCAATGCCACCCTAGGTCGGTAGCCTTTGCGGCTGGTGACTTAGGGTTGTTTCCTTGTTTTTTTTTTGTTTCCTGCATTCGATGACTAATTTCAGCTCTTACACACTCACCCTGGGTTATCAACCCCTCAGTTGTGACTTACCGAGTTGACATTTGCTACCATTTTGTGCCTCAACGACTATCTATTACCCAATGCCTGCCACCATATTATCTCACTATCTTCTCCACAATATTGTTGTTGTTATTTAGTGACCCTATCTTTGTCATGTGCATCAAACTATTAGATTCCAACCCTATGCCATGAAATTTCTTATCGGTTCATGAGCAAGTTTAACTCCTCACTACTTCCGCGACCACCAGTTGCCACCCCAAACAATTTTGTTGGCACTTTTTTGCCTGCTACTAGTGTGCTCCCTTACCAAAATCACATTGTTTCTTGAGTCTCGATAGCCAATCCGCCCGACTGGAGCCTTGACCGCTACCTACACTAGTGGTGGCAGGGTCTGTTAGCCATAAGCACTCAACTAACAGTTGGTAGAGCTATGGGCCACTCACACATTTTTTTTAATTTGTCTTTAGCCTCAAAAGATTATCCCCCTCCCCCCCAAAAAAAAAATAAAAAAATTCTACAGTCATATAATACGATCTCGACCTACTTAAAAAAAACATTACCTCATACGATTGTGGATGAACCTATCCCTCACAATCATGTACAAACCTGACACCTGTTATTTAGATAAAAGTTCTCAACAAAGTTTATGCTTTGATACCATGTTAGTTTTTGCTGCAAACCTAACACTTGACACTTAATTCCTAACAAAATATTGATCTACTGATTAATTGCATAAATATGTTCATAACACATTAAATTCATCATAAGAAAAATATATCAATTTCAATCATGAAAATATGACACAACAAATTCTACCCAATCATAATTCTTCATTACAATTATAAACTAACTTGGGCTCCCTTCCTGGAAAAATGGCCCAACCAAGGAAATACATATAACAACTGGATCTGATCTAGTTGATCAAGCCCTCCTTGGCTAATCTGGATCCCTTGCTTCCCTTCCTTCGACCAAACACACTCATTGAGATTCTCTCTTAATTTTGTGTTGTTGTATGATGTGTCTTCTCCTTCTCCGTAGCCTTGCTTTTATAAATTTACATTGAGCTATTTTTCTAACCCTAATCCCCAAAGTGATTGACATCCAATTTTAGACCTCACCTCACTTGACATCAAGGATTGAGATTAAAACACAATAAATAAAGTAAATAATTTACTTTTCCTAAGTTTAATTTAGCTCAATAATCCAACATAATAATTGATTTAGCTCAATAATCCAACAAAATGATTGTGTTATAAGTTACAAAAACAAATTGCTCACACTAGAGCAACTGTCTAAGGAGATATTGGGTGCATTGTACACACCTAGACACTTAGGAATGTGTAGAACTACTTTCTCGAGCTACAAACATCAACAAAGAAAATGTAAGGTTTAGAGAGTGAGTTATAGAAAAAGAATGATGAAATGGAAAGTTTTTAGGATATGGATCAGAAACTGATGTGTAGAGAAAATGAAGTGAATGATGAACTTCAATTGGCAAGAAAAGCAACTATTGACAAAAATATCAAATAAACAATAAATATGTAAACAAAGGAATAAGCTTATTAAAAAGGGAATTCGATATACAAAGTCTCAAAGTCTAAGCTTAGGGGGAGAAGTTTTTGTCTTGTTTCTCTTCTTTTCATCAAGCAATTACCAAATCATAAAAATATGAAGATCAAAACAATAAATGACACAATGTGTAGGCTCTCAACCAGTGGAAAACCCCTCTCTTAAGGGAAACCCAACCAAAATTCTCTTCTTCTTCAAGAATCAATTCAAAGCGAGACAACCGAGACCTCTAGACCAACAACAAACCTTCCTCCATCCACCAAGTCAACCCACCAACACAAGCTATTTCAAGTGAGCTTGATCCAATGAAGTCAATCCAAGTCAACCTCCTTCAAAATTCAGATCTCTACCTCCTGCAACAGAATTTCGGCCTCTATTATAGATTTGAAATTTTCGTCCCTCCTTCAACTCAGAAATTTCGCATGTGTGGGAGATATTCTTCAAGTCTTAGGTCCTCCTTTCTTCGATAGGGTTTCTTATTTCTTTTCTTGTCTTTTTCACTCTTTTTCTCCTTCTCTAGATTGCAGATCCAACTTCTTGAACTCGACCTTTATCACAACTGTAATAACCGTAGTAAATACTCACATGTGTAAGGGAGATTGACACAAACTTCAGATTTCAACTTTTCCTTTTGTCTCCTTGTTTATTCTAGACCTTCACTCTTCTTCCTTGTTATCTTACTTTAGATCGAACTTGATTGAATTAGATGCCACAATAGGTCGAATTCTAGTCTATATATAGTCTCTTTTGTGTGGTTGAATCACCTTCATGAGGCCGACTTGATAGATGTTGAAGCCAACTTGGTGGAGGAGGGACTAGACACATTTTTGATACAAATATATTTTTCTTTCTCGACATAAGAAGCCCAAGAAGGGTTTAGAACATGATGAAAAGGAAAATTACTCATGACACAACCTTAGAAGCACTCAATGGGTGCTTTGGCCTATAATCATAATAAATAAAGCATGAAACCCATGCTTAAAATGATTTTTCTTTGATCTTTATATTACTTTTATTTTCTTCTCTTTTGTAAATACAGAAAAATTACATCATGTCATGAGCCAATCAACAATTATGAAGGCCGATACTAGTTACATTTTCAACAAATTGGACTTGGAAACATTATTATAATAAAATAGGCCACAATGCATTATCTAACACAACATCTTTCCTTTTACAACATATCCACCTTATATTCTCTTCATCGTTCCCTTCCCCCACTTTAAGAGTATGCTAATCTTCATTAATCATTAATAATACTCAAAAGCAAACAACAACATGAAGTTATTATTACCATTATTTTTCTTTCTAAAATAAAAATAATGAAGTATAAAGTGTAACTTCTTTATTTTTTTTTATATGGTTCTCAAGCCCTGAAGATTAGTGAATGCTACGTCCACAGAATATTTGTACTAGGTAGATCCACTCGAAAGGAAGTGACTAGGTAAACCCACTCGAAAAGATCACTTCACGTTACATCCCGAGACTATCGAGAGAATTGAACTCGTAACATTTCATTAACAAAATGCTTTAAGGAGAAAACTCGACCCATTAAACTAACCTTCAAAATTGGAGTTGTCTATCAAGGTAGTGAAATAGCCCAGACGACAGAAAACTGCCAGAATCCGATCAACTAAAATTCAAAAAAATCAGGTAGTTGGAGAATTTGGAATCAATTTTTGATAATGGAAATGGATTGAGCACTATCAAAAACCCTTAGGGTACTCAAAATTCTAAAGTTTAACAATTGTAAACAAGATTCTGGGAAAAACTTTGCCAGATTTTTTGAAAATCATTGCCGGATTCTGGGAAAAAACGTTGCCTGTTTAGACTACGCATTCAAAATTTTCCTTTTCCTTTTTAAATTTTTTTATTTAAACATTTTAAATATAAAATGTTACTTTGTTTTTAATTTTTCTTTTCCCTTTTAACTTTTTAATTTTTTTATTTAAATATTCTAAATGTTGCCTAGGATATGGAAGTGGATAGTAATCTGAAGTTAGCATGATTTAATAAAAAGAAATTCTAGACTATTAATTTATTTTTTTAATCTCCCACGATTCCTTTTTAATTGTTATATCGATCTTGTTGACTAATGAAAAATTAACAATACTGATAAAAAAAAATTGTCAGAATATTTGGACAAATAAAATTGAGTTTTCAAACTGATAAGTTTTTTTTCAAGAATATTTGGACAAATATAATTGACTTTTCAAATCTTTTGATACAAATCTGACGATGTTGACCACGTAACAAAATTTATATTCTTCTCAAGTTAAAGTAGAGTGGAGAACTTCAGGACAGATATATTACATCACGGTTGCCAGATGTATTAGAAAGCGTTCTTTAACTTTAAAAGAAAAACACTTGTAGATCACCCATATATGTAAATTGTGACTTTGAAATTCGTAGTTTCAGAAAATAAAATTCACTTTGTATAAATAAAGACGAAAGACATTACATGATGAACCATTACACCATGGGGCAAGGCTTAGAGGGCAAGATCGACATGCACCTCGTGTAGATCGGTGACCGCTTGCCATCGAAGAGAGAGGGCTTACGGGTGGGGTGAACTATTCAGTAGGTAGTGCTCTATGGCCCCACATCAAGGTGGAAGGAAATATAAGCTTCAAATCAAGGCTGCAAAGGATGGGGCACAGAGGGTTTGAACCCACTGTCATAGTTAGGGTCAGATAGACCCTGGTTTGTGCCTTCCGAAAAGAGCAAGGACATGGAAGACTGAACAAGCCCCAGCCCAAGTCCATTGAGGCTTACTGAAATGAAGCCCAGATGACTGAAATCTCATAATAATTACAATAGGAATGATAAGGTCGACGGGCTTGATGATTGGAATCTTATATTGCAGCATGCTTCATTGATGTCTAGTGGGAATTTCAGGTGTGTTTTGTTTGAGGCATTTTTGGAATACGAATCATGCAATAACCGCTGAAAGCTGATGTGGGCATCTTTGAAAATGGTCCCAGTGAGCCTAAAAATGTGTTTACCCTAGTGGGTTGCTGATTTTGGTATGTGGGTATACGATTTTCTTTGTGTCCGAGCTCAAAACAGGTACTATACGTGATCAGTATCTGGGCAATGTATGATTTCAGAGATTATGGACCATGCTCAATACTGTGAAAGGATCAAGCGGAGAAAAGATAAAATGAGGGCATTTTAATTGGGTTCAGATCGGATTGGAATTAGAGGCTTACTGTATATAGTCTGATATAACAGGAACATCAATAGATTATTATGTTATCTCTTGAGCCAGACATGGAGCCAAAGGTGGGGGAAAAATACAGACTGGGGAGAAAAATTGGCAGCGGTTCATTCTGGGAAATATACCTTGGTAAGTTCTTTTTTGTTTGGGCACACCCAATTTGATTTGAAATGTAATCAAGGTCATTGTATACTTGGATGCATTTTAATGGGTGCATACAGATTTTTGATTCATTATCATTTTATGTATGCTTGGATGCGTTTTTTTAATATCGATGGGGATATCTACATCAGTCTGATGAGAATAGATTGTTCTTCTATCATTATGAATTATGTATATTGGTGGTTTTCCAAAAAAAATTCTGCGTCGTGACAATCGGCATTCCATGGGATCTGGATTGTTGCCATGTCCATAGAACCGTTTTATGTTTGTCTTTTCTAGATCGTAGCTGCAAAGCTGAAGCTTGCCATACAGTTCTCATCCTGAGTGCCAAAGATGTAGATACTCTTGATGTTGGAACTGAAGCAGACTTTCATTTTAAGCTGGTGAAGCCCGGGGTTCAAATATAACCCACCTTCTCACCCCGACTTTGGAGGTCGACATCCGCTGCTTGTAAATTTTCGATGGTTGCGCTTTATCTGCCCATTATTTCATGATTTTGTTGAGTGACCGGGGATACATGATTATGCTCAGTAAGTAGGGATGAATGGTAGAAGCTCATTAGTTTGCCTTTACATGCCTGGAAGAAAAGTCAGTCATACATACCTGTACAAGTGTCAGCTCATTAGTGAATTGGACTTGCTCACTCTCCTTGTTTATATGGGAAGGGGATCTTGTGTGACCTAGGTTCTTTGATAAAACATTCACTTTTTAAACAACATAGCCTTCACTCCTCTGTAAGGAAAAAGACACATTTTCTTTTATCGCATTGTGCATTTCGGTCGGAATTGATTATGATGCTTGTTATTTGTTTTCTCTGTTTTGACATTCTATTCTGTTTGTATTTTCAGAGACCAATAGTTTGACAAATGAGGAAGTTGGCATTAAACTGGTATGGTCATTTATTTACTTGAAAAGTCATTGAAAACGTGAATTATGGGCCAGTCAGCTGAATAGATCTCAAACTACAAAGATCTTGCCTTTAGCCTTTTTAATTCAGTTTATTTGTATAAGTTATTTGCTTCATTCATATGTTGGTGGCACCACATCAAAGTTATCGTCTTGTTCTTTATTTCCCTTGTCTTGTATTTGTCTAAGATTCATATCCCAGAATTCCTTCAACAGATCTTGCGTTAAACATTTGCTGGCACAAGTCTTTTAAAATTATCAAGATGCAGAAGGAATTTATAGTAATTTCTTGAAATGGACCTAAAATTGATTGCCTGATGCCAGACAAAATGAAGTAGCATGTTGTCTGGACTAAGAGCTATGGACTACTACTATGTTTGTCTATACCCACATGGAACTTGAGAGTACAGAAATAGATTAAGAAATGAAGAAAACTCTGGCAATGTGCTTCCTGGCCAGATTAGGTGAAAGTTAAAACCGAAAAGTGAATTTCCTTTTGAGATAGAAAGTTTTTGCAGACTTATATGTGAACCATAAAAGGTAATCAACATTGGACTTCATTTAGGGTATAGCTAAAATAACTGTAACTGTCTAAAGTTTGTCAAATAAGATTCAGGGGATCTTAATATGCACCTGTTGCTTCTGCAAATCATTCACGTGCTTGCCCATTCTTATATTTCACACCAAGAAATTCAGCTATTATTTTTACTATTCTTTCAGGCTTTTGCTGAAGTATTTTTTCTTCTATGATATTTGTATTTGTATTGCAGCATGCTTCATTGATGTCTAGTGGGAATTTCAGGTGTGTTTTGTTTGAGGCATTTTTGGAATAAGAATCATGCAATAACCGCTGAAAGCTGATGTGGGCATCTTTGAAAATGGTCCCAGTGAGCCTAAAAATGTGTTTACCCTAGTGGGTTGCTAATTTTGGTATGTGGGTATACGATTTTCTTTGTGTCTGAGCTCAAAACAGGCACTATACTTGATCAGTATCTGGGCAATGTATGATTTCAGAGATTATGGACCATGCTCAATACTGTGAAAGGATCAAGCGGAGAAAAGATAAAATGAGGGCATTTTTATTGGGTTTAGATCGGATTGGAATTAGAGGCTTTCTGTATATAGTCTGATATAACAGGAACATCAATAGATTATTACGTTATCTCTTGAGCTAGACATGGAGCCAAAGGTGGGGGAAAAATACAGAATGGGGAGAAAAATTGGCAGCGGTTCATTCGGGGAAATATACCTTGGTAAGTTCTTTTTTGTTTGGGCACACTCAATTTGATATGAAATGTAATCAAGGTCATTGTATTCTTGGATGCATTTTAATGGGTGCGTACATATTTTTGATTCATTATCATTTTATGTATGCTTGGATGCGTTTTTTTAATATCGATGGGGATATCTACATCATTCTGATGAGAATAGATTGTTCTTCTATCATTGTGAATTGTGTATATTGGTGGTTTTCCAAAAAAAATTCTGCATCGTGACAATCGGCATTCCATGGGATCTGGATTGTTGCCATGTCCATAGAACCGTTTTATGTTTGTCTTTTCTGGCTCGTAGCTGCAAAGCTGAAGCTTGCCATACAGTTCTCATCCTGAGCGCCAAAGATGTAGATACTCTTGATGTTGGAACTGAAGAAGAATTTCATTTTAAGCTGGCGAAGCCCGGGGTTCAAATATAACCCACCTTCTCACCCCGACTTTGGAGGTCGACATCGGCTGCTTGTAAATTTTCGATGGTTGCGCTTTATCTGCCCGTTATTTCATGATTTTGCTGAGTGACCGGGGATACATGATTATGCTCAGTAAGTAGGGATGAATGGTAGAAGCTCATTAGTTTGCCTTTACATGCCTGGAAGAAAAGTCAGTCATACATACATGTACAAGTGTCAGCCCATTGGTGAATTGGACTTGCTCACTCTCCTTGTTTATATGGGAAGGGGATCTCGTGTGACCTAGGTTCTTTGATAAAACATTCACTTTTTAAACAACATAGCCTTCACTCCTCTGTAAGGAAAAAGACAAATTTTCTTTTATCGCATTGTGCATTTCGGTCGGAATTGATTATGATGCTTGTTATTTGTTTTCTCTGTTTTGACATTCTATTCTGTTTGTATTTTCATTTTCAGGGACCAATATTTTGACAAATGAGGAAGTTGGCATTAAACTGGTATGGTCATTTCTTTACTTGAAAAGTCATTGAAAACGTGAATTATGGGCCAGTCAGCCGAATAGATCTCAAACTCCAAAGATCTTGCCTTTAGCCTTTTTTATTCAATTTATTTGTATAAGTTATTTGCTTCATTCATATGTTGGTGGCACCACATCAAAGTTATCATCTTGTTCTTTATTTCCCTTGTCTTGTATTTGTCTAAGATTCATATCCCAGAATTCCTTCAACAGATCTTGCGTTAAACATTTGTTGGCACAAGTCTTTTAAAATTATCAAGATGCAGAAGGAATTTATAGTAATTTCCTGAAATGGACCTAAAATTGATTGCCTGATGCCAAACAAAATGAAGTAGCATGTTGTCTGGACTAAGAGCTATGGACTACTACTCTGTTTGTCTATACCCACATGGAACTTGAGAGTACAGAAATATATTAAGAAATGAAGAAAACTCTGGCAATGTGCTTCCTGGTCAGATTAGGTGAAAGTTAAAACCGAAAAGTGAATTTCTTTTTGAGATAGAAAGTTTTTGCAGACTTATATGTGAACCATAAAAGGTAATTAACATTGGACTTCATTTAGGGTATAGCTAAAATAACTGTAACTGTCTAAAGTTTGTCAAAGAAGATTCAGGGGATCTTAATATGCACCTGTTGCTTCTGAAAATCATTCACGTGCTTGCCCATTCTTATATTTCACACCAAGAAATTCAGCTATTATTTTTACTATTCTTTCAGGCTTTTGCTGAAGTATTTTTTCTTCTATGATCTTTGTATTTGTAATGTAATGTACAAGAAACTTAATATCTGATGTGATCCTTCCTCCTTTTATAACATGCACATTTTTCATTATTGTATTTATCTAATGATCTTTTTTATCAAACAGGAAAGTGTGAAAACTAAACATCCTCAGCTGTTGTATGAGTCCAAAGTTTACAGAATACTTCAAGGAGGAGGAGCAGAAGGTGAACATACCATTCTCAATTTTCCAACTCTTCAATGTTATCACAAGGGGTGGTTGTTATATTAAGTTTTGTTTTTTGTTATATCTAACTTAATTTTGGTTAAATATATTTTAATCACACTGTTGAATCAGCAGGTGGTATCCCAAATGTAAGATGGTTTGGTGTAGAAGGTGATTACAATGCCATGGTCCTTGATCTTCTTGGGCCAAGTCTTGAAGACTTATTTAATTACTGTAATAGAAAGCTTTCCTTGAAGACTGCATTGATGCTTGCTGATCAGCTAGTGGGTATTTCTTTCCTTGAGCTCTTTTAATACGAGTTAAAACACTACTAGTTACATTCCTTTTTTCATTGTAAAATGTTTTCACTGGTTAGTTGATAATTGCAAAGTCCATTGATTGAAATCTTAAATATTCTGAAATCCTATCAGGTGGTGGGATTAATACCGTGAACTAAATGACTAAGATTTGGCTCTCATTGTGGATGTCAGATTCGAAGGATTGAGTATGTACACAGCAAGAGCTTCCTTCATCGAGATATAAAACCCGATAATTTTCTCACGGGTCTCGGCCGGAAGGCAAATCAGGTTAGTTTGCTATAAATTTTCAGATTAAATGCTATTATTCATATTATATCCTAAGTTTCTAACATATATTAACAAACTAGGGGTCTCTATCAGCTAGGATTAAAACTTATAAATGAATCATAACATAATGGAATATTGTCCCATATATGCCCAAAGCTTGAAAGTGGTCTCTTAAAAAATTCCATTTTCAGTGTCCTTTTATTTCAACACTGACTTCCTTTCCAGATCAGAGACAACATACAATATGTAAAGTGTTGCTCATAACAAGGTCATGAAAAATGGCAAAACATTTCACCCATAGTAGATTATTAAGACAGAGTAACAGACTTGGACAACTAAAAGAAATTCTTACTAAGCTTTAAAATTTAAAAGCCATCCATTCGTTTCCAAAAGGATGGTCACTTGAATGTTATCACTTAGAGTCTGTGGACAGTATAGTAGTGCTAGAATATAAAGTTTGATGTGCAATAAAGTCACCATAGTGACTTAGGAGTGGCAGGTGCAGGGGTGGCTATTTACAACCCTAGAGGACCACAATAATTTACTTATGCCGGGGGATTGGGAGAGACATCTAAAAATCACACTAAAACCCTAGCATTGTTTTAAGGTCCTATGTTGTGTGCAAGGCGGGTCAAAAAATTGGTGCTAATTGGAGATTCCATGGTGGTAATTCAAGAAATAATCAAGCATTCAACAACAAGACCTTCCAACCATGTCCAGATTGCTAGACAGGATTCATAGCATAATGGAATATTGTCCTTTGTCATCAAAAATCTAAAGCAAATGACATGAAAAAGAGAGGTGTTCTTTTGTATCAGGGACAAATGACCAAAAATTAGGGAAAAATCTTTTCACATTAACTTCCATCACAATTTTCCTAATCAACTACAGTTTGAATGTGTTAAATTTTCTAATCCCAACAACCTGACTAATTATTGCCTGCCAGAGTATTACGCAGATCTACTGAATTGAAAGCACAATTCAGATTTTATGATCCAAATGGATTTTACAAACCCGAAAAACTTATATCTTCAAAAGTTGATGCAAAGGTTTCCATGTCGAAGAGCTCATCGAGCGCTTTCCAACGATGCTTGAACAAAGTCAAACGGACGTCGTGTGAAATAGATGTTCTTCAATATGTCTGCTAGATATATTCACGTAAAATAAACTCAACACTGTTCCTCTCAAGACTTCTCTGTAATTTTATTCCAAAAACAGAGATCTGCAGGTCTGAATTTGTCTTCAAAACTGCCACTATAGATCCGAATTACAAGACTGGTGCAAGGTCACATATTTTACCACAGGTCTGAATTAGAAGGGTCTGAGTTGCAGAGAAGAGTCTCAGGTCTGAGCTTCTGGAAAGACCGAAGTTACAAGCCTGTTAGGGCCGAAATTTCAGGCTTTGATAGGGCCAAAATTTCAGGCCTGAATTCAGTTTCGAAAAAAATTATTTCCACAGGTGCAAATAGGTCTGCAAGAGATATATCCTTCTAGCCCAAAACGTTGTAATTATGATCTCCCTTTTAATCTCCTTGGCCTCCTGTTTTATCTTAGAATTCTCACTGTATTTTTCACCGAAATTTTCATTCCAAAATGATGAGCATGACTAGTTATTTATAGTTGTTTGTGTATGAACTGAACAGTCCTGTCTTTTGATTAAGGAGCCGACATACCGATTTGAGCCAACTTGTGCATCATTTTTGGCATTTATTTAAACCAATTTTAAGACTGATACAGGGGGGGAATTTTATGGTTAAGTCTGGGCCTCAGCGCTTGATAGGAACACCATACAATATAGCGCTACTTCTTGTATTTCATGCTGTAGTGCAGACCTGTTTTAACACCTCCTTTGCTGAACACTTGATAGTTGTAGGGGATCAACAAAATAATGTTAGATCCCTCCTTTGTGGCTCAAAGACTCTTTTTGTCATATAAAATTATGCATGTCAAAGACTCTCTGCTCCTTCACTTCCCACAGGACAATGTCAAAGCCTCTCAGCCCTCCTGCATTCATTCAGATCACCAAACTACACATATGTTACCTGAAATAGTAGTGCTCTAGACCTCCACAAAAAAACATACATATACAGAAAAAGAGAGATTTTATTCCCGAGTAGTGGTCATTATGGGGCTCTAGTTAGCTGGATAAAACATGCATGCAGAATAGAAAAGGCAGATTTTCACCATGGAGTGTGTTGTTGCCATCATTCTTAGGCAGCTGATATGTTTTCCCATTTAGTGTGAATTCTCCATCTTTGATACGGTTGGCTACACAACCCACCAAGACACCAAAGTAAGGTCTACTGGAGCTCATGTTCTGCATTAATAAACAATCTCATATTCCCCATGGTAACACATACATTTGAGATCCATTTCAATATGTGAGTAGAAACTGTAAATTTATCTTAAAATTCTAGCATATGATGGCAGTACTAATTTCCAAAGGGAAATGAAAATACATGCCATGTATGAGGCAATATTGTCATAGCCAAGAAGTATATCTGCTAGATGGCCTGAATGCATAAATACCAATACTTAATGAGCTAGCTCCCTCTGATTAAATGATGGTAAAGCAGTTGAAGGGTAGGGTTTAGGGATGATTACCTTTAGCATCAAGGAGAGCGAGGGAGACGAGGGTAGCTCCCCAGTTGGTTAGATTTATATACAGATCGCCTCTGCGAAGTTGAAAGAAACTTGGGGCATTGATCTTTCTGTAGGGATGACCATAATGAGCCAACTTTCCTTTCCCTTCCAAATTACTTGGATTCAATTCCCATTTGTGCCCTTAACTGCTAGCATGGAATTTGCAGAGGTGAATGAAAACCTGAATACACTAAAAATGCAAGAGAACGGATGACACTTTCACCATCATCGATTGATTGACTGATCAAGGGATGGATGGATAAGCTAAAGCAGAACATTCAATGATATATATAGAGAGACTCACATAGTCAATACTAGACTAGGGTGTGTCCTTATGCCTTAAGATAAGGTCATGGTGTAAGACATAACATGGATTGTGTGCAACTATAGACAACCCATGCACTGTGGCTACCAAAAAGTGTAATCTTTGGAATCTAAACATGCTACATTTTTGAGTTTTTGTCTTATTACCCCAAATTTGTTTTTGGCCAAATCTTAATTTTGTTACTTAAAATGGAATTTTGACTACATATATGGCTTCAACACCTTGAAAAAACCCTAGGGCAGTGCATTTTTGTTGTTTGTAGATTGAAGGACCTAAACTAATGCAACATGGTTTTGTGGATGCCATTTCTAAAGTTGGGCTAGCCAAATTCCTTTCTGACCTTTCTACCACCTATATAACCAAGTAATTTTCTATCACCTTTATAACCTTGCCTTTTTATAAAAAAAAGGAGGTTCCTACACTCAAAGGATTGGCTTTTCCTGGCCATGGGGCAATTAGAATGTTGAAATTCTATAACCTTTTGGATGATTAGAAGATCCAATTTTGCCATTGCTAGCCTGAACTAAGTTCAAATTGTGGTTTTGGGTGTAAACTATTGGTCAGTTGAAACCCATTTATCAACTGCACTGTCTGAGTAAAGCCTAGATAATATCTAAGATGAGGAGGCTGGACCTATTTCAGGCTGTTGTACTCAAGCTAACGGTCAAAGATAAGGTTATGCATATACATGTGGTTCAAGGTCTCATTTTCCTCACGTTATTCTCTATGAATTAAGGAATGTATGTTGCCGAGGAGGAACACCTGCTAGTCTAGGATCTGATACAACCAACAAGTTACTAGGAACACCCAACAGATTACTAGGATCTGATAAATGCTTTAGATTTCTAGGATCTAGTCTAGGAACACCCAACAACGAGAGGTATATCCACAAACCACTCCAAGTAAGATATGAAAAGGGCTCCTGAAATGCCTCTGAATACCAAAGCACTCCAATGTTTATAATGACATACTGATGTCCAATTCAAATGCTACCTAAGGATTTCACAAAGGTTCTAGTGCCTTTGTTCAAGGGTTTGTTGTATGTTTCCAAGGGTTTCAAAAAAAAAACTTTCACTACATATTAACAACCCTTATGATATTTCTTACCACCACCATTGCTGCCACAAAATTTCTGTAAGGTGAAGACACATGAAGATTTAAATTGGTTCTTGCTTGAAGGAAAGATGAACTGTTCTGATTGATGGGTATTTAGAGTTTTATTGTTCGCTATAATTTGCTTACAATGACCCTAGATGTAGTCACAAACAAGTAATAAAGATTATTGTTGTTCACAAGGCTGAAAAGTTGTCTGAAATCCCTCAAATTATCCCACAACAAGCTTCCCAAAAACCCCACATCATTGTTGGAAACATTTTTTGATTGCACTTGTATTTTTATACTTGTTTTCATGCTGCCCTATCTGTCCAAACATTGGTATCAGAGCCATAATCGTGCTGTCATTAACCCTAGTTCTATTTGTTGGTGAAAATTTACCACAGTTGGAGGTATCAACCATTGGAAATACCAACACTATTGGGTTCCAGAGAACCACCAATCAAAGGATATATCCACTGTTGTATCTTCTATTTAGGGCTCTTCACATGCTGCCATCGAATCTGCGGTCATTTTCTTCTATATATCATATTCATATTGCCTCATAATCCTACAAGAGTATGTTATATGACCTCACATCCTCCCAGCAAAAGTTGATCTTATATGCTGAGTTATATTTATGCTTGGATGGTGATTTGTTTGCTTTGTTTGGAGACCATGGAGGATGACAACATGCTACTAAAAACGGTTGTATTATAACAATATTATTGATGTAAAACTATTCATGGAGGCTACCACCAAATACTGCAAATACTGCAATAAGGGAGACTTTCCCATGATATTTTTGGAACCTTAAAACCATGTTAAAATTGTTTGACACATGAGCCCTAAAACTAAAACAAATGCTACAACAAAATCACTATAATGTGATGGAAGTTCTATTATAGGACTTCTCTACTGCTGCTCATACGTTGTCTGAAATAATCAGGTTGAAATTTAGAACTTAACTATCGCTGGTCTAGTATGAAAAATCCAATCCCTGGCATGAGGCATATGATGAAACCATTGGCTAGGTTACATGTTGGCAGTGTATGTTATGTTGATCTATTACTTTTTCTTTTGGTTAGAAACTGGAAACTTCACCACAACATCATACCAATATGTAAAATCTGAATTAATTGTTGTGAGACAACTAGCATCTAGGATATTTGTTTCTATCCCACACTTTGCCATCAACATCTAAGTTGTATTGCTTGTGCATGTGTTGAATGGAGTAGCTATTGTGGAATCTTTATGATTGTCTGTGTCAAACATACTATTCTAACATGTCTTCTCTTTTGTGGGGAAGGTATTGCTACATTGTATTTGCTAAGGACGCATGTTCACCAAGACAAGTCAAATACTTCAAAATGTTGGATGTGTTTTGTATTATTGTTCTAGAACATATTCTCTTTGTCTTTGTTTTGTATTATTGTTCGAGAACATATTCTTTTTTTCTTTGTCTTTATTTCACACGTTGTTTTAGGATATTTGAGTGTTTTAGGTTATTTAGGTTTTTGGCCCTGAAATTAGTGATTGAAATAATAAATAATCACTTTATAATTCTGGATTTGCTTGTCTATTTGAGTTATTTTACATAAGCAATCTTCATAAGTAGATCTTAAGTAGATATTCTACCCTTAGCTCTATTTCAAAGTGTTGTAAGAATTTCTGAGGACCTATTCTATTCCTTGACTCGAGGTGGTGGATTCCCCATCCTGCTGAGGCCTTTCTCTTTCATCTAGTCCTTCATTTTCCATTGAATCTGATTCAAGAGATTCTCCCATTGGATCTCTCTTGGGGGATTCTTGTGGTAGTAGTCCATGTATCATTTTTAAAAGTCTAATTCTTCCCTTCACCTACTTTTCATAACTTTCATAACCATTAGGTAGGGACCTGCAATGTCGATGGTGTTTTGTTTGTTTAGTAAAAGATTGTCGAGACTTTAATTTATTGAAAGTTGTAGAATTTACAATCTATGAAGTTTCAAGATATAATTTTTAAAGTCTAATTCTTTAAAGGGTGCTAGCTCAATGGAAGAGCACCTGCTTTACAAGCAGGAGGTTGGTGGTTCGATTCCATCGTGCCCTGATATTCATATATAGGGAATGACGAAGATCAATTTTTGGTGACGGATGCTCTTTTGACCATCACCAATAAGCTTATGGTGACATTTTTCGACCCTCACCAAAATATGAAATGGTGACGGTCAACGAATGCCACCATATATACGCATCAATAGTGACGACCATTAAAGGTCCGTCACCATAAATCGTTGTTGTTGATATGAAATGGTGAGGGTCACTGTTTGTCATTATAGTCATTATTCGTGACGGACCTTGATGTCACCAATGAGTTTATGGTGACTGTCAATGAACATCGCCATATATATGCACCAATAGTGACGGCCATGAAAGGTCCATCACAAAAATCGTTGTTGTTCATATGAAATGGTGACGGTCACTATCTGTCATTATAATCAATATTCGTGACGGACCTTGAATGTCACCACAACACATACTTTCGGCGACGCCACCTTTGGTGACGTTCAGTTTATTGGTGACAGAGGCTATTGTCCGTCACCATTGCCCATATGAAATGGTGACGGTCACTATCCGTCACTATAAATCATTATTGGTGACGGACTTTGAATGTCACCACAACACCTATACTTTCGGCGACGCCACCTTTGGTGACGTTCAGTGTTTTGGTGATGGAGGCTATTTTCCGTCACCATTGCTCATATGAAATGGTGACGGTCACTATTCGTCACTATAAATTATTATTAGTGACGGACCTTGAATGTCACTACAACACCTATACTTTTGGCGACGCCACCTTTGGTGACGTTCAGTTTTTGGTGACGAAGGCTCTTTTGACCCTCACCAATGAGCTTATGGTGACCATTTTCGCCCCTCACCAATGTGCTTTTTTCTTGTAGTGAGGTCACTGGCAGGTGTTTGAATCTGACAAACACATAGATGATTTCTTGAAATCAGAAAATGATTTCAGCATACAAACACTAGAAACCAGCCATAAAGAAAATTGTTTGTATATTGAACAAATCCCAGAAGTTGAAATGACATATACTGCTGATATAAATCATTGTGAAAACCTTGTTGAAACAGAGATAATTAACGACGCAGACCAAGAAGACTTGGAAGTTTTACAATGAAAAAATGATAAAATTCCAAGGGGTCTAGCACCTTTAGAACACCTTTTTGATTTTAACGATGTAGCCAAAGAACCAAGAATGGAGCCTGTGGAAACAGATGTAGAAGAACATAACATAGGCAGTCTAGCAGAACCCAAGATGATTAAACTGTCCAGCACTCTCCCAGCTCACATAAAATTGCAGTATATAGAGCTGTTCAAAGAGTTTAAAGACGTTTTTTCTTGGGGATACGAAGACCTAAAATCATATGATGCCAGCATCATCCAGCATAAAATTCCTTTGAAAGAAAATCAAAAGCCTTTAAAAAAAAAACTAAGGAGAATAAACCCTCTTTTACTCCCTTTAGTAAAGGCATAAATTGAAAAGATGCATGTTGCTGGAATCATAGTACCCATTAGATTTTCAGAATGGAGATCAAACTTAGTTTCTGTTAGAAAGAAAACAGGGGAAATCAGGCTCTGTATTGACTTCCGAAATTTAAACAGAGCCTCTTTAAAAGACAACTACCCCTTACCCAAGCTGGACCATATACTTCAAAGGGTTGTTGGGTCAAAAAGGATATCCCTCTTAGACGGGTTCTCAGGTTACAACCAGGTGCTAGTGCTCTCAAGTGATCAAATCAAAACTGCTTTTACCACACCTTGGGGCACCTTTATGTATGTCAAAATGCCTTTCGGATTAATGAATGCAGGGGCCACCTTCCAAAGGGCCATGGACATAGCCTTTTCTGAAGACATTGGCTATTTCATAATCATTTACCTTGATGACATAACCGTTTTCTCAAAAACTGATGAAGAACATTTGATTCACCTAAGAAATTATTTTGAGAAATGTAGGAAATTTGGCTTATCATTGAATCCCAAGAAAACACTCTTTGGTCTCCAAGAAGGTAAACTTCTTGGCCACATAATTTCGGAAGAGGGAATCAAAATAGACCCTACAAGGATAGATGGCATATTGCAGATCAGCCATCCAAGGAGCCTCAAAGAATTGCAATCTTTCATCGGAAAGATTAATTTTCTAAGAAGGTTTATTCCTAATCTTGTTGAGCTATTAAAAAACATTATAAACATGCTTAACAAAAATTTCGGTGTAAAATGGACTTTACCAGCTAAGAAATCGTTCGAACTGGTCAAACAAGCTCTTACCCAAGCACCAGTCCTAATTAGTCCAGATTTTACCAAAGACTTTTACATCTTTTCCTTTGCATCCGAACATACAATAGCTATAGTTTTACTTCAGAAGAATGATTTGGGGCAAGAACAACCAATATCCTTCTTTATTAGGGCCTTAAGAGATGCTCCTCTCAAATATAACATCATGGAGAAGCAAGCCTTAGCATTAGTAAAAGCATTAAAAGACTTTAGGGTCTATATTTTACACTCTCATATAATTGCTTTTGTTCCACATACTGTTGTCAAGGACATTCTAAGTCAAGACCCTGATGGAAAAAGGGGAAAATGGATTGCAACTATTCTTTAATATGACTTAGAAATCAGGCCCACCAAGCTAGTTAAAGGGCAGGGATTAGCAAAACGTATGGCTGAGTCTAACTTCCAAGCGCTAGACATGAATATGGTAGATGTGTTAGAAGAGATAGAAGAATCTACTGCTCCTTTAATTGAAGAAACTTTCCTGAAATCTCCATGGTATACTGACATTATTTATGTACTTTTGTATTTAAACGCTCCTCCTTCTTTGTCTAAAACTAAAGCCATATTTTTGAAACAAAAGGCTTTGAGTTTTTGCATCTTAGATGGGGTGTTATATTGGAAAAATGTTGTTGGAATTTTTCTTAAATGTTTACTTGAAGATGATGCAAGGATAATCATGCACGAATTGCATGATGGAGAATGTGGAGGACATCTCTACTGGAAGGCCACAGCAAACAAAATTCTTAGATCAGGATACTATTGGCCTACCCTTTTCCCAGATACTCAGAAGTTGGTCAACTCTTGCCATAAGTGTCAAATCTTTGATGGCAAAAGGAAACTTCTTCCCTTACCCTTACATCCTATCACAGTTGAGGCACCTTTTCAACAATGGGAGCTGGACTTCATTGGGGAAATCCACCCATCCTCCTCAGCTCAACATAAATGGATCCTCATAGCCACTGACTTCTTTACCAAGTGGATAGAAGCTATTCCCTCTAGAAATGCCAATGACTCTGTCATTATCAAGTTTCTTGAAACAAATATCCTATCCAGGTTTGGTTGTCCTAGAAAAATTATAACGGACAATGCTGCTGCTTTTAAATCTAAGAAGATGGTTGATTTCTGTTACAAATACCACATAACCTTGGGCCATTCCACTGCGTACTATCCCCAAGGAAATGGATTAGCTGAATCTTCCAACAAGAGTCTCATCAATATCATTAAAAAACTGTTGGAACAAAATCAGAAATCATGGCACAGTAAGTTGGTTCATGCCTTATGGGCTGATAGATTAACCACAAAGAAATCAATAAATATGTCCCCCTATCAGTTAGTTTATGGCATGGATGCAGTTTTTCCTACCTCATTGGGAGTTCCAGTCATGAAACTCCTTCAAGAAGTGCAGATTGAAGAAAATGATATGCAGAGGAGAATCAATCAAACCATCCATTTGCAGCAGACCAGAGAAGAAGTTTATGAAAGAACACAGTTGGTCCAAGAAAATATGAAGAAGCTATTTGATAAGAGGACTAAAGCAAAAAATTTCCAAGTTGGGAATGTTGTTCTTAAGTGGGATTCAAGGAGAGAAGAGAAGGGAAAACATGGCAAGTTTGAGAACTTGTGGAAAGGGCCCTATACTATTCATGCTGAGAGGGGTCATGATGCATTTTTCTTGAAATAATTGAATGGAGAAGATCTATATGGAGGTCCTGTCAATGGCAAGATGCTCAAGCATTACTTCTGCCAAGAATCATAAGTTTTAAAGCGTTTTATTTTACCATTGTAAATATCATAGTCTTAACATTGCATTCAAAATTATGAAAATCGAAAATACAAAAAACAGTAAAGGAAGAAAAGAGGTCAGATTGACAAAACAATAAAGGTACAACCCCATACCAAAAAGAGAAACAAATCTGAAAGTGTGCAAGCTTAAATGCCACTCCTGAAAAACACACTTCTAGTTAGTCAAACTGCCTAATCTTGACTAATTAGTTTTAAATTCTCTGCTGATAGGGTAGTGAATTTGTTTTGCCAAACTGTTTAACCTTGGCTTGTCAGTAGATAGATTAGGATAGAAATCAAAGGTTCAAACATGATCAAAATATGAACCTAAAGTTGCTAAGAGAAATGACTCAAATCTGTTCTATTTTTCTGAGTCAAAGAAATGTAAAAATTTGGTTCTAATTAGCTCAAAATCTGAACCAGAAGAAAAGGAAAGACAACTCAATAAGAGTCAAAACAGAGTTGTGAAAAGAGGAAGGAAATGTTTCCAAATTTTCAGATCTTAAGCCTTCCATTTTTTATTTAATTTTTGTGAAATAAATGTCTATGTGAGGCTTGTCTTTTATGCCATAGACCAGCATTAAGTTAGACTGTTCAATCATGACTTGAGTGCCTTTTCAAATCTGTTGTAGAAACTAGAGAATAAAGATCTGTTGGACAGTTTAATCCCAACAGATAGTAGAATAGGTAGAGAAGCATCTGAACTCAACTGTTTAATCTGAGTTCAGGGAGAAATAAGGAGTAGAATTAGATTAGATTTACTGCTTTCAAAATAATAGAATTTTGTAAAGGAGTTTGCCAATCAAAGTGCACTCTAATGAAGGAAAAAATGTTAGATCAGTAGGATTGGGTAGGTAGAAATTTGTATTGATGAGGATCCATTGCTTTTATGGCTGCTAATATGTTTTCAGAGCACATTATCCACAGAAAGAAAGGCAACCCAATGGATTAGGCAGCTGATTAGCCTCCCAGGGAACATTAAAGGATAAGGCACAGGTCAACCTCCCAGAGAAAGCAGGTCTGAATTCTTGATGCCTTCAAGAAGGCACCATCCCCAAGTGGAGCCACTGTTAGCCACCTATAAATATTTGTTACGACAAAGGTGGCTAAAACTGTTTGAGCCTTCAAAGAACAAATTTCATTACTAAAATCTGTTGGCTCTTGAAGACTCTTGAAGGCCTCCTGCCTTTTTCCCTGTCCAAAACTTCACTAATATTCCCATTTTACACTCAGAAATCCTGCTTATTTCCAAGCTAGAATGCTGCTCCAAAGCCATCATTCTCCCCTTCTCCCAATCAAAACTAACCCTCATTTTCCCCTCCTCTTTCTCCATAAAACTCCTCGATTCCCATGTTCCTTTTTCTCCCTTTCATGAAAATCCCCTTTCCATAGTTTAAAACTCATTTTTAAACTATGTTGGAACCCTCTTTTCCTTTGAAAAAACGTTGGAAAATCATAAAAATACATTGTTTGACTTAAGGCCCCTCAGGTTTAGTCTTAAGCCCCCTTCCTTCTAGAAACCTCCGGTCATATAACTCCCCAAGCGCAAAAAGGCCCCGCAGTCGGGCGCCTAATCATATTTTATATATTCCGCCCACGAAAAACATTAAAACCTTTGTTTTTAATTAAAAACTTGGATTTTTAATTATTTTTCATTTATTCTGCTAGATTCATTTCTGGGTCGTTCCACACCGTCGATCTAATCTGCAGATCAAACGGTGCGGAGTTCGTCTCCCCGGTGGTCCCCGCCAACTGTTCGCCATTCCAAATACCGCGTGGTATCCATCGCACCGCCTTTGAGGCGAAAGTTGTTTTCCCCCGATCTCCAGCGATTCCATACGCTTATCGCCACGTGTCTTGCGCACTATTTGCAAAACCGTCGTCCATCGCAATTAACGTTCGTCCATCGCGCATTAACGTTCGGATGTGGATGCCCAGTGATATTGCCGTGCGTCGTCCGATCTGGGGCGGGCCATCCAACGGCTATCGCTCGCTGAAGATGCTCGATGTTTAAAATAGGCTGCAGCGCGACGTTCAATCAATTTCCGCCATCGATCTGATCTGCAGATCGACGGTCCATAATCCATTGCCCATGTTCCGTCGCCCAGTCAACAATTCCCTCCGTTTGACTTTCACTTCTCCGAGTTAATCCTCACCGTCCGATTAACCCGGATCAACGGCGCAGGTTCACTGCGGGGCGCATTCGACCAAAGAGGCCCGTACTCCGCAGTGCCCCCGCAGTTGACTCTTTTGACTGTGGGAGATCTCAGATCTACGGCTAAGATTTACTTCGAAGGCACACCCCGAGATTTTCCTCCGTACTCTGCAGTGCCCCCACAATTGACTCTTTTGACTGTGGGAGATCTCAGATCTACGGCTAAGATTTACTGCGGAGGCACACCCCGAGATTTTCCTCTGTACTCCGCAGTGCCCCCGCTTTGAGGTCATCCACTAGTCCCACCACCGAGCATTTTCACTCCCGACCGTCGATCTGTGTGCAATCGACGACTCTGATTAAACTCCTCCATTCCGCCTTCCCTTTTACTCCATCTGATTAATCCCGACCGTTGGATGATTCCATCCAACGGCCACACTTCCTCCACTCGTCCTTTGAAGCAGTCAACCTATAAACGCATGGATTTCATCATTTTGTTTGTATTTTGCAGGGCTTTAAGCGATTTTCCGCTAAATTTGAGAAAATTCGAAAGTAGAGGGTGACAATCCTCCCTCTTTCGATTCACCAAGGGAAATCAGTCACAAGTGTTCAATTTCACGTTTCATCAGTGTTTATCCGGGCACTGATGCCACATAACCCTGCGCGACCCTGCATATCAGCAAAAACCATGGATTTAACACAGTGAAAGTGTATCAGAGACGAAGACCAGAATTTACCAGAACAGAGGATTAAAGGACAGATTTGCCAGGATTATGTCTAAGATGCTTATCGAAAGCCTAATCCCCAAATAAAACACAGTTTACAGAAAACCTAAAGTGTTTTGTCAAGCTGGAATGCCTCCACCGCCACAACCTGAGGCAAATTGATTCCTCAGCTACCACAGTGCCACCTATTCCTCAAAGTACTCAAATCAGAGGCCGAAGTTATTGATCAAATGAAGATTTTCGCCTCAGCGCGGCTAGAAAGTTACTTCTGCAAAGAAACTTAATGCAAAGGATATTTGCAGAGTAACCCTAGCATCACACGGAGCCTCAAAGGTCAACAAAAGCTCCCACAGAGCTTAATATTTATGTAAAAACATTTAATACAGAGGATACATATGTAAAATTCTTCATTGAGCCCCTCAAAGGCCCAGAAGCCATTAAGACTATATTAATTGTAATTGAGATCTTTTTATCAGGGTCTCACCTCCTCATTCGTCTATATATACTTCTGCAGAAGATGAGTGAGGGGTTGGTTGTTGTTGATCACAAGTTGTAATACTGAAACTCTCTGAGATAAATACATAGTTTGTTGAAGTTGAAGAAGAAATTGAAGTCTTGGAGGTCTTGATGATGTTGTTGCATGCTTTTTCTTGAGAAGGCTCTATCATTGGATCCATTAGCTTGGCTGTTGGTGAAGTATTTTGAACTGTTAAATTTTTTCCCCTATTTTCATTATGTTCCATAATTTCTTACTACAGTAGGTTGAAAGTTTTAGGCTAAGAAATTACTCTTGGAAGCACCTTAGACCTGTTCGTCCTTTACTGTTTCATGTTTTCTTCTGCTGAAGTATTTTAGAGGCTTTAATCATTCTCTTTAGTCTTCATGCTTGTTTATTTCCTTAATAGTTTGAACAATTGGTTTCAGCATGATTTATGGTTATCCCTGCTTGTCTGCTACCACTTAAAAACTGTTATTGAAGTCTCCCTTTGAATTTCTTTGCTTACAGTGAATCAAAGAGGTCTGTCTTGATCTTGCCCTTTGTCCTCACTTAAACAGTTGGCTTAAAGGTCGTTATGATTATGATCATAGATGTTTTTAGGTGTTCCCTCTTCTATGACTGTAATTATCAGTAAATCTTTGATGTTTTCTAAGTCCTTTGAAATAAAATCTTTGAGGAAATAGGGTGTTCCCCGAATCTTAGATTTCATTTTAAAAGTTGTTTTCAAATCATTATTTTCTTAAAGGTGTGATTTGTAGAATTTATGGTTAGCACTGTTTATCAAAGAGCCCTTTATTGTTCAAATTATGTTTTCGAATTCCCTATGTTGAGAATTTAAACTCTCTTTCCAAATCATTAATGTTCATCTCATTTCAAAGACAAAAGGATCCTGTGGCCAAGTTAGATTTTCCCTTTGATATCCCATATCCATTGACAAGTTTGTTATGACCTTTTCTTGACTCCATTACCCAATGAACCAGATGTTTCTCTGCTCTGTGTATCTTTCCTAGACCTTTCATGTTCTATTGTATCAAATCAATCCAACCAAACAAACAAACAAACACCTGCACTTAATAACTAGTCTAAAACCAATACTCAAAGCGCACAAGATAAACCTTTGCAAACAAGTATTCGAAAGATCCCTCTCTGAGAATAGGAGGACTAGATCCTGGGACTCTAAAGATTGGTTCTGATGTTTCCTTGTCTTTTGATTTTCCAAACTATCAAAACACGGGACACCAACATAATGGCGATCACGGTGGGACTCTAAAGATTGGTTCTGATGTTGCCTTGTCTTTTGATTTTCCAAACTATTAAAACATGGGACACCAACATAATGGCGATCACGGTGGGACATACTGAGAATACAGTGGTTTGAAAACCCTTCCTCAAACTTTTTAGGTCCAGTATAACATAAGTAACTTTCTTCAAGCACTACCTAACAAATGGTAATCATGATAGGACTTAATTGAATCAGTGACAAACTAAGTAACCCTTAGGATTTCTTTTAACCCTTATCAAACCTTGAAGGAACTAGTTACCAAGACATAAGAGTAAAACTTTGTTTGTTTGAACACCTTAGCTAAGTGCGAAATCAGAATTAGAACACTCTCTTAACCTATAAGACCAAAATACTCAGAAAAACCCAAAAACATTTCAATTTGGCTTTATAATAAACTTGGTGGTGGACCATAAAACCTTTTACCTCCAAAAAAGCTAAAAATTTCCACCTGGCGACTCCACAATCTTAAAAACAGACTTTAAGACTCCACTGGGAAGACCCCGAGTCTTTATAGCATCATATGAACTCAGTTAGAAGGCTTTTAAGCTTAAAATTTTCCTTCTTCTGAAAAGATCAGTTACCCTCTTAAAGATTGTCATATTTGGTTAAAATTTTCTTTTAACTAGGTCTGAAAACATAGCATAGTGGCTCCTAGAAAGATTCATACTAGAGCCTACCCTGACCCAAAACCACTGGAAGAAGTTGACAACCCTGAAAGTATACTTAGGAATTCTTCCAAGATAAAATTTTCAACTATTTTTAGATCACCCTTGAGATCTAATTCAGTCCCTGAAAAAATTGCAGCCCTACACCAATCACAAGTTGACTTAAGAAATCCTTTTAGAACTAGGTCACTTGATGATATAATTCAGATAGGTTCTGAGTCTTCACTTTCATCCCTAGAAAAAAGTGAACAACCCGGTAGTAGAGAGACCACACCACCTGATTCACATTTCCTTCTCAATTTAGGTGTCACTCATCCATGGTCATCTCAACAATCTATCCCTGGTACATCCACATCTGTCCATCTAAAATCCACTGTCCAAAACACTCCAATTCAACCCACTTTCCCTCTTGTAAATCCACCCCCACCACATATCATGGCAGCATGGTATGCTCCCTTAGTCCTTCTTGTACCATTAGTCAATCTCCCACAGGACTACCAGTCCAAAATTCCATTATATGATGCTAATAATGCTACAACTTCATCACAACATGTGGATAAGATGAATGACTAATTTGATAGAAATGAAATTGATGATGATTCCGAAAAGCTTAGATTATTTGCTCAAAGTCTGGGGGGAGAAGTAAGAAAGTGGTTTAAAGGTTTAGCCCCCCGTAGTATTAATGATCTCCAAGCCTTCCATCAAACTTTATTAAACAAATGGGAAGTGAAGAAGAATCCTCTCCAGGTCCTTTCTGATTACAAAAACCTCCATAGAAACCCCGGGGAAAGTGTGCAAGCTTATTGCACTAGATTCAATAGTGTATATAATGCACTTTCCCCAAAACTAAAACCCCCACAGGGCTCAGCTTTAAACAAATTTCCTGAAGGGTTGACTCTGACATGACCTATTCGCTAAGAGAGAGAGATTTTGCAACTCTTGAAGATATGCAAAGGGGTGCTATTTCTATGCAAGTCAAATTAATAGAGAAGAGAACAAGAATGAAAACTGATAAGAGAGTATCTTTTAGAGAGGAATCCCCTCCTAATACTTCAAGATCAAAAATGGAGAGAATGATGAAAGAGATGAGCATAATTAAGAGAGCACAAGCAAATCAAAACCAAACTGCACCTCAAAACAATCAAAACAGAAATAGAAATCAGAATTATAGAAGAGACAACAATCAAGATAAGCAAAAAGAAAGTGACCAACAGATTAGACCTCCCTTTCAACAGAACTATGTAGATCAATATGAGGAAGACAGGGAGTTGGAAACGTTGGAAGAATCACATGTAAACTTGATTGGATCAGACAGTGGGGATGATGTTTTCCTCACTGAGGAAGAACAAGGTTTCTTCTCCTCTGATCAAAGTACAAACACCTATGAAGATTCTGATGACTATAGATTAGGGTTTGAAAATGCAATCATGGAAATGCACAAACATTACGATCTTAGGAGCAAAGGGAACATAGATAATTCAAAGGATAAGAACAATAATACTGCTGTCAAGAAAAACACAGAAACTCAACCTAAAAAGACAACAGAAAAAGTCAACAGTTTGTCTAAGAAACCAAACTTAAACAAAGACAAAGGTGTCCAGCCAAATGTTGAACAGAGTACCCCCAACACTTCAGCTATTGGTCCCAACAAAACTGTCCCAATTACCAGTCCAAATAAGGTTCAAAAAATCAAGGTTACTGAAAAGAATTCAATTGAAAAGGCAGATGTAAATATCAACAAGTCAATTATTCCTTTCAGCCTTGAGGGAGAGATTGCTAAGATAAAAATTTCCATCCCTCTAGTTGAACTAGTAACACAAGAAGTGTACAAAAACCAAGTTTTAAAAGCTTTGAACTTAGGCAGTGATACTGATACCTTGAACTTGACAGATGAAAAACCTGAGCTGTTTTTTGGCCCAGAAGTTGAAGGAAAATACCAAGAAGGACCCGTCCCTCCCTTTTATGTTAGTTTGAACATACATGAGAAAATTTTGCATAATGCCATGTTAGATTCTGGAGCTTCACACAATTTAATGCCCAAGGTAGTGATGGAAATCTTAGGCTTAGAAATTACTAAACCTTACAAAGATTTGTATTCCTTTGACTCAAGCAGTGTCAAATGTTTGGGCTTAATCAAAGATTTATGTGTTAATTTAGCTCAAATCCCTGCTAAGATTCTAGTAATGGATATAGTTGTAGCTGATATTCCCCCTAAGTATGGCATGCTCTTATCAATATCTTGGGGAGCCAAACTTTAGGGAAGCCTTCAAATGGACATGTCTTACACCACCATCCCTATTTTCAACCAAAACAGAAGACTATACAGGGAATCTCACATGAAGTACATGGTGAGCAACATAGACAAACCAAACAACTCTCCCATCCATTCTATTCAATCAAGTTTAGATTCCTTTATCTTATGTAACAAAGATGAAATTACTCAACAATATAAGGAAAACATAGACCCAATCAGTTCATCAGAACAATCAAATTTTCCCTCGAATCAAATTCAAAACATTGACAATCAACAACAACAAGAAAATGAAAATGAGTCAAACATACTTTGGACAGTAAACTTTGATGGATCCTGTAATAAAACAAGTGCAGGAGCAGGTGTATGGATCCAAAATACCAATCATAGTTTTTCATATAAATTGGATTTCCCATGCACTAACAATATTGCTGAGTATGAAGCACTTCTCCTAGGTTTACAATTGCTTAAACAGTTGCAAGCCCAGAGGATATCAATCTTAGGAGATTCTGAACTTATCATAAAACAAATCAAAGGAGAGTAATCAGCTAGAAATCCAAGGCTTAGGGAATATCGGAACACTGCCCTTGATTTATTGAAAACCTTCGAAAAATATCAACTCATTTTCATCCCTAGAGCACTAAATAATCTAGCAAATGAACTTGCCTTCAATGCCAGCAACTGCCAAATACCTGAGATAAATGAACAGCTTAGCGTAAAGGTAAAACACAGGCCTGCTGTGCCTGATAACGAAGATCACTGGCGGGTGTTTGAATCTGACAAACACATAGATGATTTCTTGAAATCAGAAAATGATTTCAGCATACAAACACTAGAAACCATCCATAAAGAAAATTGTTTGTATATTGAACAAATCCCAGAAGTTGAAATGACATATACTGCTGATATAAATCATTGTGAAAACCCTGTTGAAACAGAGATAATTAACGACGTAGACCAAGAAGACTTGGAAGTTTTACAATGCAAAAATGATAAAATTCCAAGGGGTCTAGCACCTTTAGAACACCTTTTTGATTTTAACAATGTAGCCAAAGAACCAAGAATGGAGCCTGTGGAAACAGATGTAGAAGAACATAACATAGGCAGTCTAGCAGAACCCAAGATGATTAAATTGTCCAGCACTCTCCCAGCTCACATAAAATTGCAGTATATAGAGCTGTTCAAAGAGTTTAAAGACGCTTTTTCTTGGGGATACGAAGACCTAAAATCATATGATGCCAGCATCATCCAGCATAAAATTCCTTTGAAAGAAAATCAAAAGCCTTTTAAACAAAAACTAAGGAGAACAAACCCTCTTTTTCTCCCTTTAGTAAAGGCATAAATTGAAAAGATGCATGCTGCTGGAATCATAGTACCCATTAGATTTTCAGAATGGATATCAAACTTAGTTTCTGTTAGAAAGAAAACAGGGGAAATCAGGCTCTGTATTGACTTCAGAAATTTAAACAGAGCCTCTTTAAAAGACAACTACCCCTTACCCAAGATGGACCATATACTTCAAAGGGTAGTTGGATCAAGAAGGATATCCCTCTTAGATGGGTTCTCGGGTTACAACCAGGTGTTAGTGCTCCCAAGTGATCAAATCAAAATTTCTTTTACCACACCTTGGGGCACCTTTATGTATGTCAAAATGCCTTTTGGACTAATGAATGCAGGGGCCACCTTCCAAAGGGCCATGGACATAGCCTTTTCTGAAGACATTGGCTATTTCATAATCATTTACCTTGATGACATAACCGTTTTCTCAAAAACTGATGAAGAACATTTGATTCACCTAAGAAATTATTTTGAGAATGTAGGAAATTTGGCTTATCATTGAATCCCAAGAAAACACTCTTTGGTCTCCAAGAAGGTAAACTTCTTGGCCACATAATTTCGGAAGAGGGAATCAAAATAGACCCTACAAGGATAGATGGCATATTGCAGATCAGCCATCCAAGGAGCCTCAAAGAATTGCAATCTTTCATCGGAAAGATTAATTTTCTAAGAAGGTTTATTCCTAATCTTGCTGAGCTATTAAAAAACATTACAAACATGCTTAAGAAAAATGTCAGTGTAAAATGGACTTTACCAGCTAAGCAATTGTTCGAACTGGTCAAACAAGCTCTTACTCAAGCACCAGTCCTAATTAGTCCAGATTTTACCAAAGACTTTTACATCTTTTCCTTTGCATCCGAACATACAATAGCTACAGTTTTACTTCAGAAGAATGATTTGGGGCAAGAACAACCAATATCCTTCTTTAGTAGGGCCTTAAGAGATGCTCCTCTCAAATATAACATCATGGAGAAGCAAGCCTTAGCATTATTAAAAGCATTAAAAGACTTTAGGGTCTATATTTTACACTCTCATATAATTGCTTTTGTTCCACATACTGTTGTGAAGGACATTCTAAGTCAAGACCCTGATGGAAAAATGGGAAAATGGATTGCAACTATTCTTGAATATGACTTAGAAATCAGGCCCACCAAGCTAGTTAAAGGGAAGGGATTAGCAAAACTTATGGCTGAGTCTAACTTCCAAGCACTAGACATGAATATGGTAGATGTGTTGGAAGAGATAGAAGAATCTACTGCTCCTTTAATTGAAGAAAATTTCCTGAAATCTCCATGGTATACTGACATTATTTATGTACTTTTATATTTAAACGCTCCTCCTTCTTTGTCTAAAAATAAAGCCAGATTTTTGAAACAAAAGGCTTTGAGTTTTTGAATCTTAGATGGGGTGTTATATTGGTAAAATGTTGTTCGAATTTTGCTTAAATGTTTACTTGAAGATGATGCAGGGAAAATCATGCACGAATTGCATGATGGAGAATGTGGAGGACATCTCTACTGGAAGGCCACAAAAAACAAAATTATTAGATCAGGTTACTCTTGGCCTACCCTTTTCCCAGATACTCAGAAGTTGGTCATGTCTTGCCATAAGTGTCAAATCTCTGATGGCAAAAGGAAACTTCTTCCCTTACCCTTACATCCTATCACAGTTGAGGCACCTTTTCAACAATGGGGGCTAGACTTTATTGGGGAAATCCACCCATCCTCCTCAGATCAACATAAATGGATCCTCACAGCCACTGACTTCTTTACCAAGTGGATAGAAGTTATTCCCTCTAGAAATGCCAATGACTCAGTCATTATCAAGTTTCTTGAAACAAATATCCTATCCAGGTTTGGTTGTCCCAGAAAAATTATAACGGATAATGCTGCTGCTTTTAAATCTAAGAAGATGGTTGATTTCTGTTACAAATACCACATAACCTTGGGCCATTCCACTGCGTACTATCCCCAAGGAAATGGATTAGCTGAATCTTCCAACAAGAGTCTCATCAATATCATTAAAAAACTGTTGGAACAAAATCAAAAATCATGGCACAGTAAGCTGGTTCATGCCTTATGGGCTAATAGATTAACCACAAAGAAATCAATAAATATGCCCCCCTATCCGTTAGTTTATGGCATGGATGCAGTTTTTCCTACCTCATTGGGAGTTCCAATCATGAAACTCCTTCAAGAAGTGCAGATTGAAGAAAATGATATGCAGAGGAGAATCAATCAAACCATCCATTTGCAGCAGACCAGAGAATAAGTTTATGAAAGAACACAGTTGGTCTTAGAAAATATGAAGAAGCTATTTGATAAGAGGACTAAGGCAAACAATTTCCAAGTTGGGAATGTTGTTCTTAAGTGGGATTCAAGGAGAGAAGAGAAGGGAAAACATGGCAAGTTTGAGAACTTGTAGAAAGGGCCCTATATTATTCATGCTGAGAGGGGTCATAATGCATTTTTATTGAAATAATTGAATGGAGAAGATCTATATGGAGGTCCTGTCAATGGCAGGATGCTCAAGAATTAATTCTGCCAAGAATCATAAGTTTTAAAGCGTTTTATTTTACCATTGTAAATATCAGTCTTAACATTGCATTCAAAATTATGAAAATCCAAAATACAAAAAACAGTAAAGGAAGAAAAGAGGGCAGATTGACAAAACAATAAAGGTACAGCCCCATACCAAAAAGGGAAACAAATCTGAAAGTGTGCAAGCTTAAATGCCACTCCTAAAAAACACACTTCTAGTTAGTCAAACTACCTAATCTTGACTAATTAGTTTTAAATTCTCTGCTGATAGGGTAGTGAATTTGATTTTCCAAACTGTTTAACCTTGGCTTGTCAGTAGATAGATTAGGATAGAAATCAAAGGTTCAAACATGATCAAAATTTGAACCTAAGGTTGCTAAGAGAAATGACTCAAATCTGTTCTATTTTTCTGAGTCAAAGAAATGTAAAAATCTAGTTCTAATTAGCCCAAAATCTGAACTAGAAGAAAAGGAAAGACAGCTCAATAAGAGTCAAAACAGAGCTGTGAAAAGAGGAAGGAAATGTTTCCAAATTTTCAGATCTTAAGCCTTCCATTTTTTATTTAATTTTTGTGAAATAAATGTCTATGTGTGGCTTGTCTTTTATGCCATAGACCAGCATCAAGTTAGACTGTTCAATCTTGACTTGAGTGATTTTTCAATTTCTGTTGTAGAAACTAGAGAATAAAGATCTGTTGGATAGTTTAATCCCAACAGATAGTAGAATAGGTAGAGAAGCATCTAAACTCAAATGTTTAATCTGAGTTCAGGGAGAAATAAGGAGTAGAATTAGATTAGATTTACTGCTTTCAAAATAATAGAATGTTGTAAAGGAGTTTGCCAATCCAAGTGCACTCTAATGAAGGAAAAAATGCTAGATCAGTAGGATTGGGTAGGTAGAAAGTTGTATTGATGAGGATCCATTGCTTTTATGGCTGCTAATATGTTTTCAGAGCAATTTTTGCACAGAAATAAAGGCAACCCAATGGATTAGGCAACTGATCAGCCTCCCAGGGAACATTAAAGGATAAGGCACAGGTCAGCCTCCCAGAGAAAGCAGGTCTGAATTCTTGATGCCTTCAAGAAGGCACCATCCCCAAGTGGAGCCACTGTTAGCCACCTATAAATATTTGTTACAACAAAGGTGGCTAAAACTGTTTGAGCCTTCAAAGAACAAATTTCATTACTAAAATTTTTTGGCTCTTGAAGACTCTTGAAGGCCTCTTGCCTTTTTCCCTGTCCAAAACTTCACTGATATTCCCATTTCACACTCAGAAATCCTGCTTATTTCCAAGCCAGAATGCTGCTCCAAAGCCATCATTCTCCCCTTCTCCCAATCAAAACTAACCCTCATTTTCCCCTCCTCTTTCTCCATAAAACTCCTTGATTCTCATGTTCCTTTTTCTCCCTTTCATGAAAATCCCCTTTCCATAGTTTAAAACTCATTTTTAAACTATATTGGAACCCTCTTTTCCTTTGAAAAAACGTTGGAAAATCATAAAAATACATTGTTTGACTTAAGGCCCCTCGAGTTTAGTCTTAAGCCCCCTTCCTTCTAGAAACTTCCGGTCATATAACTCTCCAAGTGCCCAAAGGCCCCGCAGCTGGGCGCCTAATCATATTTTATATATTCCGCCCACGAAAAACATTAAAACCTTTGTTTTTAATTAAAAACTTGGATTTTTAATTATTTTTCATTTATTCTACTAGATTCATTTCAGGGCCGTTCCACACCGTCGATCTGATCTACAGATCGGACGGTGCGGAGTTCGTCTCCCCGGTGGTCCCCGCCAGCTATTCGCCATTCCAAATACCGCGTGGTATCCATCGCACCGCCTTTGAGGCGAAAGCTGTTTTCCCTCGATCGCCAACGATTCCATACGCTTGCCGCCACATGTCCTGTGCACTATTTGGAAAACCGCCGTCCATTGCCATTAACGGTCGTCCATCGCGCATTAACGTTCGGACGTGGATGCCCAGCAATATTGCCGTGCGCCGTCCGATCTGCGGTGGGCCATCCAACGGCTATCGCTCGCTGAAGATGCTCGATGTTTAAAACGGGCTGCGACACGACGTTCAATCAATTTCCGCCGTCGATCTGATCTGCAGATCAACGGTCCATAGTCCATTGCCCATATTTCGTCGCCCAGTCAACGATTCCCTCCGTTTGAATTTCACTTCTTCGAGTTAATCCTCACCGTCCGATTAACCCGGATCAACGGCGCAGGTTAACTGCAGGGGGCATTCGACCAAAGAGGCCCGTACTCCGCAGTGCCCACGCAGTTGACTCTTTTGACTGTGGGAGATCTCAGATCTATGGCTAAGATTTACTGCGGAGGCACACCCCGAGATTTTCCTCCATACTCCGCAGTGCCCCCGCAATTGACTCTTTTGACTGTGGGAGATCTCAGATCTACGACTAAGATTTACTGTGGAGGCACACCCCGAGATTTTCCTCCATACTCCGCAGTGCCCCCGCTATGAGGTCATCCACTGGTCCCACCACCGAGCGTTTTCACTCCCGACCGTCGATCTCTGCGCGATCGACAGCTCTGATTAAACTCCTCCATTCTGCCTTCCCTTTTACTCCATCTGATTAATCCCGACCGTTGGATGATGCCATCCAACAGCCACGCTTCCTCCACTCGTCCTTTGAAGCAGTCAACCTATAAACGCATGGATTTCATAAATTTGTTTGTATTTTGCAGGGCTTTAAGCGATTTTCCGCTAAAATTGAGAAAATTCGAAAGTAGAGGGTGATGATCCTCCCTCTTTCGATTCACCAAGGGAAATAAGTCAAGGTGTTCAATTTCACATTTCATCAGTGTTTATCCAGGCACTGATGCCACATAACCTTGCGTGACCCTGCATATCAGCAAAAACCATGGATTTAACACAGTGAAAGAGTATCAGAGATGAAGACCAGAATTTACCAGAACAAAGGATTAAAGGACAGATTTTCTAGGATTACGTCTAAGATGCTTATCGAAAGCCTAATCCCCAAATAAAACACAGTTTACAGAAAACCTAAAGTGTTTTGTCAAGCCGAAATGCCTCCATCACCACAACCTGAGGCAAATTGATTCCTCAGCTACCACAGTGCCACCTATTCCTCAAAGTACTCAAATCAGAGGCCGAAGTTATTGATCAAATGAAGATTTTCGACTCAGCGCGGCCAGAAAGTTACTTTTGCAAAGAAACTTAATGCAAAGGATATCTGTAGAGTAACCCTAGCATACATATGTAAGATTCTTCATTGAGCCCCTCAAAGGCCCAGAAGCCATTAAGTCTGTATTAATTGTAATTGAGATCTTTTTATCAGGGTCTCACCTCCTCATTCTTCTATATATACTTCTGCAGAAGATGAGTGAGGGGTTGGTTTTTGTTGATCACAAGGTTTAATACTGAAACTCTCTGAGATAAATACATAGTCTGTTGAAGTTGAAGAAGAAATTGAAGTCTTGGAGGTCTTGATGATGTTGTTGCATGCTTGTTCTTGAGAAGGCTCTATCATTGGATCCATGAGCTTGGCTGTTGGTGAAGTATTATGAACTGTTAAATGTTTTCCCCTGTTTTCATTATGTTCCATAATTTCTTACTACAGTAGGTTGAAAGTTTTAGGCTAAGAAATGACTCTTGGAAGCACCTTTGAACTGTTCATCCTTCACTGTTTCATGTTTTCTTCTGCTGAAGTATTTTTGAGGCTTTAATATTTCTCTTTAGTCTTAATGATTGTTTATTTCCTTAATAGTTTGAACAGTTGGTTTCAGCATGATTTATGGTTATCCCTGCTTGTCTGCTGCCACTTAAAAACTGTTATTGAAGTCTCCCTTTGAAGTTCTTTGCTTATAGTGACTCAAAGAGGTCTGTCTTGATCTTGCCATTTGTCCTCACTTAAACAGTTGGCTTAAAGGTCGTTATGATTATGATCATAGATGTTTTTAGGTGTTCCCTCTTCTATGACTGTAATTATCAGTAAATCTTTGATGTTTTCTAAGTCCTTTGAAATAAAATCTTTGAGGAAATAGGGTGTTCCCCGAATCTTAGATTTCATTTTAAAACTTGTTTTGAAATCATTATTTGCTTAAAGGTGTGATTTGTAGAATTTATGGTTAGCCTTGTTTATCAAAGAGCCCTTTATTTTTCAAATTATGTTTTCGAATTCCCTTTGTTGAGAATTTAAACTCTCTTTCCAAATCATTAATGTTCATCTCATTTCAAAGACAAAAGGATCCTGTGGCCAAGTTATATTTGCCCTTTGATATCCCATATCCATTGAAAATTTTGTTATGACCTTTTCTTGACTCCATTACCCAACGAACCAAATGTTTCTCCGTTCTGTGTATCTTTCCTAGACCTTTCATGTTATACTGTATCAACTCAATCCAACCAAACAAACACCTGCACTTAATAACTAGTCTAAAACCAACACTCAAAGCGCACAAGATAAACCTTTGCAAACAAATATTCGAGAGATCCCTCTCTGAGAACAGGAAGACTAGATCCTGGGACTCTAAAGATTGGTTCTGATGTTGCCTTGTCTTTATATTTTCCAAACTATCAAAACACGGGATACCAACACCAGTGTGAAAAGGGGCAAATGCATGAGGACAAGGTCAAGTTTGACCAAGTCAACAACGATGCCTAAGAGGGTGTGGCTTGCTTGGAAAGACAACACAGTTTGAGAGGGAGAAAGATTCTTTGTGGAAGAAACCCTAATGTGTGGGGTCTAGGGCAAAGAGACATTCACTTGCATAAAAGGAGGAAGAGGCAACCATAGTGAGAGATGTTTGAGTATTGGATTATTGGTCTAGTAGACTATCTGCAGTCTCTAGTTGTTTAGCTGTGTTGCAGTGTTGTTTAGCACGAGGGATTCCTATTTAGGATTTCATCTCCTTCTTTAGAGGCCTCTAGAAGGACTTCACTTCATTTCTCCACATCTTGGCTCAAGGCCAAAGCCACTTCCTTTAGTCACTGCGTTATTTCTGCTGAAGTATAATGTAGTGTTGCTGGGTGTTGCAATGGAGGGTTCCACAACACCATTCCTTGGCTCATCTTTCAGAGGAGGGAGATTATATTCCTCAGGAAGGTTAGTGAGGAATGTTTTCAGGGCTGATTTGCATATCTTGGCATCAGGCAAAGCTTCTCCCATCATAGACAGCGCAGTCCCTTCTCTAGACTGCGTTATTCTAGTGAGTATCTACAGTGGGGGTTTATACCATCATCTTGGAGGAAGAGATATTCAGGGATAGGATCAGCCTATCACTTGAGAGATCTGTTGGAGGAGATTTATTCAGATTGTGCATCATCTTCAGCCATCTCCAGTTATTTTCTGAGTTGTAGCTACTACCCAGCAACTCCGGCATTTCTGCAGAATTGCCATTTGTATTTATATTGTAGCCAACCCTCTTAAGGATTGTTGTACCATTGTTTTTAGGGGTTGAGAGCTTTCTCCCCCACATTTCTTGAGCTATTATTGTCATATAATTGTATTTTCATTTTTTATGTTGCAGTGTCTCCATATAAACTGTGCTGATATAACCTTGTATAAATTATGTGTAGCAGTGTACTCCAATTTCTTTTACATGTTCTGTTGAGGCTCTCATTTCCTAGCTTGAGTGATTGATTCCTAAAAGCATTGTACTCTTTTGCTGCTATAATATCAAAGGGAAGGCTATTTGTATCTTCATGTACTCAGGCTTATAAAAATAACGTTGTCTTTCCATTATTGGTTCATGCATTTGTTGCAGCCCCTTCATGGGGCATTTTTACAAGGTAACTAGGTGTGGGAGACTTGTTTAACCCACCTAGAAGGATTTGTTTTGAGCCACCTCTTGGATTTTGGACTTAGATACTCAGATCTAAGGGATCTAGGTCTTGGTTTCAAATCCTGTAGCAGCCATTCTTGGAAAATGCGTTTTCCAGGCATGCCTTGCTAGCTGTTCCAGATTTGGAATATTACATTCAACCTGCAAACAAGGTCTTCTTTGCCTTTTTCTATGAAGCCTTCTGGCTTCTTCATATAAATTTCTTCCTCTAATTCTCCATGAAGGAAAGCAATTTTTACATCTAACTGTTCACATTCTAAGTCTAAAGCAATAACAAGACCAAGAATGACTCTAATGGATGAGATTTTGACAACATGTGAGAAAATTTCAATGAAGTCAATACCTTCCTTTTGGGTGAATCCTTTCACCAACAACCTTGCTTTATACTTCTCCTTATTTTTGTCACCTACATGATTAATTCTATACACCCATTTATTTTGCAAATCCTTTCTACCCTTTGGGAGATTTATCAACTCCCAAGCTTTATTTTCCAACAAAGAGTTCATTTCTTCCTCCATTTTTTTCTTCCATTCTTTATTGTGCTCAGCTTTACAAGCCTCTTGAAAACAATTAGGCTCACCTTCATCAGTCAATAGGATATAGTTTGAAGGAGGATACCTCTGTGAAGGCTTATGAGGCCTAGAAGATCTGCAAACCAATTGTGGTGGTGCATTATCAAGTTGAATCTCCTGTAAAGGTTCTGTTGGGGTTCCCATGTTTTGGCCAGGTTGGCAAGACCAAAAGATGAGACAACATCAGAACCACTTTCAGACCTCAGGATCTAGCCCTCCTAGGTCCAGAGAGGGATCTCTCTATAATAGCCAAAGTATATGTCTTTAAGGCTCAAAAGTTAAGATTTTAGGCTAGTTATAGGCACAAAGTTTGTTTGTTTGATTATTTGATGTTTGGTTGCTGGGAATCAGGAAAGGAAGGTCCAATATAAGACAAGAATGATCATAGAGGGGATTAGGCTAAGACAGATAACTCAGAGAACATCAAGACCATTGGGCAATGGAGTCAAGAAAGGATTTATTTGTGTTCAATGTGCAAGCTTTCAGTTGGGCTAGTCATCTAGAGCATTTGGATCTTAATGGATGAGGGGTGAAATGGAACACTAAGGACTAAAAATGAAAGGAGGAGAACCATCCAATTCTGTCTATAGATCAGGTCAGAGGTCATTTAACTCCAGACCTGCTTGGACAAAATCAGAGGCGATACAAGGGATCTTAGAAAGGCCTAATTGAGATGGAAAGATCCTAGCGAGGCAGAGACAGGGTTCAAGACCTCCCAGTGTTCTCAACTCATCCAACCAGATCCTAACAAGAACATCTAAACATAGATTTCATTAATTCATACATCAGAGAGCAGGCAATAACATCCACTACACTGGTTAAATCAATTGAAATCAATATTCAGACACACATATAAGCAAAAAACATAGAAGGCTGGGAGAGCAGCAACATAAGGTACCTATCAAGGGTAAATCTTATGCCAAATTTCTGATGCGAGCCAGTAGAAACGGAATGAAATGAAAACAAACACAGAGATAGGAAAACATCACCAGCTGCTTTAGATCAGGATCCAAAGAAATATGCTTGTCATATTAAAAACAACACCAATCAGGTACATCATTGCCCACAGCTTGAACATTCAGTCTGAATACATCAAATCTCAGCCTATCTTACAATATTACACAGAGAACTTGTCTCAAGAGGAAAATGCTTGCAATCTACTGATATACAGTCAACAACATTTACAATACTTTCCTTCTATGTTTTATAGCAGAGGATGAACAGAAGATCGACTGAGGAGGTAGGTGAACACTAAATGTAACATTAAACACATAAATGAATGGAGGGCCGAAACCCATCCTGTTATAAATCTCTGCATTTATCTCTAGTATGGCTTAGGTGTTCTGACTGCAGTACTGTGTGGTACTTACTGGTAGAATAACAAAAATATAATAAGAAACAGTGAGGTCTGCCTTGTTGTGAATCAAATGCTCTGGTAGTTTCGGTCTACTATCTGGTGGAAATTTCTTCAGGGGCACGGTGCATAATAAAAGTTGTATGGGCACCCTGTCCTTAATGAAGAAAGACAAACTACTAATGAATAAACTGATGTTACCTTTTACTTGTGCTCAGGATCCTTTGATCGATCCTCGGGGTCTTCAAACCAGTGCTTTGCTTCTTAACCACTGATTTAAGGCTCAAGATCTTCATTAGCATGCCTTAATATCCTTTGCTTTGTACTGAAATACTCTGCCACTTCATCTCTGCTTTTGTCAGGTTAGCTCGAGCTTTAATGGCTCTAGAAGGTTTTCCTCAGAGTTTTAAACCCTGTTCCTTTAAATGATCGTCCTGTCTTCACCTTCTCGGGTCTTTGCTCATAAATTCTGCCCCTGTAAATGATCTTCCTTGATTTCGCCGTCGCTGTAACAGAGACTGCGCGTCCTAGCGGTCTCTTATCATTTACAAACCTGCAAAACACGAAAACTGTGAAGAAAACACTGGATGGGGTGGCGGATGATGTGGATAATGAGCATGACTGTGCAGATGATGAGATGGAGGGAAAACTCGTAGAGAAATGGTGAAAAAATGTTACGGTGGAGGTTAGCGGTCTGCGGGGTGAAATATGGATGAAAAACCTTAAAAGCATGGAAAAATCCAATTTTATGTAATGAAATGGAGATTGTACGATGAATGCACGTGGAGGTGAAGTGGCGAAGACTGGGCGGTAGTGGAATATTCAACATTGGAGAGGGTGAATCCGGGCCGCCGATCTCAAAGGAAATCAACGGTTAACAATGCGGCGGAGGGCGATGACGGTGGGCCAGGGGTACGGTGATCGGGGTTAAACAGTGCGAAGCTCTGACGGATGATGACCGTCGGATGAGGTGCTCAAGATTGGACGGCTTGCGCAAATTTCGCTGCGAGACTTGGGCCGAAAGATAATGCGCGGGGGATGGGTGGTTTTGCCGTCGTACAGGGGACATGCGTCGGCAGCTGTATGGAATCGCTGGGTGCTCGGGGAAAACCACCCACCGCGCATAAGCGATGTGGGATAAACCAGGTTGTTTTATGGCTATTGCGCGGCGGGGACTACAAGGACAGGCGCATTCCGGACCGTTGATCTGGCTGATGAGCGGACGACGATGGCGCGTTCAGAGGGATGCACCGTGGGAATGGGAGATTAGCGCCTTTCGGGCCAACGAGTGGTTCGGCGCCGAGTCACGTGGAGGAATCAAGGTGCGGGGCTCATGCAGAGGGGCTAGGCCTGAATGTAAGGTTCAAAGCGGGTTTTTAAGCCTTTTTAATGCATTTTGAAGCCTTATAAGGGTAACGATAGGGAGATAAATACCGAATTAGACTAAACCAGGGACATGGGTAGAGTTTGAAGGGGACTTTTGGGGAGAACAAAGGGCGTAGGGATTTTTAGAGGGGAAATAAAAAGGGGAGGAAAAGAGGGACTTTGTCAAAGGGGAAAAAGAGGGGAAAAAGGGACGTTTTGCAGGGGTACAGGGGTAAATGCGGACCTTAGGGAAAAGAACCAGCAGAGGGGACTTGTGTAAGGCAGGGCACGGGGGCACCTCAAGGATGATGTGTCTTCAAAGGAGATGCATTCCATGAAGGTCTCCAAAATGACATAGCCCCCCAACTTGCTTGTCAAGAATTTCATAGGGGGGCTAACAGTGGCTCCACATGGGGATGGCTTCTTCTTGAGGGAGGAAAGACACCAAAAATGATCTTTGGAGTAGGCCAGTTGCCTGCTGCTTGGCTCGTCCCTTTCTTTGATCAGCTGCCACAATATGAATATGTTACGTCAGTAGAACATTCTTCCCAATCAGTCTACCTACCCACACTACAATCCTAGCATTTTTTCTTTCCTTAGGGTGCATTTGAGCTAACGGACCCTTTACATCATTTTATTCTTCACAACCCAGAGAAATAAACCTATTAAATCTACCCTTATAGCTCCATGAGACAGTTAATTTGTTGACATATATGTTTCTCTACCTATACTACTACTACCTTCCTAGGATTAGGTATACAATAGATTTTCTTCTCTACATTCTAAGACGAGAAATTAAAAACAACTAACTACATGCTCACAAACTGAGCTTTATTTCAGACTTCCTACCTACCCTACTCTACTTGGAAATCTCTGATGTTCTATGTGATACGATAATGCCAATGCAGCCAGTCAAGCAATAAAAAAAAAAATATGAGCACTGACTTCCTGTCAGAGATAACCACTTGGTGCTCTGCATGTGGTTCTTCAAAACTGAGGTCACCATCAGTAGTGACCACTCCTGATGAATCTGGCCCTGGCGAAGGATCACTGCTGGAGTATTCGAGCAAATCAGGACCTCCATGTATTCTGCCACAGGATCAATGAATAGATGATGTACATTTTCTTCCTTTTGGCCTGCCATGACTGGTAGGTTGTCTACGTCCTGGGAAGCTTTGATTATTGTATCTTCCACTGCGTCTTCAGTGTGGCTCTTGAAAGCCCAATCATCTTCTTCTTGTATTTCAACGCGCAATGGAATTTATTCATTTTGAGGGGGCAGGAGACTTTCCAAAAATTCCCTCGGGTCTCTGAACTCATATGATATCTCTTGTGAGCTCAGAAGTTCGATCTCAGCTTCATATCTCTCCGCCAGCACTTCTAAAAAAACTTTCTTCAGCTCAGGTTGATCATTGAATCTTGAGCTGGAACGGAAAACCTTTGGAAGGTCTTCGCTTCTGAGTTTAGCCAGTATATCTGATATTCCGCAACGAAACTCTTCAAGGGGACTAAACTCGGAGTCTTCCATTAGTGGGGGTGATGTTGTAATGCGACTGGTCTCCCAGTGGAGTCTTATGTGAAACCACAGATAATCAGTGGCCTGTTGATCACCAGTGGAGTCTTTGATCTTTCAGGAACTATGGAGTCGCCAGGTGGAAGTTTTAAGATATGTCTAAGGGGTCACACTGTCCACCACAGTGCTCAGTCACTATCACCTTTCAAGGATAACCTCAGAACACAACAAACTCTAACCACAGATCGACTGGGAGGGCATTTACCAGATATGTCACCTCCGAAGAGGGTGAGATCCGGAGGCTACGTGGCCCTTTCCAGGATCTGTCTAAGAGTATGATGGACACTCAAAAATGGAGGTCGATCCAAGAAAGGAGTTACTTACTGTCAACCTAACTAGAGTTCTAAGTCTCTGAGTCTTTAAAAATGTTTAAGGTGAAATACACTCAGAGTCCCCAGCGGAGTCGCCATTATGTTGGGGTTCCCATGTTTTGGCCAGGTTGGCAAGACCAAAAGATGAGACAACATCAGAACCACTTTCAGACCTTAGGATCTAGCCCTCCTAGGTCCAGAGAGGGATCTCTCTATAATAGCCAAAGTATATGTCTTTAAGGCTCAATAGTTAAGATTTAAGGCTAGTTATAGGCACAAAGTTTGTTTGTTTAATTATTTGATGTTTGGTTGCTGGGAATCAGGAAAGGAAGGTCCAATATATATGATGAGCACAGAGGGATCAGGCTACATTTATTAACCCCAGAGACCATCGAAGACTATTGCTAAATGGAGTCAAGAAAGGACGATTAAATTTTAATGCAGTGTCAGTTGGGCTAGTCATCTAGAGCATTTGGATCTTAATGGATGAGGGGTGAAATGGAACACTAAGGACTGAAAATGAAAGGAGGAGAATCATCCAATTCTATCTATAGATCGGGCCAGAGGTCATTTAACTCCAGACCTGCTTGGAAAAAATCAGAGGCGATACAAGGGATCTTAGAAAGGCCTAATTGAGATGGAAAGATCCTAGCGAGGCAGAGACAGGGTTCAAGACCTCCCAGTGTTCTCAACTCATCCAACCAGATCCTAACAAGAACATCTAAACATAGATTTCATTAATTCATACATCAGAGAGCAGGCAATAACATCCACTACACTGGTTAAATCAATTGAAATCAATATTCAGACACACATATAAGCAAAAAACATAGAAGGCTGGGAGAGCAGCAACATAAGGTACCTATCAAGGGTAAATCTTATGCCAAATTTCTGATGCGAGCCAGTAGAAACGGAATGAAATGAAAACAAACACAGAGATAGGAAAACATCACCAGCTGCTTTAGATCAGGATCCAAAGAAATATGCTTGTCATATTAAAAACAACACCAATCAGGTACATCATTGCCCACAGCTTGAACATTCAGTCTGAATACATCAAATCTCAACCTATCTTACAATATTACACAGAGAACTTGTCTCAAGGGGAAAATGCTTGCAATATACTGATATCCAGTCAACAACGTTTACAATACTTTCCTTTTGTGTTTTATAGCAGAGGATGAACAGAAGATCGACTGAGGAGGTAGGTGAACACTAAATGTAACATTAAACACAGAAATGAATGGAGGGCCGAAACCCATCCTGCTATAAATCTCTGCATTTATCTCTGGTATGGCTTAGGTGTTCTGACTGCAGTACTGTGTGGTACTTACTGGTAGAATAACAAAAATATAATAAGAAACAGTGAGGTCTGCCTTGCTGTGAATCAAATGCTTTGGTAGTTTCGATGTGCTATCTGGTGGAAATTTCTTCAGGGGCATGGTGCATAATAAAAGCTGTATGGGCGCCTTGTCCTTAATGAAGAAAGAAAAACTTCTGACGAATAAAATGATGTTGCTTTGCTTCTTAACCGTTGATTTAAGGCTCAAGATCTTCATTAGCATGCCTTAATCTCCTTTGCTTTGTACTGAAATACTCTGCCACTTCATCTCTACTTTTGTCAGGTTAGCTCGAGCTTTAATGGCTCTAGAAGGTTTTCCTCAGAGTTTTAAACCCTGTTCCTTTAAATGATCGTCATGTCTTCACCTTCCCAAGTCTTTGCTCATAAATTCTGCCCCTGTAAATGATCTTCCTTGATTTCGTCGTCGTTGTAACAGAGACTGCGCGTCCTGGCAGTCTCTTATCATTTACAAACCTGCAAAACATGAAAACTGTGAAGAAAACACTGGATGGGGTGGTTGACGATGAGATGGAGGGAAAAACTCGTAGAGAAATGGTGAAAAAATGCTACGGTGGAGGCTAGCGGTCTACGGGGTGAAATACGGATGAAAAACCTTAAAAGCATGGAACAAACCAATTTTATGTAATGAAATGGCGATTGTACGATGAATGCACATGGAGGCGACGTGGCGAAGACTGGGTGGCAGTGGAATATTCAACATTGGGGAGGGTGAATCTGGGTCATCGATCTCAAAGGAAATCAACGGTTAACAATGCGGCAGAGGGCGATGACGGCGGGCCAGGGGTATGGTGATCGGGGCTAAACAGTGCGCAGCTCTCACAGATGATGACCGTCGGATGAGGCGCTCAAGATCAGACGGCTTGTGCAAATTTCGCTGCGAGACTTGGGCCGAAAGATAATGCGTGGGGGATGGGCGGTTTTGCCATCGTACAGGCGACACGTGTTGGCAGCTGTATGGAATCGCTGGGTGCTCGAGGAAAACCACCCACCGCGCATAAGCGGTGTGGGATAAACCAGGTTGTTTTATGGCTATTGCACGGTGGGACAAGGATAGGCGCATTTTAGACCGTTGATTTGGCTGATGAGCAGATGGCGATGGCGCGTTCAGAAGGATGCACCGTGGGCATGGAAGATTAGCGCCTTTCGGGCTGGCGAGTGGTTCGGCACCGGGTCACGTGGAGGAATCAAGGTGCGCGGCTCATGCAGAGGTGCTATGCCTGAATATAAGGGTCAAAGCAGGTTTTTAATCCTTTTTAATGCATTTTGAAGCCTTATAAGGGTAACGATAGGAAGATAAATATCGAATCAGGCTAAACCAGGGACATGGGTAGAGTTTGAAGGGGACTTTTGGGGATTTAAGGGAGAAGTAGAGGGAACAAGGGGACTTTGACAAAGGGGGAAAGGGATTAAAAAGAGGGCATTTGCAAGGATATTAGGGGGAAAACAGGGACGTTTGCGGGGGTACCGGGGGTAAATGCGGTCTACAGGAAGAACCGAGCGGAGGGGCTTGTGTAAGGCTGAGCACGGTGAAGGACCTCAAGGATGATGTGTCGTCAGGGGAGATGCATTCCTTGAAGGTCTCTAGAATGATATAGCCCCCAGCTTGCTTGTCAAGAATTTCATAGGGGGGCTAACAGTGGCTCCACATGGGGATGGCTTCTTCTTGAAGGAGGCAAGAAAACAGAAATGATCTTTGGAGTAGGCCAATTGCCTGATGCTGGGCACATCCCTTTCTTTGATCAGCTGCCACAATATGAATATGTTACATCAACAGAAACATTTTCCCACCATTCTATCTACCCTCACTACAATCCTAACAATTTTCTTCTTCTATGGTGCATTTGAGCTAGCAGACCCTTTACATCATTTTATTTTATAGACAGAAACTAAACCTATTCTACATCTACCCTTATTACTCCATGAGACCAGATTAGACTGTTGGTCTCATATGTTTCTCTACCTACACTGCTACCTACTGGGATTAGACTGTCTAGCAGGTTTATTCTCTACATTCTCAGACAGAAATTGAAACAACTAACTATATGCTCACAAACTGAGCTTTATTGAGCTTTTCCTACCTACCCTACTCTACTTGGAAATCTCTGAAGTTCTAGGTGATACGATAATGCCAATGCAGCCATTCAAGCAGTAACAAAAAAGGATATGAGCACTGACTGCCTGTCAGAGATAACCACAGGGTGCTCTGCATGACGGACTATTTCCAAAACTGAGGTCACCATTAGTAGTGACCACTCTTGGTGAATGCGGCCACACAGTGAAGGATCATTCTTGGAGTATTTGGGCCAATCGGGACCTCCTTGTATTAGTTTGCCACGGGATCAATGAATAGATGATGTACATTTTCTTCCTTTTGGCTTTATACATGGTAGGTTGTCTACGTCTGAGGCGGCTTTGATTATTGTATCTTCCTTGCGTCTGCTAGTAGCTCTTGAAAGCCCGATTATCTTCTTCTTGTATTTCAACGGGCGGCGAAATTTATTCATTTGAGGGCGGGGGAACAAATTCCCTCGGGTTCTCGGAACTCATATGATATCTCTTATGAGCTCGGAAGTTCGATCTCGGCCACGTATCTCTCATGTACTTCTAAAACTTTCAACTCAGGTTGATCATTGAATCTTGAGCTGGAACGGAAAATATTTTGAAGGTCTTTGCTTCTGAGTTTAGCTAGTATATCTGATATTCTGCAACGAAACTCTTCAAGGGGACTAAACTCGGAGTCTTCCATTGGTGGGGGTGATGTTGTAATGCGACTGGTCTCCCAGTGGAGTCTTATGTGAAACCACAGATAATCAGTGGCTTGCTGATCACCAGTGGAGTCTTTGATCTTTCAGAAACTATCGTCCTTAAGTTAGGCCAGATATTTCTAAGAAGTCTAGCACATCCACCAGTGCTCAGTCACTATCACCTTTCAAGGATAACCTCAGAACACAACAAACTCTAACCAAAGATTGAATGGGAGGGCATTTACCAGATATGTCACCTCCAAAAGGGGATGAGATCCGGAGGCTACCTCGCCCTGTCCAGGCTCTGTCTAAGAGTACAAGAGGACACGAAAAATGACACCGAGGTTGTCCGAGAAAAGGTGTGACTAACTACCAATCTAACCAGAGATTTTAGGTTTTTCGAATGCTTAAGGATGTTTAAGGTGTAATGCACTCAGATCCCCAACGGAGTCGCCATTATGTTGGGGCTCCCATGTTTTGGCCAGATTGGCAAGACCAAAAGATGAGACAACATCAGAACCACTTTCAGACTTTAGGATCTAGCCCTCCTAGGTCCATAGAGGGATCTCTCTGTGATTGTCAAAGTATATATGTCTTTGAGGCTCAAAGTTTAAGATATTAGGCTAGTTATAGGCACAAAGTTTGTTTGTTTGATTATTTGAGGTTTGGTTGCTGGGAATCAAGAAAGGAAGGTCCAATATAAGACAAGGATGAGCATAGAGGGGATTAGGCTAAGACAGATATCGAGTTTATCAGATCATTATTTGATAGGTCAAGAAAGGATTTACTTGTGTTCAATGTGCAAGCTTTCAGTTGGGCAAGTCATCTAGAGAATTTGGATCTTAATGGATGATGGGTGTAATGGAACATTAAGGACTGAAAATGAAAGGGGGAGAACCATCTAATTTTTTCTATACATCAGGTCAGAGGTCATTTAACTCTAGGCCTGCTTGGACAAAATTAGAGGCAGGACAAGGGATCTTAGAAAGGCTTAGTGAGATGGAAAGATCCTAGTGAGGTAGAGACAGGGTTCTAGACCTCCCAGTGTTCTCCACTCATCCAACTAAATCCTAACAAGAACATCTAAACATAGATTTCATTAATTCATACATCAGAGAGCAGGCAATAACATCCACTACACTGGTTAAATCAATTGAAATCAATATTCAGATACACATATAAGCAAAAAACATAAAAGGCTGGGAGAGCAGCAACATAAGGTACCTATCAAGGGTAAATCTTATGCCAAACTTCTGATGCGAGCCAGTAGAAATGGAATGAAATGAAATCGAACACAGAGATAGGAAAACATCACCAGCTGCTTTAGATCAGGATCCAAAGAAATATGCTTGTCATATTAAAAACAACACCAATCAGGTACATCATTGCCCACAGCTTGAACATTCAGTCTGAATACATCAAATCTCAACCTATCTTACAATATTACATAGAGAACTTGTCTCAAGAGGAAAATGCTTGCAATCTACTGATATTTCGTCAACAACGTTTACAATACTTTCCTTCTGTGTTTTATAGCAGAGGATGGACAGAAGATCGACTGAGGAGGTAGGTGAACACTAAATGTAACATTAAACACAGAAATGAATGGAGGGCCAAAACCCATCCTGTTATAAATCTCTGCATTTATCTCTGGTATGGCTTAGGTGTTCTGACTGCAGTACTGTGTGGTGCTTACTGGTAGAATAACAAAAATATAATAAGAAACAGTGACGTCTGCCTTGTTGTGAATCAAATGCTCTGGTAGTTTCAGTCTGCTGTCTGGTGGAAATTTCTTCAGGGGCACGGTGCATAATAAAAGTTGTATGGGCGCCCTGTCCTTAATGAAGAAAGACAAACTGATGATGAATAAACTGATGTTACCTTTTACTTGTGCTCAGGATCCTTTGATCGATCCTCGGGGTCTTCAAACCAGTGCTTTGCTTCTTAACCACTGATTTAAGGCTAAAGATCTTCATTAGTGTGCCTTAATCTCCTTTGCTTTTTACTGAAATACTCTGCCACTTCATCTCTGCTTTTGTCAGGTTAGCTCGAGCTTTAATGGCTCTAGAAGGTTTTCCTCAGAGTTTTAAACCCTGTTCCTTTAAATGATCGTCCTGTCTTCACCTTCCCGGGTCTTTGCTCATAAATTCTGCCCCTGTAAATGATCTTCCTTTATTTCGTTGTCGCTATAACAAAGACTGCGCGTCCTGGCGGTCTCTTATCATTTACAAACCTGCAAAACACGAAAACTGTGAAGAAAACACTGGATGGGGTGGCGGATGATGTGGATAATGAGCATGACTGTGGAGATGATGAGATGGAGGGAAAACTCGTAGATAAATGGTGAAAAAATGCTACGGTGGAGTTTAGCGGTCTGTGGGGTGAAATATGGATGAAAAACCTTAAAAGCATGGAAAAATCCAATTTTATGTAATGAAATGGCGATTGTACGATGAATGCACGTGGAGGTGACGTGGCGAAGACTGGGCGGTAGCGGAATATTCAACATTGGAGAGGGTGAATCCGGGCCACCGATCTCAAAGGAAATCAACGGTTAACAATGCGGCGGAGGGCAATGACGGTGGGCCAGGGGTACGGTGATCGGGGTTAAACAGTGCGCAGCTTTGACGGATGATGACCGTCGGATGAGGTGCTCAAGATCGGACGGCTTGTGCAAATTTTGCTGCGAGACTTGGGCCGAAAGATAATGCACGGGGGATGGGCGGTTTTGCCGTCATACAGGGGACACGCATCGACAGCTGTATGGAATCGCTGGGTGCTCGGGGAAAACCACCCACCGCGCATAAGCGGTGCGGTATAAACCAGGTTTTTTTATGGCTATTGCGCGGCGGGGACTACAAGGACAGGCGCATTCCGGACCGTTGATCTGGCTGATGAGCGGACGACGATGGCGCGTTCAGAGGGATGCACCGTGGGCATGGGAGATTAGCGCCTTTCGGTCTAGCGAGTGGTTCGGCGCCGGGCCACATGGAGGAATCAAGGTGCGGGGCTCATGCAAAGGGGCTAGGCCTGAATGTAAGGTTCAAAGCGGGTTTTTAAGCCTTTTTAATGCATTTTGAAGCCTTATAAGGGTAACGATAGGGAGATAAATACCGAATCAGGCTAAACCAGGGACATGGGTAGAGTTTGAAGGGGACTTTTGGGGAGAACAAAGGGCATAGGGATTTTTAGAGGGGAAATAAAAAGGGGGGGAAAAGAGGGACTTTGTCAAAGAGGAAAAAGAGGGGAAAAAGGGACATTTGCAGGGGTACCAGGGGTAATTGCAGACCTTAGGGAGAAGAACCAGCAGAGGGGGTTGTGTAAGGCAAGGCACAGAGAGACCTCAAGGATGATGTGTCTTCAGGGGAGATGCATTCCTTGAAGGTCTCCAAAACGATATAGCCCCCAGCTTGCTTGTCAAGAATTTCATAGGGGGGCTAACAGTGGATCCACATGGGGATGGCTTCTTCTTGAAGGAGGCAAGGAACCAGAAATGATCTTTGGAGTAGGCCAGTTGCCTACTGCTTGGCACATCCCTTTCTTTGATTAGCTGCCACAATATGAATATGTTACATCAGTAGAAACATTTTTCTCAACCAGTCTACCTACCCACACTACAATCCTAACATTTTCTTCTAGGGTGCATTTGAGCTAGCAGACCCTTTACATCATTTTATTCTTACAACAGAAAATAAACCTATTCTAAATCTACCCTTATAGCTCCATGAGACCAGATTAGACTGTTGGCCTCATATGTTTCTCTACCTATACTACTACCTGCTAGGATTAGACTATCTAGCAGGTTTCTTCTCTACATTCTAAGACAGAAATTGAAACAACTAACTACATGCTCATAGACTGAGCTTTATTGAGATTTTCCTACCTACCCTACTCTACTTGGAAATATCTGATGCTCTAGGTGATACGATAATGCCAATACAGCCAGTCAAGCAGTAACAAAAAAGGATATGAGCACTGACTGCCTGTCAGAGATAACCACGGGGTGCTCTGCATGTAGTTCTTCAAAACTGAGGTCACCATCAGTAGTGACCATTCCTAATGAATCTGGCCCTGGTGAAGGATCATTGTTGGAGTATTCGGGCCAATCAGGACCTCCATGTATTCTGCCACAGGATCAATGAATAGATGATGTACATTTTCTTCCTTTTGGCCTGCCATGACTGGTAGGTTGTCTACGTCCTGGGCAACTTTGATTATTGTATCTTCCACTGTGTCTTCAGTGTGGCTCTTGAAAGCCCAATCATATTCTTCTTGTATTTCAACGGGCAGTGGAATTTCTTCATTTTGAGGGGGAGGGAGATTTTCCAAAAATGCCCTCAGGTCTCTGAACTCATATGATATCTCTTGTGAGCTCAGAAGTTCGATCTCAGCTTCATATCTCTCCGCCAGCACTTCTAAAAAAACTTTCTTCAGCTCAGGTTGATCATTGAATCTTGAGCTGGAACGGAAAACCTTTGGAAGGTCTTCGCTTATGAGTTTAGCCAGTATATCTGATATTCCGCAACGAAACTCTTGAAGGGTACTAAACTCAGAGTCTTCCATTGGTGGGGGTGATGTTGTAATGCGACTGGTCTCCCAGTGGAGTCTTATGTGAAACCACAGATAATCAGTGGCCTGCTGATCACCAGTGGAGTCTTTGATCTTTCAAGAACTATGGAGTCGCCAGGTGGAAGTTTTAAGATATGTCTAAGGGGTCACACTGTCCACCACAGTGCTCAGTCACTATCACCTTTCAAGGATAACCTCAGAACACAACAAACTCTAACCAGAGATCGACTGGGAGGGAATTTACCAGATATATCACCTCCGAAGAGGGTGAGATCCGGAGGCTACCTGGCCCTTTCCAGGCTCTATCTAAGAGTATGATGGACACTCAACAATGGAGGTCGATCCAAGAAAGGAGTGACTTACTGTCAACCTAACCAGAGTTCTAAGTCTCCGAGTCTTTAAAAATGTTTAAGGTGAAATGCACTCAGAGTCCCCAGCGAAGTCGCCATTATGTTGGGGTTCCCATGTTTTGGCCAGGTTGGCAAGACCAAAAGATGAGACAACATCAGAACCACTTTCAGACCTTAGGATCTAGCCCTCCTAGGTCCAGAGAGGGATCTCTCTATAATAGCCAAAGTATATGTCTTTAAGGCTCAATAGTTAAGATTTAAGGCTAGTTATAGGCACAAAGTTTGTTTGTTTAATTATTTGATGTTTGGTTGCTGGGAATCAGGAAAGGAAGGTCCAATATAAGACAAGAATGAGCATAGAGGGGATTAGGCTAAGACAGATAACTCAGAGAATATCAAGACCATTGGGCAATGGAGTCAAGAAAGGATTTATTTGTGTTCAATGTGCAAGCTTTCAGTTGGGCTAGTCATCTAGAGCATTTGGATCTTAATGGATGAGGGGTGAAATGGAACACTAAGGACTGAAAATGAAAGGAGGAGAATCATCCAATTCTATCTATAGATCGGGCCAGAGGTCATTTAACTCCAGACCTGCTTGGAAAAAATCAGAGGCGATACAAGGGATCTTAGAAAGGCCTAATTGAGATGGAAAGATCCTAGCGAGGCAGAGACAGGGTTCAAGACCTCCCAGTGTTCTCAACTCATCCAACCAGATCCTAACAAGAACATCTAAACATAGATTTCATTAATTCATACATCAGAGAGCAGGCAATAACATCCACTACACTGGTTAAATCAATTGAAATCAATATTCAGACACACATATAAGTAGAAAACATATAAGGCTGGGAGAGAAGCAACATAAGGTACCTATCAAGGGTAAATATTATGCCAAATTTATGATGTGAGCCAGTAGAAACAGAATGAAATGAAAACAAACACAGAGATAGGAAAACATCACCAACTGCTTTAGATCAGGGTCCAAAGAAATATTCTTGTCATATTAAAAACAACACCAATCAGGTACATCATTGCCCACAGCTTGAACATTCAGTGTAAATACATCAAATCTCAACCTATCTTACAATATTACACAGAGAACTTGTCTCAAGAGGAAAATGCTTGCAATCTACTGATATCCATTCAACAACATTTACAATACTTTCCTTCCGTGTTTTATAGCAGAGGATGAATAGAAGATCGATTGAGGAGGTAGGTGAACACTAAATGTAACATTAAACACATAAATGAATGGAGGGCCGAAACCCATCCTGTTATAAATCTCTACATTTATCTCTGGTATGGCTTAGGTGTTCTGACTGCAGTACTGTGTGGTACTTACTGGTAGAATAACAAAAATATAATAAGAAACAGTGAGGTCTGCCTTGCTGTGAATCAAATGCTCTAGTAGTTTCGGTCTGCTGTTTGGTGGAAATTTCTTCAGGGGCACGGTGCATAATAAAAACTGTATGGGCACCCTGTCCTTAATGAAGAAAGACAAACTGCTGACGAATAAGCTGATGTTACCTTTTACTTGTGCTCAGGATCCTTTGATCGATCCTCGGGGTCTTCAAACCAGTGCTTTGCTTCTTAACCGCTGATTTAAGGCTCAAGATCTTCATTAGCGTGCCTTAATCTCCTTTGCTTTATACTGGAATACTCTGCCACTTCATCTCTGCTTTTGTCAGGTTAGCTCGAGCTTTAATGGCTCTAGAAGGTTTTCCTCAGAGTTTTAAACCATGTTCCTTTAAATGATCGTCCTGTCTTCACCTTCCCGGGTCTTTGCTCATAAATTCTGCCCCTGTAAATGATCTTCCTTAATTTCGCCGTCGCTGTAACAGAGACTGCGCGTCCTGGCGGTCTCTTATCATTTACAAACCTGCAAAACACGAAAACTATGAAGAAAACACTGGATGGGGTGGCAGATGATGTGGATAATGAGCATCACTGTGCAGATGATGAGATGGAGGGAAAACTCGTAGAGAAATGGTGAAAAAATGCTACAGTGGAGGTTAGCGGTCTACGGGGTGAAATATGGATGAAAAACCTTAATGGAAAAAGCCAATTTTATATAATGAAATGGCGATTTTACGATGAATGCACGTGGAGGTGACGTGGCGAAGACTGGGCGGTAGCGGAATATTCAACATTGCAGAGGGTGAATCCGGGCCGCCGATCTCAAAGGAAATCAACGTTTAACAATGCGGCGGAGGGCGATGACGGTGGGCCAGGGGTACAGTGGTCGGGGTTAAACAGTGCACAGCTCTGATGGATGATGACCGTCGGATGAGGCGTTCAAGATCGGATGGCTTGCGCAAATTTCGCTGCGAGACTTGGGCCGAAAGATAATGCGCGGGGGATGGGCGGTTTTGCTGTCGTACAGGGGACACACGTCGACATCTGTATGGAATCACTGGGTGCTCGTGGAAAACCACCCACCGCGCATAAGCGGTGCGGGATAAACCAGGTTGTTTTATGGCTATTGCGTTGCGGGGACTACAAGGACAGGCGCATTCCAGACCGTTTATCTGGCTAATGAGTGGACGGTGATGGCACGTTCAGAGGGATGCACTATGGGCATGGGAGATTAACGCCTTTCGGACCAGCGAGTGGTTCGGCGCTGGGTCACGTGGAGGAATCAAGGTGCGGGGCTCATGCAGAGGGGCTAGGCCTGAATGTAAGGTTCAAAGCGGGTTTTTAAGCCTTTTTAATGCATTTTGAAGCCTTATAAGGGTAACGATAGGGAGATAAATATCGAATCAGGCTAAACCACGGACATGGGTAGAGTTTGAAGGGGAATTTTGGGGAGAACAAAGGGCGTAGGGATTTTTTGAGGGGAAATAAAAAGGGGGGGGGAAGAGGGACTTTGTCAAAGGGGAAAGAGAGGGGAAAAAGGGACATTTGCAGGGGTACCAGGGGTAAATGCAGACCTTAGGGAGAAGAACCAGTAGAGGGGGCTTGTGTAAGGCAAGGCACAGGGAGACCTCAAGGATGATGTGTCTTCAGGGGAGATGCATTCCTTGAAGGTCTCCAAAACGATATTAGCCTTCTCAACATGGTCAAGAATTTCTTATAGGCTATTGGTGTTCCCCGATGATTCCTTCTTCTTGTGTTCATCATTTTCCTCGTTGTCCTTCTCACTTTGACCTATTGCGTATTTTCTTTATCAGGATGCCTTCACGTCGTTTCTTTCAAATGTTGCTCAATAGAATTTCTTTTGACTTACCACCCTCATCTACTTTCCTCTTAAACATTTCTGACTCATTAAATATAACATCCCTGCTTCTAATAATTTTATGTTTTACTGGATCCCATAGACAATAACCAAATTCTTCATCCGCATATCCCAGAAAAATGCACTTCATTTATTTATCATCTAGCTTAGTTTTATTTCTTTTGGATTATGTACAAATGCTTCACATCCAAAGATTTTGAAATGAGAATAATTCAATTTCTTACTGGTCCAAACTTCTTCAAGGATGCCTCCATCCAATGTTGTAGATGAAGATCTATTTATGAGGTAGCAAGCTGTCCTCATAGCCTCTGCCCAAAAATGCTTGGCTAAACCAAAATTTGACAACATGCTCCTCACCTTTTCCATAATGGTGTGATTCATTCGTTCTGCAACACCATTCCGTTGAGGTGTACCAGGCATAGTATTCTCACGCTTTATGCCAAACCCGTTACAATATTCTTTGAATGCAATTGAGCAATATTCTCCACCATTATCTATTCTTAGGCACTTGAGCAATTTTTTAGTCTCTCTTTTAACAACAACATGGAATTTTTGAAATATTTCAAACACTTCACTTTTACTTTTCATGGGATAGGCCCAAACCTTCCTGGATGCATCATCTATAAATGTTACAAAATATGATTTTCCTCCTAATGACTTGATGTTAACTGGTCCAAACACATTTGAGTGTATCAATTCTAAAACATTTTTCTTTATGTCATGACCACCTCTAAGAAATGAAACCATTCTTTGTCTATCATATATAGAATGCTCACAAAGATCAAGAATGTAGGATCTCAAACCTGGTAGTAAATTTTTACCAAAAAGGATTTTTAAACCCTTCTCGCTCATGTGACCCAAGCGCTTATGGCACAGATCTGCTAATTTTCCTTCTTTTGTGACAACAACCAAATTTGATTTTCCTATCATTGTCGTCAATGAGTAAGTGTTCCTGTCTTGGTTCCTTTGGCCACGACCAATGCTCCTTTGCTAATTTTCCAGCCTCCTTTTCCAAAGCTTGTGGAATAGCCTTCATCATCCAGCCGTCCCATAGAGATCAAACTCATGCGCATTTCTGGTACATGCCTGAACTGTTTCAACAATATACCTTGTCCATTCTTCATCTTGATCTGGATATCTCCCACTCCAACAATATTGCAAAAATGATTATTCCCCAAATGCACTCTACCATAATCACCAGGATTATATGCAACAAAACTATCTTTGCATGGGGTTACATGGTGAGATGCTCCATAGTCAAGGATCCAATCAAATCTACCAATAGATGTATATAAACATGCATCCTCTACTAAAACAGTAAACAACACATCACCATATGCGACTACGGCAGTAGTCTCACCTTCATTTGTGTTGGATGACTTGTGATTTGTATTAGTTGGTCTTTGATTCTTTTGTCCTTTCTTCAAGGCTCGACATTCTTTCTTCATGTGCTCGGGTTTGCCACAATGAAAGCAGATGATCCTACCCCTTCTTGATTTTGATCGGCCTCTTGATCTTGATCGCCCTGGCCGGCTTCGATCAATTCTCCAACCATGATAAACTCGAGCAAGAGCTTCTCCTCCCTGGTTTTCCGCAATTGAATTGCGTCGCAGCTCCTCATTCATTAAACTGCTACTGACATCATCAAACTTTAGGGCCCTGAAGGTGCTGAAGTACTCATAGCCACAATTAAATTTTCCCAGTTGTATGGCATAGAACACATTAACAAAATAGCTCTATTTTCATCATCTAGAGTTATTTTAACATAAGCAAGCTGACCAGTTTTGACATTGAATTCATTCAAATGCTCAACACCTGAAGCACCCTCCTTCATCTTGAGATTGTAAAGCTTCTTCATCAAGAACGCCTTGTTTGATGTCGTGTTCTTCTCATATAGATCATGGTGCTTCTTCCATAATCCTTTTGTCGTCTTTTCTCCGAACACATTGAAATACACATTCTTTGCTAGATATTGGCGGATTGGGCAATCGCCTTTCTATCTATCTTATCCCATTCCTCATTTGTCATCAATGAGGGTTTCTTTGTTACACCATCGATCGACAAATATTGATATTTTAAAATCAGTATATCCTCCATCTGTGATTTCCATAGGGCAAAATTAGCCCCGCTCAACTTTTCCATATCATTAACTATTGTCTCCATTCTCAATAATTTCACACCCCAAAAATTTCACTTATAAAATAAGACTTTTAAAAAATCAAGCGCCAAAAATCAACCTCCTTTAAAATTATTATTTTAAACCATAATACCCTTACTTTAATGACCTTCCTTTTTCTCTTTTAAAAAATGTGAAACTTAAATTAATTATTATAAACATATAAAACATTTCACCATATTTTATTATTCAATCACTTTAATGCAATCGTTTCACCATAATAATACACCCCAACTATTATTATGATGAAAACACTCAACTAAAACAATAATCCACAAAAACTTGAAGACTCTACAAAAGAGCTTAAGATTGTTTCGAATCTTCTGCATGTTGACTCGAGGAGTACTCTGTCTCTCTTCTTCGCCAAGTGTAGAGTGATCTCTTTGCCGAGATCTCCAAACTATGGCCACTTACCAAAAAACTGACTTTCTTCAGATTAATAATTATTGCACTGACTAATTGTGCATTGTTGTATTATGAACAGTGGAAGTGATTAATACTCCAACACCTGCTCTTAATCATGACTTTAATTATTAACAGATAAACGAAATACAAAACAGAAAGCAAACATATATAACACAAAGAGACAAGAATAGAGAAACAACACACAAAAACTGGAGAATATCTTTTAGGCCTTCTCTTGCTTGGGTTAACATGCTCACAGAGACTAGAAAATACAAATTTATAGAAGAAAGAAAAAGATCTAGAATATGCATGTGAAATATATAGTACTAGTGTGAAACTAAAAAAATTCAAACGGACACTGACCCCTTTGGTTAGGTTCGACGCCGACGTCCATTTAACAGTGGGACCTGTTTGAAGTTTCTCAAACTTCTTGCATAACCAATAATCACTTGTGTGACCTGTGTGACCATATTTGAAGCTTCTTCTGAAATTTCTTGTATAATCAATCCCAATCCTTGTTTGTATTACCGTTAGGCTTCAAGAAAAAGATGCTCCCTCCAGTGAGATAGATTGCACTCCAAACAAACAAACGATCTCCTTCATAGTATATCCTTCAAGATTGAAATCAGAGCCGACTTTATCCTGTTCATGATCAGATCTGTAGCTTCACCAAATGAAATTAGAAAAGGAGATATTGAGCATATGGAAAATCGCGCGTGGCCTTTCTGAAACCTCTACTGAAAAATACAGGTCAGAGATTCCGTTTTTGAGACCTTAGCGTGCATGGAACCAGAATAGTCCGGTAAGTTAGATACCTGAGTTGACTCAGACTTGATTTATAAATTTGGAAATCGTAACATAGGGCATTTGGTCTAGTGGTATGATTCTCGCTTTGGGTGCGAGAGGTCCCGAGTTCGATTCTCGGAATGCCCCATTAGTAACATTGTTTCAGTATCGTCAGGGAATTTTTAAAAGGATTTTTTAAATTGGCTTTATGAATCTGGTTTCTCTGAAATAAGATCTTTGAGTATTCTACATGTTTTTTCAAAAATTTTGATTTCAACCCTGGATTTAAGGGTTTTTTAAAGTTACAGAAGCCCGTTTTCAAAATGTTTTTTCCAAAATTTTGATTTGAACCCTGGATTTAAGGGTTTTTTTAAGTGACAGAAGCCTGTTTTTAAAAGAGAAATAAGGTTTCGATCAATATTTTGCTTCTAGTGTTGTGTTGATATTGTGTTGATATGGATGAAGCCTGTTTTTAAAAGAGAAATAAGGTTCCGATCAATATTTTGCTTCTAGTGTTGTGTTGATATTGTGTTGATATGGATGAAGCCTGTTTTTAAAAGAGAAATAAGGTTCCGATCAATATTTTGCTTCTAGTGTTGTGTTGATATGGATGAGCATTTTTGTAGGTCATTTACAAAACTTATATATAGAGAGTGAGAGACTAAAGTCTGAATGACATTAAGCTCTTTCTTTTTAACAACCTCTTGGGGTACATCTCTTCATTCCAAAGATAATATTCTTGAGGTAAATCAGATTCAGTTATTATGTTATTTACTGGAATAGAACAGGAGTGGAAATGATAATGCCTCTCATCTTCATTTCCTACCATCAGAAGGATTCCATGCCCATGCAATTGAACAGGAAAGGAAAAGCGCAGATTGTAGAGGAAGATCTACACTTCATGGTCTGGGGAAGACACTTTTCATAGCACCGTTTCAACTCCCATAAGACCACTGACGATTTCATTATCAAATGCATGTTATATAAACTGTAATAAGCTGGATTGATAGGTTATAAAAGCTTCAGAAAGGATTACCGTATTTGATTGAAATTCTCCAAATCAGGGAACTTCTAACCCTGGGTTTTGGGACATGACAAATATTGAAGCCATCTACTGGAAAAGGACAAACCTCTATCTTAATAATTATCTTTACCTTTAAACATTTTGTTCCAATCAAGTACTCTTTCTGGAGGTTCCTCTGCATACTGATCTTGAGTGGCGATTTTTTTTTAATTGAAACTTTGCCATGGACTATGAAAAGTGTTATATGCTAGGAAAATCGTCTACATCCACTCAAAAATTTTGAACCAAAATTCCCCGAGTTAATACAAATTTGTAACATGTGACTACTTGTCCTAAACTATTCCATAGGCAAACATTTTCTAAGTAGCAATTATCTTCTCTGCCCTTTATTTCCGACAAACTTGGCAAAAAGGTCCCCTTCAAAAAAATTCTGCTGAATTGAGAAAGCAATTTGAAGTACGGTACATGTAAACACTGAATCTCTTCTATGTTGTTGACTATGCTTATTTGATACACTATAATTCCATGGTTTTAAGTTTGTGGTTTCCCTGATCTGCAAGAAAAAAATTAAAATAACTTGCAAGAGAAGAGAAAGAGGAGAGAAATATTACAAATATTCTTTTCTCGTTACTAAGTTCTTTGTTATTTCATATTTGCATTTCTATTTATTACATGGAAGTGGACCCCTGAAGGGATATCTATGTCTGAAACAGTTTCAGAACCAGAATTCTATGACCTTTCTGAAAATTACAGCTCAGGGATTCTGCATTGAAGACCTTGAAAATTACATCTCAGGGATTCTGCATTGAAGACCTTGGCGTGCATGGATGTATTATGGTCAGGTAGGTTTTATGCCTGGATCGGCTTGCGTGGGAGGGCATAACTGCACTGCTATTTACTTCCTCAAAGCCACAGTTCATTTCAGTACATTTGGTCTAGATTATGATTCTTACACAACAAATTATGTCTAGCCACGTGACTTCCATGCGGGGCATTTGGTCTAGTGGTATGATTCTCGCTTAGGGTGCGAGAGGTCCCGAGTTCAATTCTCGGAATGCCCCCCTCCCATTAAATTAAAATTCGGCCTGTTTTTGTGAGAGATATGCAGCTCTCTATTTAATCTTGGAATTCAGAGATATGCAGCTCTCTTGAATTTTATATTAATTTCACATGGAGAGGTAATTTGTCTTTTAAGTTATCACAGTAATTTGTTTTGAATTAATCTCGGAATTCTGTATTAATTCTAGGTGGAGAAGTAATTTGTCTTATAAGTTATCTCTTTGTAATTTGTCTTATAAGCTATCTCTTTGTGAGGTCATGTAGATATTCTGGAACCCTTGCTCTCTGGAAGATATCACAGTAATTTTTCAGTAATTTTTCAGATGGAGAAATAATTTGTCTTTTAAGTTATCACAGTAATTTGTTTTGAATTAATCTTGGAATTCTGTATTAATTCTAGAGGGAGAAGTAATTTGTCTTATAAACTCACAGTAATTTGTCTTATAAGTTATCTCTTTGTAATTTGTCTTATAAGCTATCTCTTTGTGAGGTCATGCAGATATTCTGGAACCCTTGCTCTCTTGAAGCTATCACAGTAATTTTTCTTGAATTAATCTTGGAATTTTGTATTAATTCTACATGGAGAAGTAATTTGTCTTGTAAGCTATCACATTAATTTGTCTTATAAGCTGTCTCTTTGTAATTTGTCTTATATCTCATTGTGAGGTCATGCAGATATTCTAGAACCCCTCTTTGTGACTTCATGCAGAGATATTCAGCTCTCTTGAATTAATTTTGTGAAGTCATGCAGATATTCTGGAACCCCTCTTCCTGAGGTCATGCAGAGATATGCAGCTCTCTTGAATTAATCTTGGAATTTTGTATTAATTCCAGATAGAGAAGTAATTTGTCTTATAAGTTATTTTTTTATGAGGTCATGCAGATATTCTGGAACCAAATAAAGAAGCAATTTGTCTCATAAGTTATCTTCAACTAAGTGAACCTTAAATAATTTCATTTCATTTCATTTCAAATTCAGCTTGATTTTTGTGAAAGATATGCAACTCTTTTGAATGTCACTAATTCAACTTCTTTAGAGAAGCCTGTTTTCTGAAACAAGAAAAGTAGCTCTCCTGAATGTCATTAATTCAAATTCTTAGAATTAATTCTTTAACAAAGCTTGGTTTTTGTGAAACAAGATATATAGTTCTCCTAAATTAAAGAAGTATGGTTTGTGTGAAACAAGATCGTCTTTGGAAAACAAGATATGTAGCTCTCCTAAATGTTATTAATTCACATTCTTTAGAGAAGCCTGGTTTCTGTGCAACAAGATATGTAGCTCTCCTCAACGTTAATTTCTTTAAAGAAGTCTGGCTTGTGTGAAACCAGAGCTGTCCCTCTCCTGAATGCTTTTTAAGAATTTTTGATATGAATTATCAAATTAGGTTGGAGCGAGAGTTCTCAGGTTTAATTCTCGGAATGCCCCTTTGTTTCATTAATTCAATATCTTTAGAGAAGCCGGGCTTGTGTGAAACAAAATCTCTAGCTCTCTTAATTGATTTTAACAAAAAAATTGGTTTGAATTATGGAATAAATTTTTTTATTTGAAAAACTTGTTTTCCAAAAAGAACAATAGTGTGAAACAAGAATATATAACTCTTCTATATATATAATTGATTATTAATGATGATACAAATGTTTTTCTACTTCAAGAGTTTATTAGAACAAAAATGTAATTTATTGAAATAAAATCTAGACAGGGAATATAACAATCGATCACACGACCACTCAACCTAGACCCAAGTAGCCCTAGGCAGAAAGGATACACTCTATCAAGTCACCACTTGATCTAAACACAATTGACCACTGACACTAGGTTATCTAACCGATATTAATTACTCTCGACATCATTTCCTAACATAAGAAGGATCCTATGACCATGAAATTGAACAGGAAAGGAAAAGCTCTGAGGAAGATTTACACTTTGCATTCTGGGGAAGATACATGTCATAGCAGTATTTCAACGCCCATCAGAACATTGATGATTTCGTTATCAAATGCATGTTCTAGAGACAATAATTAGTTGCACTGATTAGCTGGATTGATAGGCTAAAGGGCTTTCCTTTTTTGGACTTCAATTTGTTCAGAAAGGATTACCATATTGCTTGAAATTCTCCAATTCAGAGAACTTCTTACCCTGGGGTTCAGGATATGATAGGGATTGAAGCCATATGTTGGACAGAGACCAATTTCTATCTTAGTCATTATCTTTAGCTTTAAACGTTTTCTTTCTATGAAGATTTTTTCAGAGGTTCCTCTACATCGATGAAGGGTTTTTTAGAAGTTACTTTACACCACAAATTTACAAATTTGAATGAATCAACTCAAGTGGAGCTCTTACTCTCCATGATTTACCAGAATGAAAAAACATTATTATGGCATTTTTACAAAATGCCACACTCACAAATTTTATTAGGATGTTCAATCAAAGGCAATCATCTTACCATTTGTTTCTTATATAACAAATTCAACATTCTGAAGTTCAAGTGACCATATTTTAAGGCTCCGCAAAGTAAATCGGTCTATTGTGTAAATAATATTGTATTTTCAATCTCAAAGTTAACCCTATGTTCTGTTTTCAACTAATTCTCCATAATAATGAGGTATGTTTTAAACCAGGGATACAGGGATTTGTTTCTTGTAGCCTTGCTGGTGCAAATGGAGATAACTACTTTACTCGTGCTTGATACTTTCAAACTTTGTTGTTATTCACATATTCACCTCAGATTTTAGTGATTCAAAAACATTTTTCTTTTCGGTGATAGTAGCTAAAACCACCATTAATCACCATATACCTTTATTGCTTTCTTATGCTATATTGCAAATAAGAGCAGACGATAGTGTTCATTTTGATAATCTAAACATCATACTTCTTGCCAACAAAATGCGATACTTGTTGCCACAAGTTTAGGTTGCCAATCATCAGAAAACCACAAGACCAGCACCAAAAACACCACGACCCTGCTCTGATATCAATTTGATGAATTTGAAAATAAATAAAGCACAGGACTACATCTATTGAAACTTTGTCAGCGTATTGCTCTTAAAACCCCAAATCAGGGAGAGCTGAAACGGAACATGTCAAGTTCCGATATATTAATAAAACTTTGTCAGCTTATTGCATTAAAAATCCAGCTCAATGAGAGCTAAAACTTTGTCAGCTTATTGCATTAAACATCGAGGTCAGATAGAGCTAAAACTTTGTCAGCTTATTGCATTAAACATCCAGGTCAGAGAAACCTGAAAGGGAACAATGTCGGGCGGCCAACTGAGAACCCGATAAGAGTTCCAGTTGGAGGTGGGCGATTCCGACCTTAACTAACAGCTTGATAACACGACCAAAATTAAAACCAGTGAAAAACTGGAATTATGGTGCTGCCCAGGTTCGAACTAGGGACCTTCAGTGTGTAAGACTGACGTGATAACCGACTACACCACAGCACCGGATTATAAATAAAGCAGCCTAAAATGCTCAAACGTTGATAATCTAATCCCTGTCTTCATGGACACTGGCTAGGTCATCTTCATAATTTAAAACGCTCCAACGAATAGTTTGGATTTCTTCATCTTTTAATACAAATGTTGGAATTAAAAACCAACCTATCCAGAAGCAGAAGATGGTTCCTTTCTTTATTAACTTAAGGAAGCGAGTAGTCTTTAGTGCGACTTTTTGAAGGTTTTTATGGTGACTTTTTACGGTGTAATTTCTCTAAATTCCTGTAAGAATTTTTTGAAAAGAGAAGTTGCCGTAAAGGTTTTTGAGGGTGCTGAATCCATATAAGGGTGTTGAATCCATATATAGAGTCAAAAAACCAATTTGAATAACAAAAATCAAGATTTTACCTCAAAATTTTTCACTAGATTCCGACACCTAAAACTTCAAAAAATCGCACTAAAAACACCTCCGTAAAGAAGAAGATTACTTTTCAATTCTAGGACTATTTTCAGTGCCATGAGTATTGTTCATGATCAACACACGCTTTATAAACCAGGGTAAATCGAGTCAAAGGGGAAAAAGGAAGCTCTCCCTCCTCGGGCATCCAATTTATTTGGAAAGGAATACCGTATTGCTTGAAAATGTCCAAATTTGAACCTCGAGTTTCAGTTGGAAAAATGTCAACCTTTCAGTTAGTACCTCTTCCTCTTGCTTTAGACATAATATACTTCTAAAAGGTTCCGATCTCCAGCAACATGCATTCAGTAAAACCAACTACTTGGAATATACATGTCTATGTATATGTAATATTAACCAATTAAAATATAAAAATTCCATCAAGCACTTTTGAGTATAAGCAATTTCACTCGTCCACTTATCTTCCATTTATCTTCGAGCACTATCTTTTCGTGGTCCTAAGCAAGAGTGTTTCCATGAGCCTTACTCAAGTTTTCCTGATATGTTTTATAATTTTAATTTTTATTTATTCCATGGAGATAAATCCTTTGATTTATTCTGTTGTAGTCTTATACAATTTCTAATTTTGAATATGTATAATTTTTCTTCTTCTTCTTTTTTTCTCCTCACAGGAGAAAAAAAAAAAAAAAATATTGTATATTAATAACAGTACATAATTCAAACATTACATTTTCAGCTGTAAGTAGTGAGAAATCCAAATCATTAATGCCGTGGTATATAAGAAAGTGTTTTCTAAGAAAGAAAAATTCCAAATATTGTGACATATACAAATCCGGAGGGCATTACACTGATCCATACATAATTATCAGAATCGTATCTGTCAAACATCAAATATCCCTGTAGGATCATATTGAGGAGAATACAAGAATAGAAATCAAGCTCGCTTCCCCATCATTTAATCTGTTTATTCAATTTTTAATATAATTCAAAATTAAGATGTAATATTTAAAAATTAATATAAATCATCAATAAAATGTTTTAATGTTATATTAAATAAAATATTTTAATGTCATTCATATATATAATTGACAAAAAAATATAATTAAAATATTTTTAGTTTCTATATTATATATTTTGACTCTTTTGACGATATATTTTTAGATTAATTATGTTTAAAGTGCGATAAATATTTGTTGAAATTGCAAATTTACAATGTGTAGTATACATAATCAAAGTGACTTGGAAGATTTTCAATGTGTTCAGCGCTTTTGCATAATTTAAATAATGGTATAAACCTTATATAAATTCAATGATGTGTATATATATAGATCTATCTTAGTCACTGATCTATCAAGTGTTAAAAGGGATTAAATCTTTAGAGGTGCATTTTTTTTTTCAAAATTTTTCTTTTAGAAGAGGATAACACCTAAAGAGATTTGATAATTCTAGGTACTTGTTAAAAACAAGACCCCATTTCTTTGTTGGAGCTTGAAGGACAAGAAAAATGGAGCAGACATGCACACAAAAATATTTTTCGAAATTGTATTCATAAATATTATACAAATATATAGTTAGATTGAGATCCAAGGAATTCCAAGGATGAATAAGGACGTTGAGATATTATCTTAACATAATCCCAAGCCAACTCTAAATTTACCATGTAAGCATTATCTCCAAGTGCTTCCCTTAATGCTTACATGTCACAAAGAAAAATACCCCATACATCCGTTTCTAGCAGAGGTTACTAGAGGAAGTTGGTGGGCGGAGGGTTTTGCGAATGTTATCTTATCAGTGCTCTTATCGTTAAAACTCGCCCTGGTGTTCTAAAAAAAAGAAAGCACCAGTGCGGACAAAATCATTGGCACACCGGACATCGTGCACTTCGTACACACCCGCCCGGTGCGTCATAATATAATAAAGCACCAGTGCCTCACAACTCGTCCACACCGGTTCATTATAAAACACAACGCCAACATCGAAACCACCCGCTGCGGTAGATAGAAATTGCACCGGTGCATCATAAAAAACACGCCAAAACACAAACTGACCGGTGTGTTTTTAGCAAACAGTATCGGTGCGCCTATAAACAACACGCACTGGTAAAGGGTTAAATTAAAAAAAAATATTTACGACAAAAAACCTGGATTTTTCAGTTTTCCAGTGCTCTTGAGCTATCAATTACCGGTGCGCACGATACCATAGAACGCACCGGTGCGCACTGAACATTGGCACACCGGACAACGTGTGTGAAGTACACACACTGTCGGGGCGTCAATACTCTTCCTCGCTGGTGCATCATAAAACACCGCGCCAAAACAGAAACGAGCTGGTGCGTTCTTCTCTAAGAGCACTGGTGCGCCAGAAACCACACGCACTTGAATAGCGTTATATAAAAAAAAAAAAAAATTAAGGCCAAAAAATCGGTGCTTTGCGACTATTACGCACCGGTGCTTTACCATTACACCACCCCGGTGCATCAACAAATTTTCGTGCCGAAACTGAAACATCCCAGTGCGCGGTTAGGGAAACGCCCCGGCACATTATAAACAACGCGCCACAATTGATACTGCCCGGTGCGGTTTTATTTAACCGCACCGGTGCGCTTATAAAACCCCGCGCACCGAAACAGGGTTAATTAAAAAAATTACGGCCAAAAAACTTCATTATTCACTTTCCTCAGTGCTCCAGAGCTCTCAAACCCCGATGCTATTTCCTTATTTCTGAGCCGCCCTGACATCGGTGCTCTCATTGCACCCATTGCACGCACTGCTGCTCTGCATTAGCCACCAATCTCCAGCTTGCATTTTGAAAAACAGTGGGCAAATTTTATTTTCCAAATTTCACAGCTAATATGCCTCCTCGACGGCGAAATGTACAGGTATTTTTCTAGTTTTTCTATAATTAAGCCTTTTAGCGGATTAAAAATTGAAATAAACTTAAAAATAACCATTAAAAAAGAAAAAAAAAAAAAAAAAATCGTCGCACGGTGCGCTCGAGCTGTTCAGCTCGCACCGGATAGCGGTGCTACCTGTAAAATTTACAAGCAGCACCACTATCGGTGCTAACGGTAACCGCACCATTTTTGGAGCGATGTCGGAAGGCACCCCAAATCATTTTAAACTAAAAATAAAAAAGAAAAAAGGTAGTGTGCTCATTTATCCAGGCGCACCGTTGACCCCGACAATCACAGTGCGGTGCATTGACTTCATTTGCCCCCTCGGTTTATGTCAGCGCACCGCATTTTGCATTCCGAGAGGGTCAACAGTGTGACCAGGTAAAAGACTGCACCGTCAACTATGTCATTTTCATGAAGTCGGTGCGCTGACACAACTATACACGCCGGGTTGTATATTTCAGTCAGCGCACTACTATTTTGAATTATATACAGTCCACGGTGCTTGAAAAATAGACATCTGCACCGAATCCGATGCGGTCTGTTTCATTAGGGGCCCCGGGGACAGTGCGTTAAAATATTAGGACACACTGGCACCAGTGCGTAACTGTTTTTATGGAGCACCGACTTGTATGTTTGTTTTTTTTCAAAAAAAATATATATGTATATTTATAAATACATTTATGTTTTAATAAAAAAAAATTATTTAATATGGCAATGATTTAGAGAGAACAGGAGGAACAGCAACAACAACAAGCAGAACAATATGACATGATTCACCAATGGGAGGCGAGAGAGAGGGAAAGAGATGGATGCCCTCACCCTATTACTGCAAATACCCAGGAGATCCTTATGCAGGTAGGCCTCCTCAAGTTCTATGAGGAGGCTATTTCTGGCCTAAAGGCCCATAGTGTGCTTTTGAGACATGTTATCAGCAGGTGGAATGCCCACCGACAGACTTTTCAGGTTGGTCCTGACCAGTGGTACACACCCACTGAGGAGGACATTTATTTTATTACAGGACTATCAAGGAGAGGGGTGTATTTTCTCTCATTCCCAGACGTGCCAGCTGGTTGTGTAGGAGGGAGTCAGTTAGTTTACTCCCAGAGATACATTGGAGCACATGTATTGTCTCCTTCATAGTTTCAGGTACCTGGAGGTCAATTTCGTATAGGTGCTTTTGGTAGGCAGGACATGCAATGCCTCTCTATTATCGCTTTGATCATTTCACACAACACCAGTGACGGGAAACGCATGAGTTGCTCGCTTTTATATTACATTGATTCTTTAGTACAACAGCCACGACTTGTCAGGTGGTTTGCCATTTTTTTGCAACAGTTTTGTATGGCCTTAGATAGATGTCGTGCTCATGCACAAGGGAGGGTCAACTTCCCTTTTGCTTCAGAGCTATTTTGTTTATTTTTTGAGAGGTTTCTAGAGATGAGACCTAGTTTTGTTCGACAACCTTGTAGGCCGATGTTCAAGGCCCGGATGCGCATGTGGGGGTAGATGATGCCCAAGAGGGGAGACACTATGTTTCCAGCGAGGATATCACATGATTCACTGGACTTACTAGCCAGTGTTGGCGGGCTACATCCCTTCGTTATGGTCCCATGTCCTTATGCTGGACTAGATTGGCGAGGGTGTCCCAACATCCTCTTCACTCCTGATGAACCGCCAGATGATAGAGGTAATATTACTGTTTTATTTATATTTATTCTAACATGTTCTTTAACTTGTTTTTATTAAATTGTGTAATGAAATTGTCTAATTATTGTTGTGTACTTGTATATATTTTGCAGACATTGGCTCTTTTGATGGCGATGAGATGCCGGATCCACCACATGATCCAGGTGTCGATCCTGATGATTATGATCAGGATATGGCTGATGCGCCGGAGGGTGAGGCCGGTGGTGCAGAAGAGAGACGTGCTGATCCTCATGCGCCTCATGGTGCACCGGTACCGCCTTTTTCTAGGCGTGGTCGACTTGAGACCAGATACCGGATGGAGTTGGGCAACCAACTCTATGGATTGATTTCAGATGCGGGCATCAGGCCCGCTCATTACAGAGAGATACAAGGCGATGATAGATTGTTACGGATGTGGAGAGGCATGTCACGTGACATGTACGACTTGATGCAGCATGTCGTAGGAGCTACGACAGCTGTTACGCGATTGAGGAGGATTGTCCGTAGCTATAGGCGTAGTCTAGCTACGACACGTGATGGACAGTCTGCCAACAGCGACTCAGATGCATCTCGTGATCGTTCACCTCGCGGCGTGCCTGATGAGCAGCATGAGGCTCCACTGGCAGCATCTGACACTAGTCATCATGGAGATGAGGCTGGACCATTGGCCACATCCAGTCAGCAGCCTGCAGCATCCATCATGAGTACTAGTCATGATCATCATGAGCAGGCTGGACCATCGACCGTCGAGGCTGCAGTCCTATTGACTAAGCAGACCACCTCCACTACTACTGCGCCTCATATTGATCATGTTGTACTACCACCAGCGGATACATCCATCAGTACTAGTGATCATCATGATCATGAGCAGGCTAGTCGACCATCGACTGTCGAGGCTGCACCCAGCTTTACTGAGTACGCCACATCCACTTCTATTAGTGTTATTGATCATGTTGTTATACTACCACCAGCGTCTGATCCATGACATGATTTATATTACAGTTGTATATTTTTAACATTATTCAGTTATATATATATATATGGTCCATGTATTTTATGTCCTTGTTGCAGTTGTACTTAATTTTCATGTTGATGATCATCATGATGTGGCGCATATTGTTAGTCATGTTAGATATGTTCATTTAATGTTTAGCTTGCAGATAGATGTGTATATGTGATAGGCACATGAGTTATTTGACATTATATTGAGATGTATATTTGATGTTTGTGTTGTGATGATGTTAATATATAATATTAATTTGATGTTAATTGAATGTGTTTATTAGTCGAATATAATGTTTGTACGATGGTTATCATGATCGTAATGATGTTTATTAATTAATTTAATATTATTAAATGACCATGATATTTATTAAATATTATGTCATGAATGTAATTGTAATTTAAATTTTAATTCTATGTAAAATTGTGTTTGTATTTGTACTAATTGTAATTTTAAGTATAATTGTATGTAAAATATTTATTAATGTAAAATTTTAATCGTAATTGTAATATTTAATTTATTTTGAAATGATTGTAATTGTATATATGAAAAATTGTAAAATTGTAATTCTAATTCTAATTGTATGTAAATTTCACAAATTGTAATTTTATTTGTAATTGTAATTTTAATTGAATTGTATGTAAAATATTTTTAAAATTGTAATTGTAATTGTAAATGTAATTCTATGTAAAATTGTAAATGTAATTGTATTTGTAACTGTAACTTTAATTGAATTGTCTATAAAATATTTGTAAAATTGTAATTGTAATTGTAATTTTAATCGTAATTCATGTCTGTGAAATTAATGTAAAATTGTAATTGTAATTCTAATTCTAATTGTAATTGTAATTTTAATTAATGTAATTGCATGTAAAATATTATATTGTAAAATTTTAATTCTATTAATGTGAAAATTTTAATTGTATTAAGGTGAAATGATTTTATTAAAATATTTAAATTTGTAAATTTGCAAATAATTGTAAAATAACAAATCTAGAATAATACGAATTTTTGTAACATAAAGTTTAGAAAATAATGGAAATAAATTCATGTACTTTATAATTATCATTATTTTATTATGATCTTACATATATAAAGTTTAGAAAATAATGAAAATAAATTCATGTACTTTATAATTATCATTATTTTATTATGATCTTACATACCAAAAAAAAAAAAAAAACTTTAAAAAGTCCAGTGCGCTTATTATCCTAATAGGCCCTGGTGCGTCGTCACATTTCCGCGCACCGGAAACGAATAAACGCAAATAAAAAAGCGCAAATCTATTTTGTTTAAGTTAAAAAAAGGCAGCGATTTGAAAAATGCGAGGAAAAATATTTTCGAAAATCTAATTTGATAAAATAATTTTTTAAATACTAAACACTTTTCATTATTTTACTATTTTTGCTAAAAAATTTCAGTTAGATTTTTGCAGGAGACAAACCTGGAGCAAGAGAGCACGAGGGCACTGTGGATGGCGAAACACGTTCAAACAGAAGTATTCAGACAATCAGAAACCAAAACTCTGGTGATTCAAGCCCTTTATTATAGAATTTCAAACCATTTCGTGATTAAATTTAATTCTTTTTTCTACTTTTTTCCGCAGTTTTTTATTTTTTCCTGCAGTTTTATCCATTTTTCCCTAAACCCTTCATTTGTTTTTGCCCTTTCTTCTCCCTGTTTCAGTGATTTCAGAATTAGGGTTTTTCATTTTAGATTGACGTCCAACCCATGGGACGATTTGCATAGTCTAATCCCAATCCATTCGGTCATTGCGTGAATTTTTGAAAAAATGGATTTTTCTTTATTGGTGCACCCTGCGTACACTACTGCACTAGTGCTCTGTATTATTACAGCACACCGTGCAAGTTCTGTGTTGTAAAAAAACGAAAACATTTTTTTAAATCCGTGCGCCAAATCTGAAATAGGGCATCGGTGCTCTCTTTAACTAGGAAAGCATCGTACGGTGTATTACACCATTTTTGCGGTGCGTTTATAATACCTCATGCACCGTTAGATCTATTACACGGTTTTTGCGGTGCGTTTATAATACTGAATGTATCGTACAATGTATTATATTGTTTTGCAGTGCGTTGTTAATATATCCACGCATCGTCGACGGTGCGGATTTCATGAAAGGCGCACCAATGTCTCGAGATTTATTTTCGACTTGAAAAGTTGAGAATTTATTTATAAATATATTAATGAATGATATGTTAAAAGTTTCAGATTGATAAAGAAATAACTGACAAGATATCAAGTAACAAAAATACTGGTAACGCATCAAGAAAAGCAAAAAATGCAAGTTCTTTGTAAATTCTTTATAAAAAATATTATTTTTGAACTATATGTAACTTTAACTAATATGTATTGTTTACTGTGTATCGTGCAGAGCCACAAAATGACGAAGCTTGATATGATTATTTTTGATCTACGACCAGAAGAGCATAAAAGTTTAATGGAAAAATTGCAAAAAGATGAATCAGGTGAATGAAACAATACTATCGATTCAATATGAGTTTCTTTTTTTAATTATCATTAATAATATAATTAAAATTATTAAATAACATGTGTCAAACAATCTACTAATTCACATATGTTTAATGTTCTACAGGGACCAACAACTCTGAAAATGAATGTTGTTCTAAAAAAAGGAAAAAAATGGAACATGCAAATGAAAATGAATTGCTCCTTGGCTCATCTGGAGTGGTGTTGGAAGTTAACGAAAGGGGGAAAAACTTTTACAAAAGTTTGAGGGATCTAGTGGAACGAATACAACAACGTGCTTCAAATGTAATATGTAATCATTGAATTTTTCGATCATTAAGTACAATAAATAAACAATTTAGCATTAAATATTAATTTTCAAGAATTTTCTTGCGGAAAATAAAAGAAAATGGAACTCATTCAGCACATAAAACAGGACGACAAGGAAGAAAATGGTTGATCTCTAAGTTTGTGAGTAATTGTTATTTCCTTATAACAACTTATCTAGATTTCATTTTTGTATTTTTTAAGTTGTTTTACAAAAATCATCATTGAATGTCTTCAAACAGGTGCTAACATACAAAGAAGAACCATCAGACGAATTGATTGAAATTGGGTTAAATATGGGTTATGAGTATATGTTGGCATATCAGAATTTAATTGTGGAATTTGTAAGCATCTATCGATCTTGTTTTAATTAGCTCCGTCTATAATTAATAGAACAAAAACATTTTTTATATTAAATATATAATTTGTTATGGGGTATAAAACTTGCAGGAAACAAAGTATGGAACTACACCAGTAGATGAAATTTTGAAAGATGGCATGGTACATGGTTTTGAAAGAATGTGTATAGTTTATGAGTCAATTGTTGCTATGGTATGTCATTTTTCTTTTCAATTTACATTGATGTATATTATTTAATATTGGAATTTTCATTATTCTCACAAATGTATATACACTCATTTCAGTTTATTTTTATGTTTGTAGATGGAAAGTGAAGAAGAAGAAAACAATCAACGTCGTGAACACAACATTCTTGAAAATAACCCAAGTCATGGAAGTAGCTCTAGCAATGACAACAGTTCAAGCGAAGAATGATGATCACTATGTAATTTGGATATCAAAGCAAGGCATTTTATTTTTTAAAATATGTCTGTGAAATTAGACATTTTGTTTAATGTAATGGACATAGTGTCCCAATTGAAAGACAAAGGGATACGAATAATTGTCCCATTTTGTATGATAAAGATTGTCTTATTCATATATATATATATATATATATATATATAATCATAAAATATGTTTTAATTTATTCTATTGCGTTCTCCATTGTCGTTCTCAAATGCACTAATAAAAATTTAATTCATATGAATATTGTTATAAGATTATATATATGTGTCGACTTTTGATGAATAATGAATTTTAAAAAACCACAATAATTCTGATATGATATAACAAATTAATCCAAACACCACATTCAAATACATTAATAAAAATATAATTAATATGAATATTGTTATAAGATGTGTCGACTTTTGATGAATAATGAATTTAAAACAATCACAATAATTGGATTGTCAGAGGTGGATGTTTCTAAAAAAACAAAATGAAAACCGATGCGTTTATGTGTCTATACGAATTGGTGCATTTACGATTCTATGGGCACCGCACTAATACCGATTCCAATTATAAATATCGGTGCGTTTGTGTGATACTGCAGACCGGGGCGTTTATATATCTATAAGCACTGGTGCATTTGTAGATGCCATGTGCACCGCATGACAACCGATACCAATTATAAATCTCGGTTCCTTTCTGTGATACGGAGCACCGGTGCCTGATAAAGATACACGCACCAGTGCGCTTATACGACCTATGGGCACCGCTCAAATCCCAAGACCAATTAGAATGGTCCTGTGCGTTGTATCACCAACACCAGGCCCGATGTTGTTCTTTTCCTTAACGGCCCGGCGCATTCTCCTTCGACCGCCTCGGTGCGCTGTCTACCGATACGCACCGGTGCGTTAAAATCTGATAAGAGCACCGATGAAAAAACATCCGTAATAACCTCCGGCCGCCCATTTTTTTTTAAATTGTGTTGAATTTCCGTTAAAAGCTCCGCTAAAACCTCCGTTACCAGAAATGGATGTGGTAGCATATGTTTTTTTGACAATTTTGGCCAATTTTATAACACTAAAAACCTCCTTTATAACCTCCACTAGAGGGTTTTTTCCTTGTAGTGTACCTTGAAATCCAACGTTTGGTACAGTCTTTTATCCAGTCTCTCCAAAGAGGCTTATTTAGTAAGTAGAACCTGTTGAAAATATTAAAGTCACTTGCATACCCCGTGCAGGTAGAAACAGAGTACAACAGGGGCAACAGAGATTGAGTGCGCACCACTGTGCATTTAACAGAGTTTAATGGAGCTGCAAGGATGAATTCAAGTTTTATGGGCGTAGCTAACTTTGCAGAGGAATTGAAGGATTCGTGGTTTAAACCACGCAAGAACAGAGTTTCTTAAAGGACTGTCTTATTGGGCTTTTAAGCCCTCACTAACCAAATAAAAGAGTTTTTGTTCAAACGCGCCGAGTCTTTTAAGTTTTAATTTTTTAATGGAGCCACGTCACTGTGGTCCCCACTTCATCGCAATCACAAAGTTTTATTTTAGTGTCTTGTTGATATAGATTTCCAATGCAATGCGATGGTGTGATAGCACACATCGCATATCGCAACGGAGCAAATGTTATAACCCCTTCCGAAATGTTTTACCGTCGTTGTATTCCGATGCGATATCGCATATCGCAATCGCTTCACCAAAGTTCATTTCACCGCATATGTTTTGTTTCGAAGCATGTTCGTGATGCGATGTGGTCCCTACCACTATTTCACATCGCAACATCGCAATTCCGCCATCCACTTACCGCATATGTTTCTGCCGAAGTTTAACCGCCGATGCGATGTGGACCCCACGTCGCAGCATCGCAACATTGCGCAATCGCTCATCGCCAATAGCCAAGTCCATTCTGCCAAACCATTGATCCGCCGAAGCACCGATGCGATGTGGTCCCATTGTCAAGGCCACATGGACCAATCGCGTTGATTCACATTCGTTTTTAGCATGACACCATCAACAACTTTTGGTACGCGAATTTTGTATAGAATCTGGATCAGTTTTGATTTGAATTCTGCGGGCCCCAACAATCAACCAATAGGAGAGCGTTTGCGTTGGTTTCAGCCTCGCTGACATTTTGTTTATTTGTTACGCGAAAAGTCTGAAACCCAGTTTTTGTTTGAAGTTTAAAGTCCGGGCCCACAGGTTTATTAAACTTTGTTTAAAGTTATGCGACGATTGTATTAAAAAGGTTTTTCAAAACTTACTGTATTGTTTTTATATTTCAATATGTTATATGTTTTGTTTTTATGCCGCGCCATATAAAAAGCAAAAAAACCCGTAGGCTTATTGTAATAGAGAGTATTGCTATGTAGAGAAAAAGAGCCTGCAGGCAGAGAAAACACAGTGAAGCATAACAGAGCATTGTAGGTACGTTTTCTGAGACATAGAGAAGTATTTTGTGAGCACTGCGTGGGAAGCAGTGTTTGATATATTGTTGTAAATCCCTCAGGAAGAGGAAGAACATCATTTTTGTAATACGATTTTATGTTTTTTGAAATAGAAAGAATTTTTTATGCCATCTCTGTCCAGCATTTCTCTATGTTAAAGGAGGAGAATTTTTATTCTCCCTGTGTGTTCGGAATATTCAGAAATTCCAACAAAACCTGCAATCAAAGACAGACAAAGAATTAAAAGCCCCTGCAACATATAATAATTAAGAACAACTAATCTAACTTAGTGATCAAGGAGTCTACGTATTGAATTATTCAAATAAGCATAAGAACAACTCAATGAGAAAATGAGATCCATATGTATTATCTTGAATGAAAATAGTAACTTTACAACCCGATGCTTTGATGTCGTACAAGTTTCACCCGGGGTCCTGAACAATCATTCCTCCTTCAGTTTGACAAGCCTTCCTCTCTTTGAACCAGCATGGAGTTATGGACATAAGGGTGTGATAATTCTCATGTCAACAACAACTGGCGTAGAGAGTATGCTCGCTTGAGAATTTCTTCAGCAACTAACATGTATGTCTACCCTCTGTACAGTCTACCCTTGAGACTGAAACACGAGCTCAATTTATAGGGGAATGGAGGTAGTTTCAGTTCCATAAAGAGGGGGATGGATTCCTCTCATGAAGGGATTTGAGTCCATGGACCAAGGGATAAGCTCCATGAGTGGAGGCATAGAGCTCCATGAGTGGAGGGATAAAGCTCAAACTAATCGCGCCTCTAGAAGCTTCCAGTTGGGAGAATATTCGACCAGCTGGGCTTCTAGAACTTACTTTTTCCTTTATTTGAATTTTTACAGGGGTCCGTAGGTTTTAATAGCAGAATGTGTGGGAGTTTCCGCAGGCTATAGAACAAGTATCCGCGGATCTGCAGGAAAGGGCTAGGAAAAGTGCGGAGTTAGACTTTTAAGGGTTTTAATGAGCTTTTCTCCAATTCCAAGGTTTGGTTTTGGAATATTAGGGTTTTTGACTTCTAAGGGAGCACAATATAGGTAGTGATGAACTTATATGGAAACTCAAATGTCATGGTGACAAAATAACGTGTAACATGGGATCTTTCTTCACGAAAGATAGTCATTAGTAGAGATGTAACATTTGATTAATCTTCTCTTCCAAAATCAGATATTGGAAAAGTTGAACATAAACAGTTATCGGAAAATCAACAAATTCAATTGGAGACTAAAACTTTTCCAGAAATTCGAAAGGAAGGAGAGACTTCTGATGAAAAAGGTGAAGAAGCAAAGGAAACTGGAGAAATTCCAGAACCAATTCAACAACCAGTCACTCTAAGAAGGTCTACAAGGGAAAGAAAAACACCCAAAAGGTATGAAGATTATCCTTCATCTTTTGCATTGATTACTGAAGTTGGGGAACCTCTTGTTATCAGGAAGCAGTAGATGATGTCAATAGCGAGATATGGAAAAAAGCTATGGAAGAAGAAATAGATTCCTTAGCCAAGAAAAATACCTGGGATCTTGTAGAACTTCTTGAAGGGAGAAGTGTTGTTGGGTGAAAATGGTTCTTCAAATTGAAGAGAAAATTTGATGGAAGTATTCATAGGTATAAGGCGAGGCTGGTTGCAAAAGGGTATTCTCAGGTTGAAAGGTATTAATTTTCATGAAATTTTTTCACCAATCGTTAAACTTGTTTCTATTTGTACTGTGTTAGCACTAACTGCATTACTTGACCTTGAGTTAGAACAGTTAGATGTTAAAACAACCTTTCTTCATGGTGATTTGGATGAAGAGATATATATGGATCAGCCATAAGGTTTTGTACAAGGTCGCGGCAGAAGATTAGTTTGTAAGCTCAGGATATCATTGTATGGCCTAAGGCAGTCGCCCAGGCAATGGTACAAGAAGTTTGACTCCTTCCTGGTGAGCCAGAATTTTATCAAAAGTGAGTATTATCATTGTGTATACTTCAAAAGTTTCAATGGCATATTCATTATCCTGGTGTTGTATGTTGATGATATGCTTATTGCGAGCAAAATCATGGAAAAAATCAACAGGTTAAAGGCTCAACTCTCTAGGACGTTTGATATGAAGGATCTTGGAGTGGAAAAACATATCTTGGGTATGCAGATACACAGAGACACGAAGAATGGTAAGCTTTGGTTATCACTACAAAAGTATGTGGAGAAAGTACTTGAAAAGTTCAGTATGAACAATGTGAAACCTGTTAATGTTCCATTAGCTTCCCATTTTAAGCTTTCTTCAGATTTAAGTCCTAGAACTAATGAAGAAAAGAATTATATGTCTCGTGTACCATATGCAAATGTGGTAGGCAACTTAATGTATGCAATGGTATCTACAAGACTTGACATTTCACATGCAGTTGGAGTTGTCAGTAGGTTCATGGTAAATCCAGGGGAAGAACATTGGCAAACAGTGAAATGGGTGCTTCAGTATTTGAGAGGCACAAGTGACCATTGCATCAACTTTGATGGTCGTGAAGATTCAGTCTACAGATATGTGGATGCTGATTATGTAGGTGATGTGGACAAAAGGAGGTCTACTAAAGGTTATGTTTTTACTCTTGCAGGTGGAGCAATCAACTGGACGTCAAAGCTTCAAGAGGCAGTTGCTTTGTCCACTACTGAAGCAGAGTATATAGCTGCTTCAGATGCTTGTAAAGAGGCAATCTAGTTAAAGGTCTGCTTGATGAGATTGGAAGGACGCAGGAGAAAGTGAATGTATTCTGTGACAGTCAGAGTGCTATTCATTTGGCTACAAATCCAGCCTATCACTGCAAAAGCAAGCACATCGATGTAAGGTATCACTTTGTGAGGCATGTTATCGAAGGCGGCAAAGTAGTTCTCAAGAAGGTCCATACATAGGAAAATCATGCAGATATATTTAGGAAGCCAGTTACAGTAGAGAAGTTGAGATAGTGTCTCGCTTCTCTTGGCTTGCAAAAGAGATGATGAATGGGCATGGGCAAGGGATAAAGAAACTTGTTGTCAAGGTGGAGTTTGTTGAGATAATGACAACAAATTGTAATTAATGAAAATTACTGGACAATCGATTTTATAACGAAGAGGCGGTTACAGGTTAAATTAGGATGGCCCGAGAGGCTTGTAATCTAAGGAGAACCATTATTGATTAATAAAGTTTCCAATCCCTTGCCCCGTGGAAGTTTCCTTGACACCCTGTCAAAGTTTTACCACATAAATTCGTGTGTTTATTTCATTTTTTCATTCAATTATATATTTATATTTCTTTCTCCTTTAATGTTTCTTGATAACTATATAGATTAGTAACCACATCTGTGATATCCCAAACTGCCCTGATATTCACTTTATTGGTCACTCCATTCCAAACCGAGACTAAGAAAGGACACAGTAAAAACAGATGGTTAATATCTTCTGCTTGTTTGAAACATAAGTTGCATCTGCTTAGACCCTTAAATCCCCTCTTTAATAGATTATCCCAAGTCAGCATTTTGTTATGGACCACTAACCAGACGAAACATTTGATTTTCAGTGGGGTTTACCACTTCCAAGCCTTGAAGAACCAACAATGAAAACGGTCTGTTGTTTTGACTTGTTCAATAATGTCATATCCTTCAGTTACCTTAATATGTTCGTTGTGTATTCCTCCATACAGGTCAAGATGTATTTTTTTGTTGTTTGTTTTATCCCTGCGAATTTCGATTGTAATATATACTCGATCCATTCTGCCACATGTTGTCCTGGAATGCCTGCCACATCTTTCCAGGTAGTATGGTGAATGTCCAATCCAATTGATTAGCAACATCCTAAGGAAATATAGTCCCATGTTATGTAAGAAATTTATTAGATGCAACGATAAAGTATGGTTGCCAGAGACTCCCAAGGAAGAATCCAATCCAATTTCTGAGCGGGCCACTATGCTGATCCTCATTTAAGGTTTCCGAGTAGCCAGGGCTTAGATTGAAGTAGGCCTTTCCAGCATTGTGAAATAGAATTTGGTTCTGGCGCTCCTGCTCAAATCCAACCGCAGATGTCCATACTTATGAGATATTTAAACTTAATTATTCAATGCCATAATCTCTCCCCACTCACTACCCTCCACAATTTTTTTAGGAGAAGGACCAAATTGAAGCATTCAATATCTTTGAATCCCCAACCACCTTCCTCCACCTTGCAAGCCAATGTCTCCCAGCAAAACAAGATGTATTTTCCAATCTGTGCCTATTCCAGCCCATAAAAATTTCATAATGATAGAGTTGATCCGATTGATGATACGCTTAGGAAGTTTGTAAATATGCATCCAAAAGATGGCAATACTCTATAGGACAGATTTTTAATCATGACGAGTCTTCCATCCAGAAATAGCCACTTGTGTGACCATGTTTGAAGCTTTTTCTCAAATTTCTTGCATAACCAATATCCACTTGTGTGACCATGTTTGAAGCTTCTTCTCCAATTTCTTGCATAACCAATCCCAATCCTTGTTTGTATAACCGTTAGGCTTCAAGAAAAAGATCCTCCCTCCCGTGAGATAGATTGCACTTATATCCTTTAAGATCGGTGAAATCAGAGCCGACTTCATCTTGTTCATGATCAGACCTGTAGCTTCACCAAATAAACGTAGAAAAGGAGATATTCCTTTGTTGAGCATGTGGAAAATCGCGCGTGACCTTGCTGAAACCTCTACTGAAAAATACAGGTCAGAGATTCCGTATTTAAGACCTTAGCGTGCATGGAACGAGAATGGTCGGGTAAGCTGGATACCTGAGTTGACTAAAGTTAGATTTTTAATTTTCAAAATTAAAATATATATTTGGGCATTTGGTCTAGTGGTATGATTCTCGCTTTGGGTGTGAGAGGTCCCCAGTTCGGTTATCGGAATACCCCCCATTAATTTCAATAATTCAGTTTCATCAGAGACTTTAGTTTCATTAATTCAGTTTCATCAGGGAATTTTAAATTAAATTTGATATTACGAAATAAAGCCTGGTTTGTGTGAAATAAGATCTGTGAGTACTCTAAATGTTTTTTCCGAAATTTTTGTGTGAAATAAGATCTGTGAGTATTCTAAATGTTTTTTCCAAAATTTTATTTGATTTATGAAATAAAGCCTAGTTTGTGTGAAATAAGATCTGTGAGTATTCTAAATGTTTTTTCCGAAATTTTTGAGTGAAATAAGATCTGTGAGTATTCTAAATGTTTTTTCCAAAATTTTGATTTGAACCCTGGATTTAAGGGTTTTTTTTTAGTTACAGAAGCCTGTTTTTAATAGAGAACAAAAGTGTGAAGCAAAAATCTGCAACTCTCCTAAATGATTTTTAAGAATCTTGATTTGAATTATGAAATAAGGTTTCTAATTTAGAGCAACCTGTTTTTAAAAGAGTGTGAAAGTGTATAACAAACGTCTGTAGCTCTCCTGAATGATTTTGACTTGAATTTTGAAGTTAACTTCTTGCTCAATAATTTAATATATTGTTTTTATCTGGTGTTTTGTTACAGTGATGAGTGGTGAAAATTGATAGTTACTTGGTACATGAACTATTTTTTTTACACTAAACCTCATTCATGAAAGATATTTATTGATTTTAAATATTCATAAATCTGTAGCTCTTTTAAATGACTTTTAAAAATTTTTGATTTGAATTTCATGAAATAAGGTTTTATCAATATATTTGCTTCTACTGTTGTGTTGAGGTTCGGAGACAGCTGAAAATTGACAGTTACATGGTTGATGAGCATTTTTTTCACTCATTTACAAAAATTATATATAGAGAAGTCATTCACACTTTAGAAAGGGGTATTGAAATGCTATTTATTGACATTAAGCTCTTTCTTTTTAAGGGGCAACCTATTGGGTACATCTCTTCATACCAAAGATGGTGTCCTTAAGTTAAATTAGATTCAGTTATTATCTTATTTACTGGAATAGAACAGGAGTGGAAATGATAATGCCTCTCATCTTCATTTCCTACCATAAGAAGGATTCCATGCCCATGCAATTGAACAGGAAAGGAAAAGCGCAGACTGTAGAGGAAGATCTACACTTCATGGTCTGGGGAAGATACTTTTCATAGCACCGTTTCAACTCCCATAAGACCACTGACGATTTCATTATGAAATGCATGTTATATAGACTGTAATAAGCTGGATTGATAGGTTATAAAAGCTTCCTCCTTGGATTCCAATTTGTTCAGAAAGGATTACCTTATTTGATTGAAATTCTCCAAATCAGGGAAGTTCTAACCCTGGGCTTTGGGACATGACAAATATTGAAGCCATCTACTGGACAAGGACAAACCTCTATCTTAATAATTATCTTTACCTTTAAACATTTTGTTCCAATCAAGGACCTTTTTTGGAGATTCCTCTGCATACTGATCTTGAGTGACGGTTTTTTTTTTTAATTGAAACTTTGCCATGGACTATGAAAAGTGTTATATGCTAGGAAAATCGCCTACACCCACTCCAAGAATTTTGAACCAAAATTCTCCGAGTTAATACAAGTTTGTAACATGTGACTACTTGTCCTAAACTATTCCATAGGCAAAAATTTTCTAAGTAGCAAGTATCTTCTCTGCCCTTTATTTCCGACAAACTTGGCAAAAAGGTCCCCTTCAAAAACATTCTGCTGAATTTAGAAAGCATTTTGAAGTACGGTATATGCAAACATTGATTCTCTTCTATGTTGTTGACTATGCTTATTTGATAAACTATAATTCCATGGTTTTAAGTTTGTGGTTTCCCTGATCTGCAAGAAAAAAATTAAAATAACTTGCAAGAGAAGAGAAAGAGGAGAGAAATATTACAAATATTCTTTTCTCGTTACTAAGTTCTTTGTTATTTCATTTTTGCATTTCTATTTATTACATGGAAGTGGACCCCTGAAGGGATATCTATGTCTGAAACAGTTTCAGAACCAGAATTCTAGGACCTTTCTGAAAATTACAGCTCAGGGATTCTGCATTGAAGACCTTGAAAATTACGGCTCAGGGATTCTGCATGGAAGACCTTGGCGTGCATGGATGTATTATGGTCAGGTAGGTTTTATGCCTGGATTGGCTTGCGTGGGAGGGCATAACTGCACTGCTATTTACTTCCTCAAAGCCACAGTGCATTTCAGGACATTTGGTCTAGATTCTGATTCTTACACAATAAATTATGTCTAGCCGCGTGATTTGCATGCAGCGCGTTTGGTCTAGTGGTATGATTCTCGCTTAGGGTGCGAGAGGTCCCTTGGAATTCTGTATTAATTCTAGAGGGAGAAGTAATTTGTCTTAGAAGCTATCACAGTAATTTGTCTTATAAGTTATCTCTTTGTAATTTGTCTTATAAGCTATCTCTTTGTGAGGTCATGCAGATATTCTGGAACCCTTGCTCTCTTGAAGCTATCACAGTAATTTTTCTTGAATTAATCTTGGAATTTTGTATTAATTTTAGATGGAGAAGTAATTTGTCTTGTAAGCTATCACATTAATTTGTCTTATAAGCTATCTCTTTGTAATTTGTCTTATAAGCTATCTCATTGTGAGTTCATGCAGATATTCTAGAACCCCTCTTTGTGACGTCATGCAGAGATATTCAGCTCTCTTGAATTAATTTTGTGAAGTCATGCAGATATTCTGGAACCCCTCTTCCTAGGTCATGCAGAGATATGCAGCTCTCTTGAATTAATCCTGGAATTTTGTATTAATTCCAGATGGTCATGCAGATATTCTGGAACCAAATAGAGAAGCAATTTGTTTCATAAATTATCTTCAACCAAGTGAACCTTATATAATTTCATTTCATTTCAAATTCAGCTTGATTTTTGTGAAAGATATGCAACTCTTTTGAATGTCACTAATTCAACTTCTTTAGAGAAGCCTGGTTTCTGAAACAAGAAAAGTAGCTCTCCCGAATGTCATTAATTCAAATTCTTAGAATTAATTCTTTAACGAAGCTTGGTTTTTGTGAAACAAGATATATAGTTCTCCTAAATTAAAGAAGTATGGTTTGTGTGAAACAAGATCATCTTTGGAAAACAAGATATGCATCTCTCCTAAATGTTATTAATTCACATTCTTTAGAGAAGCCTGGTTTCTGTGCAACAAGATATGTAGCTCTCCTCAATGTCAATTTCTTTAAAGAAGTCTGGCTTGTGTGAAACCAGAGCTGTCCCTCTCCTGAATGCTTTTTAAGAATTTTTGATATGAATTATCAAATAAGGTTGGAGCGAGAGTTCTCAGGTTTAATTCTCGGAATGCCCCTTTGTTTCATTAATTCAATATCTTTAGAGAAGCCGGGCTTGTGTGAAACAAAATCTCTAGCTCTCTTAGTTGATTTTTTTTTTAAATTGGTTTGAATTATGGAATAAATTTTTTTATTTGAAAAACTTGTTTTCAAAAAAGAGCAATAGTGTGAAACAAGAATATATAACTCTTCTATATATATATAATTAATTATTAATGATGATACAAATGTTTTTCTACTTCAAGAGTTTATTAGAACAAAAAATGTAATTTATTGAAATAAAATCCAGACAGGGAATATAACAATCGATCACACGACCACTCAACCTAGACCCAAGTAGCCCTAGGCAGAAAGGATACACTCTATCAAGTCACCACTTGATCTAAACACAATTGACCACCGACACTAGGTTATCTAACCCATATTAATTACTCTCGACATCATTTCCTAACATAAGAAGGATCCTATGACCATGAAATTGAACAGGAAAGGAAAAGCTCTGAGGAAGATTTACACTTTGCATTCTGGGGAAGATACATGTCATAGCAGTATTTCAGCGCCCATCAGAACATTGATGATTTCGTTATCAAATGCATGTTCTAGAGACAATAATTAGTTGCACTGATTAGCTGGATTTGTAGCCTAAAAGGGCTTTCCTTTCTTGGACTTCAATTTGTTCAGAAAGGATTACCATATTGCTTGAAATTCTCCAATTCAGAGAACTTCTTACCCTGGGGTTCAGGATATTATAGGGATTGAAGCCATATGTTGGACAGAGACCAATTTCTATCTGAGTCATTATCTTTAGCTTTAAACGTTTTCTTTCTATCAAGATTTTTTCAGAGGTTCCTCTACATCGATGAAGGGCTTTTTAGAAGTTACTTTACACCACAAATTTACAAATTTGAATGAATCAACTCAAGTGGAGCTCTTACTCTCCATGATTTACCAGAATGAAAAAACATTATTAACCAAGTTTTTAGTGCACGTAATGAAATCATTCAGACTCAGATTTTTGCATTTGTAAAGTTTCCATATCTTTTCTTAAATTGTAACTTGACAAGTTTTACTTGCTACTGCCTCGGTATACATTTTGCAAAGCCTCTAAAGCTTGTTATCCTTGGGAACCATCATTTTTATAATGTAAAGAGTTTTTTTTGATGTCCTTCTCAACACATTTTGCTCCACTGAAGTGAATATGTTGAATGCGGCCTGATTTGAGAGATCAAGAAGCCATGATCTCTGACCAAAATTAAAAACCTTCGGAATTTGAAATAATGGTGCTGCTCATGTTCGAACTAGCGACCTTCAGTGTGTAAGACTGACGTGATAACCGACTACACCACAGCACCGGATGTTTAATAAAGCAGCCTAAAATACTCAAACGTTGATAATCTAATCCCTAGGTCATCTTCATAATTTAGAACGCTCCAACGAATAGTCTGGATTTCTTCATCTTTTAATACAAATGTTGGAATTAAAAACCAACCTATCCAGAAGCAGAAGATGGTTCCTTTCTTCATTAACTTTTCTGCCATAAGATGACCTTTATCCCGATGCAATTGAACAGTAAGGAAGAAGATTACTTTTCAATTCTGGCACTATTTTCAGTGCCATGATTATTGTTCATGGCACTATTTCAGTGCCATGAGTATTGTTCATGATCCACACATGCTTTATAAACCAGGGTAAATCGAGTCAAAGGGGAAAAGGAAGCTCTCTCTCCTTGGGCATGCAATTTATTTGGAAAGAAATACCGTATTGCTTGAAAATGTCCAAATTTGAACCCTGAGTTTCAGTTGGAAAAATGCCAACCTTTATTTCAGTTAGTACCTCTTCCTCTTGCTTTAGACAAAATATACTTCCAACAGGTTCCGATCTCCAGCAACATGCATTCAGTAAAACCAATTACTTGGAATATACATGTCTATGTATATGTAATGTTAACCAATTAAAATATAAATATTCCATCAAGCACTTTTGAGTATGAGCAATTTCACCCATCCACTCATCTTCCATTTATCTTCGAGCACTATCTTTTCGTGGTCCTAAGCAAGATTGTTTCCATGATCCTTACTCTAGTTTTCCTAATATGTTTTATAATTTTATTTATTCCATGGAGATAAATCCCTTGATTTATTCTGTTGTAGTCTCATACAATTTCTAATTTTGAACATGTATAATTCTGTTTATTTCTAATATAATCTGTTTATTCAATTTTTAATATAATTAAAAATTGATATGTAATATTTAAAAAATATTATTAAAAAATTAATATAAATCAACAATAAAATGTTTTAATGTTATATTAAATCAAATATTTTAATGTCATTTATATATATAATTAAAGAAAAAAATATTATTAAAATATTTAAGTAGTTTCAATATTATATATTTTGACTCTTTTGAGGGTATATTTTTAGGTTAATTATGTTTAAAGTGCGATAAATATTTGTTGAAATTGCAAATTTACAATGTGTGGTATACATAATCCAAGTGATTTGGAAGATTTTCAATGTGTTGAACATTTTTGCATAATTTAAATAATGGTATAAAGCCTATATAAATTCAATGATGTGTATATATCTAGATCCATCTTAATCACGGATCTATCAAGTGTTAAAAGGGATTAAATCTTTAGAGGTGCATTTTTTTTTTCAAATTTTTCCTTTTAGAAGAGGATAACACCTAAAGAGATTTGATCATTCTGGGTACTTGCTAAAAACAAGACCCCATTGCTTTGTTGGAGCTTGAAGGACAAGAAAAATAGAGCAGACATATGCACACAAAAATATTTTTCACATTGTATTCATAAATATTATACAAATATATAGTTAGATTGAGATCCAACGAATTCCAAAGATGAATAAGGACATTGAGATAATATCTTAACATAATCCCAAGCCAACTCTAAATTTACCATGTAAGCATTATCTCCAAGTGTCTCCCTTAATGCTTACATGTCACTATTAAACACAAATTACAATATAGAAAATACATATTACAACAAGAAAATTGATCTTTGTCTAGTTGGTGTTCCTCGATACTTATCCCCACTCTGAAGTCTCCTGGACAACGCTATTTTCACCACCACAATATTTGAGATTCCCATTCAACTCATTCAAGACACAACCACATCTGACCATCTTTGATGAACATTGTATAATTGACACTTCTCGATCTTCCAAAGGAAAATCTCGATATTGGACCACCATATGGACAAACTCTCACCTATCAAAATGAAGTGAACTACACTTTCGATAGTTGTATAGGTGAGTTGTCTGAGTACTGCGCATATTCATTTTTTGATTATGCAACTAACCTTTCTACACGCATGGATCTCATAAGATAACACGTAACTAATTCCCTTGAAGGCCGAAGCACAACAAAACCCATCAACTTACAACAAACTTACATAATTAAATTAGCGATGTTCTCTTGGCACCGAAGAACCTCGAGAGCCACTATTTTAAATTATGCTAATCTGCTCATTAATTGGTTCTCCATTATGCACCAAAATATATATTACATAACTACACAAAATTCACACAATATATTCATGTCACTAAAATAAAGCAACCACCCAAGTTTTAAAAAAAAAACCGGAATTTCCTCCCAAGATCTCCATGCTTTCTCACAAGATGAAAGCACATCTCTCCCATATCAATTTCAAATTTATTGAACGCTCCCTCTCCTCTTGCGCTACTGTTGTTGAGGGTACACAATTCAAAAATTTTTATTGCAAACCAATATAATTAAATTGAAATTGCGTGTCCTCTTCTTAAGAGTCAACACGAAACTTATTTGACCTCCTCTATCTTGCTCTCCTCTTGGATATAACTAACTTCTTCCAGTATCGACATGTTTTCATCCAAATTCGTCCTCAATGTTGAACCCAAGCTTCAACACTTTATGGATTCTGCCAACGAATATGTTTGGCTTCTCCAAGTTGAATCTGGAGGTGAGGATGGTGGTATTATAGATGGTGGCAGGTTTGAGAAACTCTTAATGTTGAGATTCAACAAGATGATGAGCTTAGTGAAAATTAAGCACTTTCACTAAGTGGGGCCCATTGGCTATTTTTAGGTGTATGTCTATTTTTAGACATGGTGAGCATATTATATAAGTTGCAGGATGTTGTTTGTAGATGGTTGATCAAGTTGGAAAAATAGATGAGATTCTATTTTTAGAAGATTGGGCGAAGTCTATTTATAGATCGCTAATCTAAAATTAGATGCATGTCGATTATTATTAGCCCTTAATAATAATCCGACAATAAATATCAACTTATTATCTTGAAGAACTTTATTTCAGTGAACAGATTTGGCAAATAAGTGGGCTGAAGGAATTACGCAATTCCTAGGGTGGTTGGTGACTCATGCATGGAGGACTCAGTTATAACTGATAGTGGCAAGTTGTGACAGAGTTGGAAGAGTATTTATGTGAGCTATTATTTAGTTTAACTCAGTTAAGTGAGTTAAACTCAGTTGTGCTAGTTGTATCTAGTTCTAACTGAAGATACACTAGTGATAGTTTAGTGAATTAACTATTTAATTAATTTACAACTAGAGACTCACTTGCAATTGAACAAATACAATAGTTAACTACTTGCATGTCAGTTCCAGTGGAGACCCAGTTGGGAGATAGGTGAAAGGGTGAGATGGACTATCTATTGTGACTATAGTGATGCTTTCAATGCATCTGACACACATTGGAGATGCCAATGAGGATTGCGCAGTCAAGGCAAGGAAAATTCGAATTCATTCAGGGGTCTTCTTCATCAGGGATTATGTAGTGGAGGCAGGCTGTCAGGAGGCAAGAAATTGGTGCATAGATATGAAAATTTCTACATGAAAATGTGTAATGATTGTTGATTGTACTGAGAGCTTGATGTACTAAGCTTTGTATGGGATTATGACATGATCCATTGACATACATAATATATGATAGTTGGGGTTTTTAGCTTTAAGCTTTCTTGTTAAACGACTGTGTTTATGTGCGATTGACTTTGCTTCATATCTGTTTGCAATTGGCGACTTGATTTCTGCAAAGAATTAAGTGGAAGGATTATATATTTAACATAATATTAATTTGTTAGATTAGGGGAGTCTGGTAATATACATGCATCTTGAATAATTTATACATGGTATCAAAGTAGTGTTAATCACTGAAGACTGCAATCTTGAAGCGGTGCTGAGTTTTTTGTGCTAGTGGACAATTCGAATTTGCTGCAAGAATTTCTTGGTGCGACAGTTGAGTATCCATTGAAATGGATTTCAATGGGTTGCATTTGGAGTATGCCCTTGAGGGTAGCTCCAACTACATAGCCCGGAAGGACAGGATGGAGGTGGTGCTTGAAGATAATGGTTTGAAGGAGTTCATCGATAGCGATGTTCCTAAGCCTACTTCTAGCGATGCTGCATTACTTGACGCATGGCAAAAGAAGGTAGTGAAGACAAGAAGAATTATGTTAGAAGGTGTGAAAGACCATATTGTGTCAAGCCTTAATGGGAAAGGCACTCCATTTTCAATGTGGAAGGCTTTGACAGATATTTTCCAAAGCAACAGCGACCATAGGAAGTTGGAACTGAAAGATAAGCTCAGAAAAATCAAAATGGTGAAGGGAAACAATATTCCAAAATATCTCACGAAGGTTGTCCAATGTAGGGATGAGCTGGGGAGTGTGGGAATAACAGTTGCGGATGATTCCTTGGTGAGCTTGGCTCTCCTTGGACTACCAAAGAGTTGGCACAGTTATTAGAACTCTGTAATGGATGGGCGAAACTGCTGGATTGGGAGTGACTTTGGTCGGATCTAGTGCAGGAGGAGATAAAGCAAAGTACCAGGGATGGCTCTTCATCGAAGAATGATGATGAAAAGAATTGTGCTTTGGCTGCCAAAGCAAGGAAAGGGAAGGGGAAGAAATCCCATCCAAAATCCAAGGCTAAAGGAAAGAAGCTGGATTTGTCCAAGGTGAAGTGTTTTCACTATCACAAACATGGGCATTTTTCCACTAACTGCCCACAGAAAAAGAAGAACAAGAAGGTTGTTGGAGTTGCAGCGGGTGAGGCCTTAGCCTCGAAATTTGAACTTGATTTCTCTTTGATCGCATGCTTGGTTTCAAGCGTAATGGGATCAGTGTGGTATCTTGATAGTGGTGCTTCCTTCCACATGACATGAGACAAGGAGTTGTTTAGTGACTTTGAGGAGAAAGATCTCCAAATGCATATAGATATGGGCAACGATAGTAGATACAGTGTGACCGGCATTGGAACCATTACCTTTGAGAGGGAGTCAGGTAAACCATTTATGTTGAAAGATGTTATGCATGTTCTAGGTCTGAAGAATAATTTTGTCTCGGTCGCGATGTTGGAGGACAGAGGTTATGACACTAGTACATTTGGCGGAAATTCTGACACTTTAGTTCCAACACTTTTGTCGTAATGTCGGAAATTTCCCCAATTTCTATCAATTTTTCAAATCTCGCCACAAACCGTTGCTATATCGACATTTAGGTATATCGTCACTTTTGCGACGTTTATGTTTGTCATCGGAATTGCAACGTTTTAAACACTTCATCGGTCTTACAACATTTATGGGACGAAACGTTGAAATTGCGACGTCGCCTACACATTCGTCGGTCTTGCGACGCTTGGGAGAAACTGTCGGAAAAGCGACGTTTCTCATATAGACATCGGTCTTGCGACGTTGTGAAGCCAAACATCGCAAGACCGACGTTTATATGAGCAACGTCGCTTTTCCCACGGTTTCTCCCAAGTGTCGCAAGACTGACGTTTATATAAGAAACATCGCTTGTCCGACGGTTTCTCCCAAGCGTCGCAAGACCGAAATAAAAAATGTAATTTTGTTTCACCTCAACCGATCATTAACTTCAACTTTATGTGTTCGTGTTGATAGTATATCATAAGCTTCATAATTTTTTTTGTTGTTGTAACAAATGAAATATGAAAAGGATATTAAGAAGAATCTTAGTTTTGTAGATATTTCGTATGTTTATAAAATTGATCCAAATATATTATTATTGACGTTGTTTTGTAACATTGATAAATTGACCGATTTATTAACCATATATTTATATGAAAGATACTTATTTCAGATATTAACACAATGAGAATCAACTTGAAATATCAACCTACATATTTTTCTATAAAAGACACAAAAATTTCAAGTCATGCCTTGTGATTAGGTCGCCTGACCGGGCGCGTTCGAGTTGGGCCATTTTGTTCGAGGGTACCCGTATCAGTTTTGCTAAGTTGTGACTGCCCGAGTGCTTTGTGCATGTTCGGGCAACCCATTTGCCATTTGGAACCATGTGGCATCGTTCGGTCGGGCGCGCCGTGTGAGCTTGCCCGACCAGGCACATTCGGGTCGGGTCGTTTGCGCCTGTATCAGTTTTGCTAAGTTATGACCACCCGGGTGCCTTGTGCACGTTCGAGTGCCCTGTTTGCCGTTTTCTCCCTTGTGGCATCGTTCGGTCGGGCGCGTTCGGGTCGGACCGTTTCGTTTGAGGGCACTCGTATCAGTTTTGCTAAGTTGTGACCGCCTGGGTGCCTTATGCACGTTCGAGTGGCCCTGTTTGCCGTTTTCTCCCATGTGGCATCGTTCGGTCGGGCGCGCCGTGTCGTGCTGTGTGAGGTCGCCCGACCGGGCGCGTTCGGGTCGACCCGTTTCATTCGAGGGCGCCCGTATCAGTTTTGCTAAGTTGTGAGCCCATTTTCCATTTGCTCCCATGTGGCATCGCTCGGTCGGGCGTGTCGTCTCGCACCTTGTGATCAGGTCGCCCGACCGGGCGCGTTCGGGTCAGGTCGTTTCATTCGAGGTTGTTCGTATGATTTTTGCTAAGTTGTGACCACCCAGGTGCCTTGTGCAAGTTCGAGCGGCCCGTTTTTCGTTTGCTCCCTTGTGGCATCGTTCGGTCGGGCACGCTGTGTCGCGCCATGTGAGGTCGTCCAAATGGGCGTGTTCGGGTCAGGCCGTTTCGTTCGAGGGCTCCCGTATCAGTTTTGTTAAGTTATGATTGCCCAGGTGCCTTATGCACGTTCGGGCCCGTTTGCCGTTTGCTCCGTTGTGGCATCGTTTGGTCGAGCGCGCTGTGTCGCACCGTGTGAGGGCGCCCGACCAAGCGCGTTCGGGTTGCGCTATTTCGTTTGAGGGCGCCCGTATCAGTTTTGCTAAGTTGTGACCGCCCGGGTTCCTTGTGCACGTTCGGGCGGCCCGTTTGCCATTTTCTCCCATGTGGCATCGTTCGGTCAGGTGCACCGTGTCGCGCCGTGTGAGGTCACCCAACCGGACATGTTCGGGTCGGCCCGTTTCGTTCGAGGGCACTCGTATCAGTTTTGCTAAGTTGTGACTGCCTGGGTGCATTGTGCATGTTCGGGCGGCCCGCTTTCCATTTTCTCCCATGTGGCATCGTTCGGTCGGGCGCGCAGTGTCGCACCTTGTGATCAGGTCGCCCGACCGGGCGCGTTCGGGTCGGGCCGTTTCTTTCGAGGGCACTCGTATCAGTTTTACTAAGTTGTGATTGCCCAGGTGCCTTGTGCATGTTTGGGCAACCCATTTGTCGTTTTCACCCTTGTGGCATCGTTCGGTCGGGCGCGCTCTGTCGCGCCGTGTGAGGGCGCTCAACCAAGCGCGTTCGAGTTGCGCTGTTTCGTTCGAGGGCACCCGTATCAGTTTTGCTAAGTTGTGATTGCCCGGGTGCCTTGTGCACATTTGGGCGGCCCATTTTTTGTTTGCTCCCATGTGGCATCGTTCGGTCTAGCGCGCTGTGTCGTGCCGTGTGAGGTTGTCCGACTGGGCACGTTCAAGTCATCCCATTTCATTTGAGGGCGCCCGTATTAATTTTGCTAATTTGTGACTGCCCAGGTGCATTGTGCACATTTGGGCAGCCCGTTTTCCGTTTTCTCCCATGTGGCGTCGTTCGGTCGGGAGCACCGTGTCGCACCTTGTGATCAGGTCACCCGACCGGGCGCGTTCGGGTCGGGTCGTTTCGTTTGAGGGTGCCCATATCAGTTTTGCTAAGTTGTGACTGTCCGGGTGCCTTGTGCACATTCGAGCGGCCCATTTGTCGTTTGCTCCCTTGTGGCATCATTTGGTCGGGCGAGTGGTGTCGCGTCGTGTGAGGTCGTCCGACCGGGCGCGTTCGGGTCGGACCGTTTCGTTCAAGGGCGTCCATATTAGTTTTGTTAAGTTGTTACCGTCCGGGTGCCTTGTGCACGTTCGGGCAGCCCGTTTGACGTTTTCTCCCTTGTGGCATCGTTTGGTAGGGCGCGTCGTGTCGCGTCGTGTGAGGGCGCCCGACCAAGCGCGTTCAGGTTGCGCTATTTCGTTCGAGGGTTCCTGTATCAGTTTTTCTATGTTGTGACCGCCTGGGTGCCTTGTGCACGTTCGAGCGACCCGTTTTCCATTTGCTCCCATGTGGCATCATTCGGTCGGGCGCGCCGTGTCGCACCGTCTGAGGTCGCCCGATCGGACATGTTCGGGTCGGCCCGTTTCGTTCGAGGGCGCCCGTATTAGTTTTACTAAGTTGTGACCACTCGGGTGCATTGTGCATGTTCGAGTGGCTCGTTTTCTGTTTGCTCCCATGTGGCATCGTTCGGTCGGGCGTGCTATGTCCCGCCTTGTGATCAGGTCGCTCGACTGGGCGCGTTTGGGTCAGGCCATTTCGTTCAAGGGCGCTCGTATCAGTTTAACTAAGTTGTGACCACCCGGGTGCCTTGTGCACGTTCGGGTAGCCTGTTTTCCGTTTGCTACCTTGTGGCATTATTCGGTCGGGCGCGTCATGTGAGGGTGCCTGACCAAGCGCGTTCGGGTTGTGTTGTTTCATTTGAGGGCACCCGTATCAGTTTTTCTAAGTTGTGACAGCCCGGGTGCCTTGTGCACGTTCAAGTGGCCCGTTTTTCATTTTCTCCCATGTGGCATCATTCGGTCGGGTGCACCGTGTCGCGTCGTGTGAGGTCGCCCGATCGGGCATGTTCGGGTCAGCCCTTTTCGTTCGAGGGTGCCCGTATCAGTTTTGCTAAGTTGTGACCGCCCGAGTGCATTGTGCACGTTCAGGTAGCCCGTTTTCCGTTTTCTCCCATGTGGCATCGTTCGGTTAGGCGCGCCATGTCGCGCCTTGTGATCAGGTCGCCCGACCGGGCTCGTTTGGGTCGGGCCGTTTCGTTCAAGGGTGCCCGTATTAGTTTTGCTAAGTTGTGACTACCCGGGTGCCTTGTGCATGTTCGAGTGGCCCGTTTGTCATTTGATCCCTTGTGGCATCGTTTGGTCGGGCACGCCGTGTCGTGCCGTGTGAGTTTGTCCGACCGGGCGCATTCGGGTCGGGCCGTTTTATTCGAGGGCGCCCGTATCAGTTTTGTTAAGTTGTGACCACCCGGGTGCCTTGTGCACGTTCGGGCGCCCGACCAAGAGCGTTCAGGTTGCGTTGTTTGGTTCGAGGGTGCCCGTATCAGTTTTGCTAAGTTGTGACTGCCCGAGTGCCTTGTGCACGTTCGGGCAGCTCGTTTGCCGTTTTCTCCCATGTGGCATCGTTCGGTTGAGCGCGTCATGTCTTGCCGTGTGAGGTTGCCCGACCGGGCGTGTTCGAGTCGGCCCTTTTCGTTTAAGGGTGCCCGTATCAGTTTTGCTAAGTTGTGACTGCTCGGGTGCATTGTGCACGTTCGGGCGGCCCATTTTCCATTTTCTCCCATGTGGAAACATTTGGTCGGACGCGCCGTGTCATGCCTTGTGATTAGGTCGCCCGACCGGGCGCGTTCGGGTCGGGCCGTTTCGTTCGAGGGCACCCATATCAGTTTTACTAAGTTGTGACCGCCCAGGTGCCTTGTGCACGTTCGAGTGGCCCATTTTCCATTTGCTCCCTTGTGGCATCGTTCAATTGGGCGTGTTGTGTCGTTCCGTGCGAGGTCGCCCAACTGGGCGCGTTTGGGTTGGGCCATTTCATTCAAGGGCGCCCGTATCAGTTTTGCTAAGTTGTGACCGCCCGGGTGCCTTGTGCATGTTTGGGCGGCCCGTTTTCCGTTTGTTCCCTTGTGGCATCGTTTGGTCGGGCACGCCGTGTTGCACTGTGGGAGGTCGCCTGACCGGGCGCGTTCGGGTTGGGTCGTTTCGTTCGAGGGTGCCTGTATCAATTTTTCTAAGTTGTGACCGCCCGGGTGCCTTGTGCATGTAATTCGGGCAACCCGTTTACCGTTTGCTCCGTTGTGGCATCGTTCGGTCGGGCGCGCCTAAACCCATTTAACCCCTAAACCCTAAACCTCTAAACCCTTAACCACTAACCCTTAAACCCTTAACCCCTAACCCATTTAACCCCCTAAACCCTAAACCTCTAAACCCTTAACCCCTAACCCCTTAAACCTTATTTCCAAACCACCCTAACCCATTTAACCCCCTAAAACTATAACCCATTTAACCCCCTACCCTAACCCTTAACCCCAAAAATGCTTAACTACTAAACCCCTTAACCCCCTAAACCTCTAAACCCCTATAAGCCATTTAAACCCCTAAACCCTAAACCTCTAACCCCTTAACCCCTTAACCCCTAACCCCTAGCTAAAATCCTTAACTGCTAAATTCCCTAAGCCCCTGAACCTCTAAATGCGCACCTAACCCATTTAACCCCATAAACGCTAAACTTCTAACCCTTAACCCCTAACCCCTTAAACACTAATTCCCAACCCCCAACCCATTTAACCCCCTAAACCCCGAAAACCCTAACCCATTTAACCCCCTAAACCCTAGCCCCATTAACCTATAACGACCCCTAACCCCTAAAATCCTTAACTACTAAATCCACTAATCCACTAATCCCCTAAACCTCTAAAACCCTAACCCATTTAACCCCCTAAAACTCAAACATCTTACCCCTAAACCCCTAAAACCGTTGATCTGCTAGGGGTTGGTTATCTTGATATTAACAGTGGTGTATTCATACTCCTTCTGAATAACCAATAAAGGGTTAAGGAAATTGACCAATATGTTGTCAAGTTTTATCTTATCCATCTCTGGGGTAAGTTGCTTTTCGGCTAAGTCCACTTCTTTTGATCTCAATTTTTCCAATGGCTTCCTTCTCTCATATGATACATGAGCCTTTGCCTTTATCTTCACTTCTAATTCCATAATAGTGTCATAGTGATGCCAACCAACTTCTTTGGAAAGCCTTCCTAGCAGACAATACTTGTGACCTGGCTGAAGCCTCAACACTTTCAGAGCATCTGGAATGACCATTCTCTTCCCCTAACCCTTAAGCCCCTAATCCCTAATCCCTTAACCACTAAATAATTATTCACCTAACCCCTAACTGCACCTAAATCCCCTAACCCCTAAGCCCCCAATCCCTAATCCCTTAACCACTAACTCATAATTAATATTCCCCTAACCCCTAAATGCGCTTAAATCCGCCCTAACCCCTAACCCCCAAATCCCTAATCGTTTAATCCCCAAATCCCTAACCGTTTGATGGATCTAGGACTTGCACCGTTTTCGATATTTTCCCATTTCCCTGGAGTCATCTCCTAGGACACATTTGACAAGGATCAAAGCCCCTTGTAATACTTCAAATCTTTTATAAATATCTTTACCACACCTAAGATGGAATAACACTTTTTCCTTGAGTTAAATAAGTTTTGGGCACAACATGATCTATCTTGCTGCAACCCTGGGATCCTCCCCACAGTCACCAAACAGGCCCTTAAAGGGTTGCGTCACACATCAAGAGGCCTCCTACCTTGCCACGCTGCACTCTAGCTTCCCTTTATTAAAACATATTCTATGCCTATTCTATGCTGAAACATTTGGTATATAGGTAAACAAGATAATTCTCCACAAATATATTTGAGTCCAACCTAACTTTAATGATGATGATATATTGGAACTGCATCGTAAACTAGCACATGCTGCAAAATTAGTGGAAAGGTGAAATTATCGAGTGTCATCCAATTATGTTGCATCTAATTGAAAATTTTCAACAAATCCTCACAAAGACCATTGTGAGCATATTATTCATCACAGAGAAGACCTTAACATGCTAATACTTCAACATAGCTGACATTTCTATATCCGACACCTGAGCAACATAGCTGACATTTCTATATCAAACCTCCCAGCATCAAATTGTTTAAATATGGATAATTCACTAGTGTTAACCATATGCCAAAATAAAGGGTAACACAGGCTCCAACTAATCAGTTATGTTCTCAATATGCAAGGATATTTACTGAGTGTGTTACATGAATAAAAAACCTTGCATATTGAGCGTGTTACAGGAATAAACAACTCTTATGATTCTTGATCATGGTTGCAAATGCAATACTTAAAATACAACATAATTTAACAGTGTAAAGTTTAAAACTCCTTTTAATAAAGCATGATGATTTAGTAGGGTAGAAGGATTACTATATGCAAAAATCAGTCCATTATTTACTCAGATAATTTTAATTGCTTCTAAAAAATATATGTTTTATTTTTTTGATTGTAAATATTTTTAAACAATCAAAATAAACAAACATTTAATTATTTATAAATAATTTTAATTATTTATAAATAATTTTAATTATTTAAAAAGCATTATAATTATTAAAAAATATATATTTTTAAATTAATTTGAGTGGCCTTAAAAAAAAACACACGTGTTTCATTTCAAAATGTCAAAAATTTTCAAATATCAAAAGTTATAATTTCCGTCATTCGTTTCCCTCCGGTTGCATGGTTTGTCCAAGGAAGGAGGGAGGATGTGGCCATACTATCGCCGATTTTGAGGAAGGATGCAACCATACTATTGTAGGTTTGGAGGAAGGATGCGGGAGATTTGTGCCCCGAGCTGTGCTCATGAATCTAGAGCCTGGAACCATGGATAGTGTGAGGATCTCTGCATTGCTCTCAACTCCACAACTCCAAAAACATGTACTATTATTCTTCAATACAACAAGAATTTTGCATGTTGGCGTTTTAGCTTTTTTTCAGGATCTTGTCTCATGGGTCTGCTTGTAATTTGTTCTATTGGGACTGCCTTTGGTGGTACATTTGGAGCATTAATAAAATGAAATATGCAGATTTTTGGAGTCTATACCCGTTTTGGTTATCAGGGTCTTGGAAGGCTTTTCTGTATGCAACCCATTACCAACCCGATCTGATGAAACAAATGCACAGTGGCCTCTGTGGGAGCTTATAAGCCTGATCCAGGTGTCTTTTCCTTGGATCTGCCTCTCCAAGGAAACAATACCCAACTATGATCTCGATCCAGTTTCCCAGACAGTGTATTTTATCTCTTAGGTATGAACAGAACCAACGTCACGGGCCATCGTTCTTGTACTATATTTTATTGTACTATAAATACCATGAAAACTTACTCCCATTCCCTTCCATTCCGTCCATCTCCTAATTCCCTTCCCTGCACACAAATTTATTTTCTCCTTTCCTCGTATATTGAATCCAAAATTCCACAGAGAAATGTGTCTCCAGATCGATCCTTGCAGCAGATATTGTAGCTCCAACCAGACGTACTACAGCTAGCGAAAACCAATATATTCTCCCCAAGACGAATACCTGGATCTCTCCACTTAGGTCTCCTTTGCCAGAATGGCCCAATAGCCCTCATCGACTCTGCCACTGGGGAAACCACCACATTCCTCTAACTATGGAAGAGCGTGAAGTCACTCTCCGCTGGTTTAAAAATCCTCCTCTCACCAAATTGAATCCATTTTCCCATAATCTGCATGGCTATCTTCTCCATTGGAGCCATCATTACGACCATCAATCCTCTAAATGCCACAGCTGAGCTAGCGAGGCAAGCCAGAGACTCGGCATCCATGTTGGCCTTTGCCACCATATTTTCTCATTTCTTCTTCTTCATCTGAATTAGCCTCCCACAATGAACAAAACTACATCTCTACTCTATACAAGCTCCTCACTTCGAATCTTTCCCATGCCCTTGTTGTTAAAATCTAGCAAGACGATACTGACACATTGCTCTATTCCTCTGGGACTACTAGAATGAGCAAAGGGGTCATTTCCAACGACAGAAATCTGATTTCTATTTTTTGCATTGTGCTGAAGCACTTGGGATTCAGTCCTGAGAATAGTACCCGGAATCGGACTGATTCGTTCCTGGGTATGGTGCCCATATTTCATATATATGGTCTTGCAGCTTTTGCTTGTGTGCTTCTTGGATTCAGATCGACCATTTTTGTGTCGTCTAAGTTTGATCTCGTGGATATTTTTCGGTTGATTGAGAACTACAGAATCACCTATTTTCCTCTTGTGCCTCCCATCCTGTGGGCTACGAACAAAGTCGGTATTGAAAAGAAATATGATTTGAGTTCTTTGCACACTGTTATATGTAGTGTAGCTCCCGTGAGCAAGGAGTCTACAGAGGAGTCTATTTCTGGGTTCCCTGAAGTCACAATAAGACAAGTAAAGTTGTCTTCTTCTTTTCTGCCATGTTGGTCTACTTGTTATAGAAATACAAAAACTAGAACATTAAGTTTTCTTTATTTTACATAATTTAAGTTTTTTAAAGATATGGACACTGACTAGATAATCACTCTCTCCAACCACTCAGGAGGGTATAAAAAGTTGATATCCTTGTCTTAATTAGGTAGGTTAATTGTGCCTCATTCATTTTTAGCCTAGTGCAGTGGTCTTCCTGTAAGGGAAAATGAGGGCTAACACGAACCTTCTCTCTTTACCTTTAAACACAGGATTGACCTTCAGTACCTATACAAGAGAGATTTTACCTATAAAGTATTTTGGAATTGAACTAATAAGCAATTACCTTTCCTTCAAGTTAGATATAACAAAGTCAAGATTGAAACCCATGGACCTTTATCATGTTTTTACAAACAAGAATCTGCATTCAAGAATCACTTACCTCAAGGAAAAGTTGAAACCCCAATTGTGGTCAAGAATCCTTTGAGGGAGATATTTTTGAGGAAAAACATAGGTGGTTTCTGAAGTATTTTGCAGACCTTTCTCAAGACTTTTGTCCAATTTCTCAGGTAAGTGTTTGCGTCAATTTGAAGTTGCCTTAGGCCACCTAAAACATCCTTCAGTGAGGTATAATGATATTACTCTAAGGACGACTTTGGCTTTATGATACTTAATGAAGGAAAATTTCCAGATTTCTGTAAAGGAGTTATACCCAAGAAGATAGAGAAATTCTTCAAGAACTCTTAGGTTAAGCCACAATTTGGTTAATGGTATATAAAACTTGAAAGAATTCCATGATAAGTCTAGGATATGTTTGTAACTATGTTCAAACACTAGACTGAATCAAATGGAAAATCTGGTTTATAATATTCAATAATATATTCCAGATAATCTTAAATTGACACACGACCTTATGTGAAAGATAACTCTAGTGAACATGAAGCTTAAGGTAAATCACAATTTTATCTTTAGTATGTAAACCTTGAAAATAAATTCCAATTGGGATTATGAATAGACAAGTGTAAAGTGTGACTTGGATTATGTGAAATACTTGTTCAAAATTGCTTCATTGGGACAGAGGCCTCTCTCTAACATATTTTTTATCAGCTGGTCTGCCTCAAGGAGTCTGCCTGATTTGCATAATCCTGCAATTAAGGCACTAGTATCTACAGTAGGTTGAAAATGCTTCTCCATCATTTTGTCAAGAAGCTTAAATGCAAGAACACTGTTTATTTCGAGTGGCATTCCATCTAGGTCATGAATTTCATCCAAGTTATCAGGATTTAAACTACCTACTGCATCCTCATCAGGAATCAAGTGTTCTTTTTGTATCTTGTTTTCTTGAACTATACCATTCATAATCTCACAATAAGTTCAATAATTAGGTTGGCATCCTAGATTCAGGAGAGTAATATGAGGTTATAAAAGGGCTCGAAACTTCATGCTGTTGACTATAATCCTTCAAATCTAAAGATGTACGTCAAAATATTCTTATAATTCTAAATTCCAACTAACATCAATCTCCCTAAAATTATACAAAAGTGCTCTGTCACCTTTGAAGTTATCTTATATGGATGTTTAAATTTGCAAATTCAGATCTTCCTTATATTGGCCTTAAACACTTACCAAGTTTTCCTGCAAAATTATAATTATGTTACTATGGCCCATGACCATTCCGAAATACACCAATTTGAATAACATTGATTCCTTCATCTTTGTACTTTACCATGAAATCTAGACACATCTTTGAGATGCTTTGGAGGTAATATGTGGATCCAAAAATTAAGAACGGACACTATCCATTGATGAGCAAAGCTCTCCTTGCCTAATGCACCATTGTTGATTTGGTATTTAAGCTTCCATGGTCTTACTTTAATCTATTCCACCTTATATGGAGAATGGTGACAAGATATTCTATAGATATTTCAAACTGATTCCTTCTAGAGCTGGTCATCTCACCATTACATAAACCTTGCCTTGCATTGCTCCTTAGGTTCTGTAGATATTAATGACAAAAATTTGCCTTTTGGGCTAAAGTAGAGGGCAAAGTGTTCATCATAATACTGGTGCAGTATTCACCTAAAATTCTGTACACATAATGCCAATCTTTCAGCGTCCTCGAGAGACATCAACTTTTTCCTCCCAATGTTCTACAGGTTGGAACTAGTTCTATTTTGTCTGAAGTATTGTCGAGGAATAAACCTGAGATAAGCTTGTGTAAAGGTTTTGCATTGAGAGAGGAAGAAACTGAGTACTATTTATTTGAACAAATGTAGAATTTCCAATGGGAGGGCCCTCATTTTGCAATTTACAATTTTTTGAAAGTCGCTCTCGTGTGAAGAAATCATTGTCTATTTTAAAATGTAGGCTAAATTCGTAGTGATGAAAACCCGCCTTTATGGGATTTAGTATAACTCCATCACCGAGTCATCTTGTTCAAAATGAGGGAGTGTATCATCTAAGATCAGGTTCTAAAATTAGATAATGATGTTTTTTACTGGAATGAACCCTCTGATCAAGGCCTAAGTAAACAATCTCTGTAGAAAATATGGTTTCTCCATGCCAACAGCTTATCTGTTTGCTCGCTTTATTTATATGAAAGTGACTTCCCATGAGCATTTTAAAACAAACCACCTTTATTGTAAATCACCAAGGCAATTCTAGTTTGCTTGTGTTGTTGCAATCTATGTCATTTGAAGTAAAGTTTCATTATTTTTTACACAGACTCTTGATTCTCTTTTTTCAAACATGAAGGACCAAAGGATGAGGGCACAACAGGCTCAGACAGGTGGGAGACAAACAAACTATCCCATTAAACAAAGAAACTTTGGAGGTCGGCAAAGGAACTTTTTTGGTTACCAAAGAAATTTCACGGGACGCCAGAGATCAAACTAATCTAGAAGTTTCATGATGCATCAACTGCCTGTACTAATTACATCCTTTTCAAATGAAGTAGATACTGAGTTGGTTGCAAGGTGCTCCCGATTCATGGTGTAGCATAAGCTAGCAAAAGATAAGAAGGTGATGTGTTAAGTAGCACAAAATGATAGCTGCGAAGTTGCAGGCCTTCCAAGATTAAGCACATGGTATTTTGAGATTTTGGTTGTTCACAAGTCCATTTGTTTTCCAGGTATTTTCTAGATACATATTTTTTGAAAAAACTGTTCTTCAGTGAAGAAATATATTTGGTCAAAATCTTGTGTCAGTTTTTGTATTGTGGAGCTGGTTAGTAAAGCATTCATTACGGGAAACTTAAACTTGCACCAGCAAATTGTTGGTGATTTATATAATATCACTGTTTAACGTTGTACAAAGGATCAATACAAAACTGTAGGTTGAAATTCAAACTATCAAATGTGTTATGGTTTGTTGACATTAGGGTCTATATACTCATTATATACTTTGGTAAAGGCTTCAGCAATTGAATTCATGACATTCCTTTAGGAAAACACAGGTTCAAATTATTTATGTGTTGACTTTTCCGTTTAAGAGTGATTTTAAAACCAGTGCAAAATTCAAATCCATGGTTGATGCGAGACTACTAGGGGTATGTTTTAAGAATATTTGGTTACGGTTGTGCATATCACATTTCTTGCTTTGATTTCTTGTTATTACTTCATTTGACAAAGGTGCCCATTGATTTCTAATGGGATGATGGATCAATTACTAGTCTTCTATATATTATAAATGACATCTGTTATGTATAACTGAGAAATTTACTGTCTAGTTTAAAGAGGATATTTTGCATTGATAAATGATATCTTTTTTTCACGAGGGGGGGGGAGACATTAAACAAAATATGTATGCCATATGGACATTTTAAACAAAATTCTTCTCTTTGCATTACCCACGCCAAAGGCTTTGTCAATGTGGAGGTTATTGAGAAATGTAGCTCGAGCAGGAACTCTTGGCACAAGTTTAGTGTGAACGTGTGGGAAGTGGTTTGAGACATTTCATTGGTGACCACATTGGAAAGGTGGTCACTAATTCCATCTTGTGATTTCACTTGAAAAATAAAAATAAAAATGACTGTCTAATGTTTTGAAGTCAGCTTAGTCTTAAGAGTCTAAATGAAATGTTCTAGAAGTTCCGGAACATTAGTGACTTAAAATCTTATATTGGGATTTAATCTTAGCCATACATCTCAAGAATGAGATAGGTGGCAAGCTAGGATTGAGGATATTATTTATCTTCTCTCAAAGAAAAAATAGGACAAGATAGGAAAAGTCAATCTCATAGGAGAAAAGAACAAGAGAACTGGAGGAAGGAAGAGTGCATTCAAGGAGAAGAAGAGCAGATTGCTAAAGATACTACTTACCGGCATGCCCTACAGGCCGTACCACTGTTGTAGACATATTTTATTCATGCACAGGCCATGCACTTTTAGATCTGGTCATACACTGTCTTGCTAGAGTGTGCTTTTAGTGTTGAGAGGAGAGGAAAGGAGATTTTGTGTCCAAAGGCAGCAGAAACAGAGCAGACCATACTGTTGTATCTGTACCCTCTTTTACACAGGTTGTACACTGTTGTTTTAGATGATTTTATTGACTACACAGCTATTGGTTCAAGCAGGCTGCAGAGGCCACCTTGTAAGCTTTGATCAAATGATAAAAAGTTGATTAATAGGAAAAATCCCCATGTATGTATTTTATTTCATCCACTGTTCATTTCTCAGCTGTTGTGTGATTGATGCAATGTTCAGAAATTTGATTTTATACCTTTAAATAAATTATGTTTTGAGTTATTTAATGAGAGAACATTAGGATAGAAATCACCTAGGTTTGAAAAATTTACAAAGGCTGTCATTGGAGTGTAAGTCACTGAGTTTATGTGAATTGCTCAATCCTCATTCCAGTACTAACATTTCCAGCAGTTTTAGTGTCATGTCCTGTGTGATGTCTTTGGTTTATAGTTGTTATAACTTATGTATTTAATGTATATCTCTACAATGGTTGATCATTGTGTTGGGATTTTGCTTCACATTAATACTCATTTTCTTCTCCTTTACATATTGCTTGGACTTGGTCATAAATAGTCTTAACACTATTAAGGAAAGTTGATTGTATTGGAAAATTGCCATATACTCTTTCCTTTTCCACAAGATCGCTACAGGAAATGACAAGAAAGCTAAATATAAGGTAAAATACAATCACAAAATAAAGAGAAAAAATTCTCTATAAACTTTTTGAAAAAATCCATGACTGTTTCCAAAAGCAAACTCAAAGATTTAGTCACTACTAGATAAAAAATTCAAAGCAAGCAGCAAAGATATCTCTGTATTCCAAAAGTATTGCATGCCATCATATACTAGAAAAATTTTAAAATATTGTCATACTAATGAAAGATGAAGTCGTACATTTCATTTAGTTGTGTATTTTCAATTTTGCAGTATATTAATTCATTTTTTTTTAAATATTTTTAACTTTTCGTCGCTCTTGCGACGCTTCCTACGCATCAGTATTCCAACGCTTTCAACCTATGAATTTTTTGCTTTTCATCGCTCTTGAAACGCTTCTTAAGCGTCACTCTTCCGATGCTTTCAACCTACAAAATTTTTTGCCTTTTGTTGCTCTTGCGACGCTTCTTAAGCGTCGGTCTTCTGACGCTTTCAACCTACGAAAATTTTTGCCTTTCGTCGGTATTGTGATGCTTCATAAGCATCGATCTTCCAATGCTTTCAACTTACGAAAATTTTTGTTGTTCGTCAGTATTGTGACGCTTCATAAGCGTCGGTCTTCCGACGCTTTCAAATTATGAAAATTTTTGCCTTTTGTCGGTATTGCGACACTTTGCAAGCGTCAGTATTGTGACATTTTGCAAAACGTCGGAAAAAGTGTCGCTCTTCCAACACTTTATTGAAGTGTCGGAATTGCGACGTAATGGCTAACCATGTTTTTTCTGGCCTCAAACTGTTGCTCTTGCGACGACTATGTGTCGGAATAACGACGAAGTGGCCGTCGGAAATTGGGCCAAATTTAGTAGTGTGACGTTGTTTTCAGCGAGGGAAAAGCTTTCCTGCGACATAAAACAAATGTTCAAACCAAGAGGATAGGGATTCGAGTTAAGAATCTCTACAAGATGGAGGTAAATGTCTGCGCTGCAATGATGGGCAAAGAAAAAGAAGTGATGATCTAGGACGAGGGCGAATTATGGCACAGGATATTGGGCCATCTTCACCATAGCACCTTGAAGATTTTGCAACAGATTTCTACTGGACTTCCCAGGGGTACTCTTGGCAGTCAGATTAGTGCAAGGGATGTACTATGGGTAAGTTTGTGAAGACCACCTTTCATGAGAAGGAGAACCGTGCTTCGGTGATCCTGGAGAGAATTCACACAAACGTGTGTGGACCTTTCTCGGTTGCTTCAACAACAAAACACATGGATTATGTTATATTTGTTGATGAATATTCTCATAGATATTAGATCTTATTCATGCAGAAGAAGAGTGAAACATTCTCAAAGTTCTGTGAGTTTAAAGCATTGGTGGAGAAGGAGTTAAGGAAGCAAGTGAAGGCTCCACAGAGCGATAATGGTGGTGAATATATCTCGAACAAATTCAAAGACTTCTGTAGCAAAGAAGGAATTCAAAGAGAACTCATAGTGCCTCATAACCCACAGCATAATGGGGTCGTGGAGAGGAAGAACAGAATGTTCATGGGCGCTTAACGAGCTATGATGCATGACCAGGGCCTACCGATGCACTTGTGAGCGGAACCATGCAAAAATAGGGTTTATGTGAAAAACCGTTGTCCTCATAGAGTACTTGGCATGAGTACACCTGAAGAATATTTTACTGGTAAGAAGCCTGATATTTCTCATTTCAAGATTTTTGGCTCATCTGTTTACATCCATGTGACAAAGGATGCCAGGGAGAAGCTGGAGCCAACTGCAGAAGTTGGGATATCTGTGGGGTACACAAAAACACCCCATAATTATCGTGTGTATTTGCCAGACATTCGGATGACTGTGGTGCGACAGGATATAAAATTTAATGAGGAGAAAGCCATGAAGTTGTCGCTTGAGAGGGAGCTACACTTGCATGCAGAGGAGGAACTTCTTGTTCCCAAAGATGAGCCTCAAGATGTGGATCAACCAAAGGAGGAGGATCATGGAGTGGAGGAGTCCACTCACGCAGAACCAAACATTAGAATAGGTAGAAGGCATACCACAGAAGCTGAGAGGTTGAAGCTTGATGTGGCACAAAGTGTAGGAGTCCCTACATCACAACGCAGACAGAGACAGTCACCTGACCGATTCACTGGATACATGGCTCTCATGAGCAAGTGTATCGTGACAGAGCCATCTTCCTTTGAGGGAGCAGCGCAGGAGCCCACATGGGTAGATGCCATGGTGGAGGAGTATGACTCCATTGTCAGAAACAATGCTTGGGAGATTGTTCCAAAGCCGGTTGGTAAATTAGTGGTAGGTTCAAGATGGATCTACAAGGTAAAGCAAGCTGTTGATGGGAGCGTCGAGAAGTATAAGGCAATATTTGTTGCCCGGGGCTTCTCACAAATTAAGGGGATTGATTATGAAGAAACCTTTGCACCTGTCGCATGGTATTCTTCCATAAGGACCATCCTTTCTCTCTTAGCACAGATGGGTTGGCACATTCATCAGATGGATGTGAAGATTGTGTTCCTTAATGGGATCATTGAGGAAGAAGTGTACATTGAGCAGCCTAAAGGATTTGAGATATTCAGCAGTGAGTCGCATGTGTGAAAACTCAAAAGATCGTTGTATGGGTTGAAATGAGCACCCCGTGCTTGGTACACACGGATCAACAACTATTTCACTAGACTTGGCTTCACCAAGAGTGAGGCGAATGCAAACCTATACCAAATTTTGGTGGAGGGTAAGCTTTTAATCATTGTTCTTTATGTCGATGATTTAATACTAACATGTGATGAGCAGTTGATACACTCATGCAAGGAAGGCCTTGCAAAGGAGTTTGAGATGAAGGATTTGGGCCTCCTTCATTATTTCCTTGGATTGGAAATATGGCAGCGAGAAGGTGAACTATTTGTATCTCAAGGCAAGTATGCTCGGGAGATACTTGATAAGTTTCATATGCAGGACTACAAGCCCATGGATACTCCTCTTATAGGAAATTGGAGGAAATAGGATGCTACATCGGCAGAGGTAGTGGATGTTATTGTCTATCGACAATTGGTGGGTTCTCTCATGTATTTAGTTAATACAAGACCAGACATATGCTATGCGGTGAACCAGCTTAGTCAAGCGATGGTTAAGCCTACCAAGCTTGTTTGGAAGGTAGGCAAGCATGTCCTGACATATCTCAGGGGCACATCTGAGTATGGCTTATGGTACATACAGACGGATGAGGTGAAGTTGCATGGCTTCACGAATGCAGATTGGGCAGGCAGCCCAACGGATAGAAAGAGCACATCAAGAGGGGTTTTCAGTATCAGATCTATAGCAGTTTCTTGGTACATTAGGAAACAAAGATCCGTGGTACTCAGTTCTGTGGAAGCAGAATACATGGCATCAAGTCAAACTGCATGTGAGGCTATCTGGATGAGGAAGATCCTGGTCGATTTGTTTAGTTCTCATCTAGATCCTATAGTGATACATTGTGATAATCAGTTGCATTAAACTCTCTATTAATCATGTGTTTCATGATATATCTAAGCATATAGATATCCGGTATCATCATATAAGAGATTATGTGCAACGGAGGATCATGTTGCTTCAGTACATTCCTACGGAAGATTAGGATGCAGATATTCTGACAAAGGCACCCACCAAGAGAAAATTCGAATACCATAGAGGCAGGATCGGGGTGAAGGATAATCCCTAACTTGTTGAGAGGGAGTGTTGAGATTCAACAAGATGATGAGCTTAGTGAAAATTAAGCACCTTCACTAAGTGAGGCCCGCTAGCTATTTTTAGGTGTATGTCTATTTTTAGACATGGTGAGCATATTTTATAAGTTGTAAGATGATGTTTGTAGATGGTTGATTAAGTTGGAAAAATAGAGGAGATTATATTTTTGGAATATTTGGCGAAGTATATTTATAGATAGCTAATCTAAAATTAGATGCATGTCGATTATTATTAGCCCTTAATAATAACCCGACAATAAATATCAACTTATTCTCTTGGAGCACTTTATTTCAGTGAAATATTTGGAAAATCAGTGGGCTGAAGGAATTATGCAATTCCTAGGGTGGTTGGTGACTCATGCATGGAGGACTTAGTTATAACTGATAGTGGCAAGTTGTGATAGAGTTGGAAGAGTAGTTATGTGATTTATTATTTAGTTTAACTCAGTTTTGCTAGTTGTATCTAGTTCTAACTGAAGATACACTAGTGAGATTTTAGTGAATTAATTATTTAATTAATTCACAACTAGAGACTCACTTGCAACTGAACAAATACAATAGTTAACTACTTGCATGTCAGTTCCAGTGGAGACCCAGTGGAGAGATAGGTGAAAGGGTGAGATGGACTATCTGTTGTGACTATAGTGATGCATTCAATGCATCTGACACACATTGGAGATGCCAATTAGGATTGCGTAGTCAAGGCAAGGCCAATTTGAATTCATTCAGGGGTCTTCTTCATCAGGGATTGCGTAGTGGAGGCAGGCTTTCAGGAGCCAAGAAATTGGTGCATAGATATGCAAATTTATACATGATAGTGTGTAATGATTGTTGATTGTTCTGAGAGCTTGATGTACTAAGTTTTGTATGATATTATTACATGATCCATTGATGTACATAATATATGATAGTTGGGATTTTTAGCTTTAAGATTTCTCGTTAAACAACTGTGTTTATGTGCGATTGATTTTGCTTCATATGTGTTTGCAATTGATGATTTAATTTCCACAAAGAATTGAGTGGAAGGATTTTGTATTTAGCATAAGATTAATTTTTTAGATCAGGGGAATCTAGTAATATACATGCATCTTTTATAATTTCTACACTTAAATGTGATTCAACATCTGACACTCCTCCCATGTTTGTAGCTGACTCCATTGTATTGTCTAGCCCTAATCTGTTTCGTCTCTCCATTCTGCTCCTCATATGTTTATGTCCTTCCACTCAACTCGTTTGACTAGGCCTCGTTGAATTGACCACTCACTTCCACCGACATGAACATGACCTCTTGCTACTTGAAGGTATTTTTTTATCACACATGCAACAGATTTATTCAGTTTATTTGGTTGGTGAGACAAGTAGCTTCTGTAAGATATCCACCTTATTTCCCTGGTGTAATATCCCATAGAGAGAAATAATCAACAGATCTGGCACATCGAGGTGTTCTAGTAAAAAATAATTTCAATCAAAGCATTGAGCACAATAGGATCTAGAAATCATTATTTATATTATTACTTAAGGAAATAGTACATTCCCGTACAATAAATTTCAAGCCCCTGGCATGGCATGCACAACTGCTTATCAAAAGAGAATACAAATTAATTGAAGCACAATGGTGGACCCTAGATGGATCCATCAGACAAACTAACACCCACAGGGCTTTCTTCCCTGGGATCAAACTGGAACTAGCCACACCAACTTCTCAAGAAAAACAAAATAAGATAGATAAACACAAATGATTCCAAATGCCTAGCTTCTGTTATCACCAAAATCGTACCTGATTGGCTGCTGATCAGACAAATTCAGTGTAACTATTTCAAACCAATATTTTGGCTGAGGCTTAGCCTCCTCAACCTGAGAGGGCTCTCTCAATAGGTTTAAGATTTTTTATTAATGATTAGATGGCTAACTATAGGAATAAAAGGATAAAATGTATAACTGGTTGAATCAAATATTAGCAAACATCTATTGGGCTATGGATTCAAAATGGTCTTCAACAAAACATCATGATCTGTCAAACATGGAAGTCAAGCCACTTGGAGTCTAGGTTTATAAGTGAAAACAATAACACAGTGAAAAAGCACAGTCTACAAGCATGTGAAGGAAGTTAGAGCATTTTTCAATGAATTCTGAGTAACACATGTTCATACCACTGCAAATAGATGATTGAAAAAGGCCATAATAATCTCAAACACATAAACCCCTTGTGAATCTTGAGTAGTAAACTGATCTTTGTATTAAGTTGAAAAAAAATATCCAGTCACATACAATAACACAACTGTTTTTCTAATGAAAATTCCAACCTTGAGGAATTCGACCTCATGCTTCATATAGAGTCTTTACATTTCTTGGATTCCATGATCCATCATTGGGAGAATTCGAATTTCTAAAATTGACACCTATCTACTCCTAAAACAAACTCTTAATTACAAACTGATAGCTAACTGCCTTCTAGGAGTTCTAATACAAATAGGAGTGAAAATCCTTTACATGTCTCAAACAACCTTATCCGAAATTTAAATACCCTCTTTGACAGCTGCTAATCCATGTCTTCGACCTTTATGATGCCTCTAGCTTTGTGGTGAACCGTGTTGATTCATGACTTAACTGCCCTAGAAACCAGGAAACAGAGTTTGCTGAAATTTAGCCCTTACCTCCATGCTTGTCCTCAAACATCTTTGTTAGCCTTGATGAATATCTTGTATATGTAACATGTGTTAACATCCCATAAACTCTTCAATCCTTCCACCTATGCAAAAAGAAGCCTTCGAAAAAATGAAAAGGAGAGGGAATATGATTGCGCTACGAAAACAACCTGTTTTCGTAGCGCAACTTTTATACCAATATAAAAACCTTTCTTTGACCATTCTTTTCCTTTCTTTTCAACCTAGAACTTCATTTATGACCTTGCTCATTCCATTCACAATGCTAAACTCTGAAGACTAGCAGTCCTTACCTCCAAATTTCATGCAAAAATGCCAAAACATCACCTTCAGCAGTTTCGTAGCGCGCTACGAAATTGCCGTGTGTACTCCTTTAACACAGTTTTTTTAAAAATCTACAGTTTTGGAGATATTTAGGATATTTTTAAGGATTTATGTCAATAAAAAAAATCTTTAATGGAGATGTTCTTCTTCAAAAAGATCTTGATCTTCATGACAAAACTGATTCAAGGATTTACCATTTTTTCCCTGTTTCATTTTTTGCTGCAACTGTATTTCTAGGTCTTCAATCTGCCTCTTCCGTTTCCTATTGGTGGCCCTTAACTGAGCATTCATCATTCTCACATATCTAGCCTCTTTAATTTCAGGAACAATCCAAGTAAAGTATTGAGCTTCACTAGTTATTATTTCTGGTTTAGAAACCTTCTCATGTTCCCATAGAGCCTTTGTCCTCTTAAAATTTGTCTTTTCAGCAGAATGCCTTCTTGCTCTCTTCCTTAGTCTAGCAATTTCATAATTTTCTGATTTCAAATTTTGTTCCATTTCTTCATAGCTAGTTTTTTCTGTCTGAGTGGAAATTACTCTGTATTTGTCACCTTTAGGTATTGGTGATGAAAGGTCTATGAATTCTTCCTGAACAGTGGAAGCTTCCTCTGTTTCTCCTAATTCCACATTGGACTCTTGCATCTTTTTTGATTTCCTGGTTAAAGGCTTTCTTGTATTAAACACAAATGCTGCAACCTCATCCTCAAATTCCAGTTTCTTAGAATATTTCATCTTCTTAGGTTTTCCTTCATCAAATTTTATGAAATCTGCCTGTACCAAAGGGGATTCTTCAATATCAATGGCTTCCAAAATATCATTTAAGTTAACCTTTAAGCTTGGACTTTATTTTGAGATCACTGATTTACCTTTCTCCTTTGCAATTTGACTTCTAGTCAATCTCTTTGAACTGGTTTATCAACTGACTGTTCTTGTGTCATTTCTCTAACTTCAACTATCTTTTCTTTTGTAGGTTGAGGAGTCTCAAGACTAACCATTGATGCTTTACTCACTTGCTCTTTCACTTGTTCTTGGTTTCAACTTGAAAAATATTTTTGACCTAGTCACTACAAGCTTACTGGTTTCTGCTAGTGGGTTTCTTTAGCCTTAGGACTCATGCCTGCACCTTGGTTTTCCACTCCAAAACCACATAAAAACAAAAGTGAAGACCATTCTCTGTGGATATTTTGAAGTTCATGTAAAACTATAATTTTAATTAGGCCATAATGGAAAAGGGAATTTTCACATCCTTGAGTTTTCAATTTCACTTTATCTACCATCTTAGCTATACTTCGGTATAGGAAGTGAAAGGCAAATCTAAAGAAATCATGCCAGTAAAATGCAATAGGAGTTTAAAATGATATGAATACACTTTATGATATCTTACCTCACAGGTAAAATACCTTTGAATGCTGAAGAGCAAGTTGGCATAGATGTCCTTGATGTAATTCCTTGGAGTTGCCTTAGTTAAATCTGTTTCTGCTAACTCTGGCTTCAGAAATACCTTACATGGTTCCATATAAAATTTGAAATTTTTGAACCATATATCTTGCCCCCTAGGAATCTCTGTCACTAAAGCTATGATCTCAGGGGTTACTGCCAAATTTAGAATTCCAGCCTTTGTATTTGAACCAATGAAATGAAGAGAAAATTCCTTTGACACTTGACTGTGTCCTCCCTGCAATTTTTCACAAAATCTCCAACACCCTGTTTTCTTGAAAGCTTCCATAACTGACTTATCTTGGACTAGAGCCTCTGTGCTTTCAGGCTCTGTTCTCAAACAATGACCAGCCCTATGATTTTTCCTCTCTTCTGTCATCTTTGACTCTGAATTCCTGTAACAAATCAGCCTCGCTTAAATTTCTATTTATCAGCCTCGCTTTCCAATGGTAGCAGCCTCACTTGCTAATGGTGATCAGCCTCGCTTGCAAAATCGATGAGAGAAGTTTTGGTAAGAGATTACCATGAGCTTCGCATTCAAAGACAATTTGCTTGAGTGTTTGCATGCAAACTGCAATATGAAACCCACCAATCCTTTCGAATTTGAAATTACCTATCATGATGACCCCTATATTCAAAATGATGTAATTGAATGGTTGCATGCCTTAGAAATGACTCCTAACTGACACCTAATGATGAAAAAATAACAAACTGTCTGAATTGGTGATTTTACAATAATTGCTATGAATCCACGATTTCGTGGCACATTTAGTTCAATTTCAGGGTTTTTTGTTATGAAAATAGCAGCGTTTTCATAGCGCAAAACAAAATTTTTACACTGTTTGCGCTACGAAAATGTGGTTTCGTGGCTTAAAAAAAATAAAATTTATAATGGTTGAAATTTGACTTCTAAAGAGGGTTGTATGATCTTTGAAACATGAATGAAGTTGTTCAAGCTTTCTTTGGACATAAAAATGAGACTTTAAAACTCTAACCCTATCACCTACCCTTTAAAACATAAGATGACCATAACACCTATCTAAGACCAAAACTAGAAATGATGTAAACTTTCCAAGTTTAGAATTTTTTTTTATTGTGATAACAACTTCTATCCCCTTTTATAGGCTTGATGGACTCTCTAGAGACCTTATTTTATTATTTTCCCTCGAAAACCGAAGGCAAATACCATGGGAAATTACCATGGTTAATACCGTGGACAAATTTCGTCCATTTTGAGTAGATCAAGAAAGGGAATATTACAAATCATCCCTCCCAAATATTGCTTACCCTCAAGCAATTCACTGTTATCCAAAACATAAGAATTGATACCATGATCCCATACAACCAAGTGTGCTATTCCACACCATGCTAAATGATCTTGAATGAATCCTTCGATACCTGGATCCCAAAAAAACCGCTGACCAATACTTCACCTGATAGATTCATCTGGATCCCAAACAATCCTATGGCCAATCCTAACCCCAATGGATCTCCTAGATCCTAATAACAACTAACTCCTGGGACTTGTGTCTTAGAGAATCAGAAAGGCAGAAAGAACCTCTTTCTCTTGATTATTTACTTGTGATCTTCTTTAATTATTATTATTTTCTTCATATCTTTCTTATTATTAGTTAATAAAGAAAATACACACATATCAAGGACACCAGATGTAGGCCAGCAGCCAAGAAAAAACCCCCATCGAGGGGCAAACCCAGTTAGTAATTATTCCATCAATATTGATTCTTGAGACTCTAGACCTTGACCCATACTTCCTCCACACCAAGTCAGCCTTCCTTGTGATCCTTCCTAAATATGGAAGCAACATGAGCAGTAGCAGCACTATGGTGACCTAGAAATTTGACCTTCCTTCTTGAGACTTCTATCTAGCTTCAAAGACTTCGATTTAGGCCCAATAAAACTTCTCACAGCAACAACTTCCAACATAATTAACTTTGTCTTCCCCTTCACTTGGCAACAACTGATGCAACAATTGTTGAAGTAAAACTTTGAGAACTTCGATCTCCCAAACTATAGCTCGAAATTCTAAGAAAGTAGCACCAAAATTTCGAGTTTATTCAACAATATAAGCATGCCCAAAACCAAATCCAAAAATTCCTTCTCCTCCAATTCTCAATTTTTCCCTGTTGCAACTACAAAATCGAATTTATGTGTTGCAGTGAGATGTCTCCAAGTGAATTCAATTTGTCTTTATATATATCCTTCTGAAGGGTTCAAATTATTGGATTTGAGGTCGACTTGGTGTGGAGGCTTTATAAATCATATTTTACTCAATACTTGACATATTTTCATGATTCAAAAGCCCAATATGGATCAATTTAAATCTGCAATAATCCAATAGACTTAGAATAAAACCTAGAATTCCACAATAGGGACTTTGACCTAAAATAAATATGACCCAAGCATGAAACTCGTACGTTAATAATTAATTTAATAATAATATAAAATTATTTTCTTTATTCTTTTGACAAGTACAAAAAGTATTGACTCAAGTACAATTTATGAAGATCAAACCTAGTTACATTCTTCAACACTCCCTCTTAACTAGGGAGGTATTGATCACTCAATAGTACAAGGTAGATCTCAACTATATGAACTATGAATAATCTTCAGACACTTAAATTTCATGGAATAGATTCATGACCAGGGAACTCTATCCATTGGTCACTCAACAGTTTAGGCACCGCAATGCCATCGACTAGTTTCCTGACCGGGGCAAACTATCCCAGTGGGATTAATATGGACTAAAGATTTCAACCTCTTTAGGTACCATCGGGGTTACTTCAACCGTCAACCTAGGGAACTAGGTGCACATCCACTTGATGTCACCCTCCCTACCAGACATCAACACAAAGTGTCAACCTGATGTCTTTCTAGGCAATGTTTCACTCACAAAGCCTCATCACACTTTGATCTAGCAGATCAAGGACAACCAATCTCTCCCAATAAAATTGAATGGTAACTAGCATGATATCAAATCCTTCGAGAGATTCACCTGTGAAAACACAAACACCAATCATCAATCATTTCAAATATATAATCAAAACAAATTTCAGGGTTTTAGTGTTGCGTTTCAACTAATTGCAGTAGTACTATAAATAGAATATTTTACGAGAAGATTCTTCTTCCTACTTTACATGTGGCAACATATCTTTTCATAATATACTCTCCATCCATGACTATGATTCTTATTCATGGTCTACACTAAGACTTATGGTTGTTAGTCTTGGTCCAATGCATGAAACATGAAGTAGAGAACTATAATCATTTCTTCTTTTATCCAGGCTCCCTCTTAATCTAGGGAGATCAACTTCTATCCAGGCTCCCTCTTAATGTAGGGAGATTTAACTTCTTCTTTATTTGTTGGACAATATTTCATGGCTTCCATCATTTTCATCATACTTATTAGCTTCTCATATTCATGATGTACCTACACAACTTTAGATAGCAAGTACTACCAAAACTATAGAAGCATAAAGTTATCCATATCAGAGTTACGAAATCATTTTCAACTTTATACATATCAGATATCAAAACAAGAGACATATACTCTTCAACATTTTTTCTAGGGACTTTTATCACAAACCCTAGAATACTTCACGATGTCTTTTATTTTATCTAGGTTTCAATGTTTCTTTCAAAGGTATAATATACCTGGCTACAACATTTAGTAAACCTAGAACCAATATAGATCTACAAGATATCTAACAACCTTTAGAATTCACATGTTATACTTTCTACTAGGGATAAATCCTAGATTTCATAAAAGAGTCAATCAAGATTAATCAAAGCTCAGACATGATTAGCTTTCACTAGAGTTAGTTGCATACTCTATATTTCAAATCAATTATCAAAACATATCATGAAGAGATTCTATGAGGGTTTAATGTGCATCCTAGAATTCAATAAACACATCATAATTAACTTCCACTAGGATTTGATGTAAGCCCTATATTTTCCATCTATAAATTCTCAGCACACATTATATAGACTCAAATCAACATACATACTATAGAATTTAATCATTACTAGGAATTATTTATAGACCCTAGACTTTTCAATCATCATCCTAGATCTTTCAAACTTTGACTAAGCTTTGTTTCCAAACCCTAGATTCTTAGGACAATTGGAAAATAGGTCAACACACATATCTAGGATATCACCATTATAAGCACATCATATGTTAGTCAACATTAATATATATATATATATATATATATATATATATATATATTAGGCCAGGGATTCAATCAAGAGAACATATACGTAGGGTTTCACTCCTAGGACTTTCCATAACTAGGATTTTACTTGTAGACCTGACCGAAACCTAGGTTTTCGATTCATTGTCAAAGTAAACCCTTATTATATCATACTTCAAAGGTCTAAGATTTCGAACATCATTTCAACTCTAGCAAGTTTAGAGTTCTACGATCAAAATCCCAACCATGACATTATCAATACATTAATCAGAATAGAAATTTCTTCATAAATATCCCTAAATAGGTTTAAGCTTTCATATATCATCAACATACCCTTAGGTTAGCGTTTTCTAGAGAACCTTCTTAAGGTTCTATTTATATAAGCAATCAGAGTTGTGTAAGGTGGGTAGATTCATCAGGTGATGAATCATCCCAAACAAGAATCCTTTTAGGATTCAATAGAGCTAGACATAACAACAATTAATAACATAGAAATGGATATTTCAAAGAGAGTATCAAGACTATATATTTTCAATACATGCATTTTATTCTTTGAAAAACCTTTTGACTTGTGTGGCCTACTTATTTGATCCTTGAAACCTTCTCCATGATTGTTGAATGTTCAATAGATTGATTCATAGACAAGGAATAGAGGTAGAAAAGTGTTTATTATTTAGTATAATCAAAATCTTAAATAAGTACATGAAGACAAGAAGAGGGAATGAGATACTTATCTTGAGGAGTTTTTGTGGGCTCCTTCCCAAGCTTTGAGGGAAAACTTAAAACTTATAAAACAAATAAATATATATCCAAGAAGATGTTAAACATATACTACATAAAAAGTACAAATAAAATATAAGAAGGAAGGGGCTTAGTAGTGCAAGTCCCTTAGATATTATTTGGGCTTTTCTTTCTTGGGGGGTGATGTTTATTCAGCCATGTTTGCATGATCTCTATCTCTTTTATTTGTCTTAGGAATGTCAGGGAAATAACTTATGTAGTGTCCCATTCTGTGATAGTGATAATACTGAATATTTAACATATAAACCTTCTTCTTTCGTCCCTTCTTATTGAATCTTCCTTTATGATGAGCAACATAAGCGTTTGAAACTTCTTCATTGTTGGTTAACATGGAGACTCTTAATTATTCTTTACTGCATGTTTTCCATAGCTCCTCAAAGGTGGGTGTTTCTTTCCATCCATTGAGAGTTGAAGCAAAGGAACCCCAAGAAGGTGGTTTCCCAGAATGGTTGTAATCACCGGTTCTTTATCTTGCACTATTTCATCAATGGCAAGAAGCTCATCCCTTATCCTTTCTATCCTCACAAAGAAAGAGGAAACAATATCCTCATTTGTCATTTTAATAGTTCTTATTTCATTCTTCAGGCTTTCCACTTTTCCAATGTTCTTGATGGTGAATAGTTTTGACAAAGCCTCTTACATTTCCTGAGTATGATCAATATTTTCTATGAAGGGGACAAGATTGCCCTTTATGCGTTCAACCATTAAAGCCATAGCTTCTAATTCCAGTTCTTTGTACTTCACCCTATCAGCATCACTTGATTGTTTGGTAGACCTTTTCATATTCCCTTTGACTAAATCTAAGACCTTTTTCTTTTCAAGGATGATGTCAATCCTTTTCTTCCAAGACCTATAATTTGAATCTCCTTCAAGCTTGTTCTCTCCCTTGATAGTGTTAGACATATTTCTTGAAGGTACTGAAGACTTCTTTCCTCTAGTGAACTTCTTGTGATTTCCCTGATCAAGTTTTTGAGAATGCATTTTCCTCCTTTCTTCACCAAAGCTATGAAACCATGTTAGAGAACCAGAAAGGTAGAATTATCCTCTTTTTCTTGATTATTTACATGAGATTTTCTTTAGTTAATATTATTTTATTCTTATATTTCTTCTTATTAGTTCATCAAGAAAATATCAAAGCAAATACACATAGATCAAGGAAACCAAATGTAGGTCAACAGCTAGGGAAAAACCCCCAGCGAGGGGAAAACCTAATTAGTAATTCTTCCTTCAATAGTGATTCCTTAGAAGACTCTATACCTTGACCCAGACTTCCTCCACACCAAGTCAACCTTCCCTGTGATCCTTCCTAAATCTTGCAGCAACAGTGGTAGTAGCAACACTATGGTAACTTGGAAAGTTGACTTTGCTTCTTGAGACTTTGATATTGAGGTAAATACTTCGATCTAGCTTCAAAGACTTCAATTTAGGCCCAATACAGATTCTCAAAACAACAAATTCCAACAGAATCAACTTCGACTTCCCCTTCACTTGGCAGCAACACCTTGGCAAAAACTATTGCAGTAAAACTTTGAGATCTTCGATCTCCCAAACTACAACTTGAAATGTAGAGAGAGTAGAAACAAAATTTCAATTTTCTTCAACTCTATAAGCATGGCCAAAACCAAATCCAAAAATTCCTTCTCCTCCAATTTGCAATTTTTCCTTGCTTGAGCTACAAAATCAAATTTTTGTGTTGTAGTGAGATGTCTCCAAGTGAATTTGATTTTCCTGTATATATAGCCTTTTGATGGGTTCGAATTATTGGATTTGAGGCCGACTTGATCACCTTAAGGCCGACGTGATGTTGAGGCTTAATAAATCATATTATACTTAATACTTGACCTATTTTCATGATTCAAAATCCAATATGGATCAATTTAAATCTGCAATAATCTTATAGACTCATAATAAAACCGAGAAGTCCACAATAGGGACTTTGAACTAAAATAAGTATGACCCTAGCATGAAACCCATGCTTTAATAAGTCATTTAATAATAATATGAAATTCATTTATTTATTCTTTTGACAAGTACAGTAAGTATTGACTCAAGTACAATTTATGAAGACAGAACCTAGTTACATTCTTCAACGTTGTGGGCTATGGTACCATCTCAGCCCTCCATCTGTTTGTACCAAATTTCCCAAGCTGCAATATACCCTTGGCTGTGAGTATTGTCCTAGGAATCAACCCATCAATAGAGTACCAACTCATAATCTCTCGCCAATCCATTCATTGGGAAGGATGAATACCTGTAAATATACTATGTTGATATTGCTTGGCTCTCAACTCGTGTTGTTCCACTCGGTCACCCAACATGATGTGTTTGGAGATCTCTACCCTATTCTTCCCAATGTATAAAGGTGGGTTTGTAGCATTGCAAGCCTTATCTATGTACTCTTGTAGAGGGATGCTCTGGAATTTCGAACTGTACTCCTCTTGCCGCCTTGTGAGGGACTTGAGTCATTCCTCAACACTAGACAACTTGGTCATTGATTCAACGCACAACCCTATGAGCTCCTCAATTATCCTATTCTCCTATAAGACAATGTTTCAGAGTGTCCAAACTCTCTGCTTCAACATCATAAGATTTGTCTTGAAATGCATGATCTTTTCCCAAAAGTCCTCTACTGGAAATTTTGGTGCCCTGTTGAATGCCTTTATATCAATCTGCACTGGATGCTCAACTATCATAGTTCCAGCTTGAACCTTTGACCGAATCTCTGGAAATGGCTCATCTTGCATACTATATTTGTCATCATGCTCATAATGTTGGCTTATTACAATTGGATCCTCACTTGGGTCTCCTTGAATGCCTTCTGTTATCACCCAAAAAATTCAAACATCATTTTGACAAGGTTAAATAGGTTCATGGGTCAAAATAGGGTTGTTGGATTCATTTTAAAGTTTTGTCAAGGGAAATATTAAATTTTTATGGTTTAAGTTTACCCTAAGGTCTAAACCCACTCATGTTCAAACTCCTTCATGTCACATCATTCATCATTTTCTAACTTTTTTCATTTTCCAAAGTTTTTGTACCAAAACTGCCAAATTAGCCAAGAAACCACAGTTTCGTAGCGCAATGCAGTGCAAAAAGTCATTTTTCGCTATGAAAATGTTGATAGTTTCGTAGCGAAAATAGTCAAATTAGCACTAAAAGTGCTACGAAAGCGCGGTTTCCTATCTATCATGTCAGTCTAGCTATTAGGTGACAGAAATTATTTGGAAAAGGATAAGTTAGATGCTTTCGAGTCATGGAGGGATAAAATCAAGGTACATGCAGTCATCATGGTCAGTTTAGGTAATGTAGAAGTCATCATTGAGTCATGGGAAGACATTTAAACTTCAAATCTTTTCCTAATTCAGTCATTCTCATTTCTTTTTCCTCCTTGCGTAATATTTGTTGAGATTCAACAAGATGATGAGCATAGTGAAAATCAGTCACCTTCACTAAGTGGGCCCGCAGGCCATTTTTAGGTGCAAGTCTATTTTTAGACTATGTCTATTTTTAGACATGGTGATCATATTTCAGAAGTTGCAGGATGTTATTTGTGGATGGTTGGTCAAGCTGGAAAAATAGATGAAATTCTATTTTTAGAATATTGGGCGAAGTCTATTTATAGATCGTCGATCTAAAAATGGAAGTGTCAATTATTATTAGCTCTTAATAATAATCCGACAATAAACATCAACTTATTCTCTTGGAGCACTTAATTTCAATGTACAGATTTGGAAAATCAGTGGGTTGAAGGAATTACGCAATTCCTAGGGTTTACTGGTGGTTCATGCATGGAGGACTCAGTTAGAACTGAAGTGGCAAAGTTATGACAGAGTTGGAAGAGTAGTTCATGAAGTTGTTATTCAGTTTAACTCAGTTAATGGAGTTAAACTCAGTTGAGCTAGTTGTATCTAGTCTAGCTGAATGATACACTAGTGAGAGTGGAGTGAATTAATTAGTTAATTAATTCACAAATAATAAATCATTAATCAACTGAACAATACAACAATTAACTATAGTGCATGTCAGTTCCAGTGGAGACCCAGTGGAGAGATACGTGAAAGGGTGAGATGGAAAAAGTGTTGTGACACACATTTGAGTTGCCAATGAGGATTGCACAGTCAAGGCAAGGCCAATTCGAATTCATTGAGGGGTCTTCTTCAGCAGGGATTGCGCAGTGGAGGCAGGTTGTTAGAAGGCAAGAAATTAGTGCATAGATATGCAATGTTTTGCATGAAAGTGTGTAATTATTTTTTATTGTACTAAGAGCTTGATGTACTAAAATTTGTATGGGATTATTACATGATTCCATTGATATACATAATACATGATAGTTGGGGTTTTGGGAAGGTTACGGTTAAGCGTATTTATGTGCGATTTTTTTTTATTCCTTCATGTGTTTAATTGAGTTTTCACGCAAAGATTAACAACGGAAGGATTTTGTATTTGAAGATAAATATTGTTAGATCAGGGAGAATATGGATATATACATACATATATTATATATTCCCATAATTATCGAATGAGTGTTAAATTCTTGAAGATTACCGTTATGAAGAATTGTTGAGTTTGTTGGTGGAGAATTTGAATTTGTAAAAATTCTTGGTTAAATGATTGGTATATATTGAAATGTATTTCCAATGGGATGGAATGAGTATGCCCTTGGTGGCAGCTTTCAAATTACATAGCATTGTGAAATAGAATTTGGTTCTGGTGCTCCTGCTCGAATCCAACCGCAGATGTCCATACTTATGAGGTATTTAAACTTAATTATTCAATGCCATAATATCTCCCCACTGACTACCCTCCACAAATGTTTCAAGAGGAGGACCAAATTGAAGCATTCAATATTTTTGAATCCCAACCACCTTCCTCCACCTTTGAAAGCAAGTGTCTCCCTGCAAACAAGATGTATTTTCCAATCTGTACATATTCTAGCCCAGAAAAATTTCATAATGATAGAGTTGATCTAATTGATGTTTTCTTGTAAACTTAGTAGATCCTTTCTATTTTCTATTTAAAGACAAAATGCAGGTCACAAGATACAACTTTTAGGCTCAACCTGCCCATGGGAAACCAGGTCTGTTGGTCGTCTTAAAGAGTTATAGGCCATCCAAAACATCAACATCTTAAGTATGTTTCTTACTGTATTCAAGTAGATAATATCAGTATTTTCAGTCATACACATTAGACAAGTAAAAGTTATCCGTTGTCATCCCAAAAATTAAAACAAGGAAGGTCAGTTATTATTCCAAAGCACAAAGGAAATTAAATAGGTCTTCATCTGACTTAACAAGAGTTGGATCCTTCACGCCGGAGCCATGCATGTCAACTTGGTGCAGACTTTGTAGTTGCTTCTCAATTCTCCCCAAGCGAACACATTAATGGTGTTGGCGCAGGTTAATTTCCTTAATAGACCTGTTGATATCTGCTAAATTTGAGGTTGCTTTGGGGTCTCCCCCAATCTCTTGAATAGAAACTATTGCCTTTAACAAAAGGCATTTCAACAACCAATGTGTAAATTGAGTGATGGAATAAGGATATTCTACCTCGAGTGTTACCAGGGTTAGTGATTATCAGATTCAGTTCTTCCATGACCATGTCCTATTCTTCCTGATGCTTGGCTCTTGCATGGCCCTCCCTCATCAGGAGATCAGTTCCATTGTTCAAAAATGGTCAAAAATGAAAGTGCTTAAAAGTGTTTACAACCTGAGTGACCAGAAAGGTCTCGTCGTTGTGATTCTGGCACCACAAACAGTTCACAAAATAGAGGTCGTATGCAGAAGTTATGAAGGTTTGAAAAGCCCAGTAAACTTCAAAAAAATGACTTTGACCAAATTTGACTTTGCAATTTGAAAAAATAAAAAGATAATATTTCAGGGAATATTCCTGGAATATTCCTAGAATATTCTTTAGAATATTCCCTGGAATATTCCATAAGGGCCAATCACAGTTTGACATGTGGTAGCGTTTGATTTTAAGGTTGGCTGACTTTTTATGATTTGGGCCAATTAAGGGCTGCCACATGGCACGTGGCCCCAGGCCGGAGGAGGAATGGTTTATCAATTTTTTTTTTGTAGCCCAGAGGATTTGAACGCGGGACCTGTTTGCACAAAACACATTGCCCGACCGCCACACCAAATGTTTAGTTCTTAACATAGAGTGGAGACTGCATAAATTTAAACGTTAAAAGTTTTCATGGCGGGGGTTTGGGAGGCCAATCCCCCACTCCATAAAACCATAATTTCACGACCATACTCTTACCTAACAAACAGCCAGGATCTCGATAGTTAAACCGCGACGTGTTCACATGGCGTGTTAAAGGGTTTTCAAAGGTGGTTAAAGTCACAGTTAAGGGAATCTCGAAGCTCTGAGTTCTAGCGGTTATCTCGGCGGTCAGCAGGGACACATTCACATGCGACTCTGAAAAAATTTAATTTAAATCCAGTCCGGCGACGTTATAGTTGGCAGAACCGCCAATTTTGGCGGCGGAGCCATATTTGGCAAACTTATCTAGAGTTCCTCCACATTTAGTGGAGTTTTTCAAGGGACATTGGGCAGTTTACTGTTTTGGCCATAACTCCTTGGATATTCGACCAATTTTGAGGAATGAATAGTCAATTTTGGGTATTATCGACATTTTGAACACATTGGTAGAGGTTTCAGAGCCATTAGAGGTCATCTTGTGTAGGTTTAGCTTCGAGAAAGGTCAAGGAGCCACCAAGGCCACTAGGGTATTTTCAGTGTATTGAGCATCCATTCACTGTTTTCTACAAATGAATAGTCATTATTGACTAATTCAAGCATTTTGAAGCTGATTTTATAGAGAGCACAACCATTTGAGGCTTTTATTCACATGATCTTACCATTTTTGAGAAATAATATATGAGGGACATGCCATTGGGAGTTGGACCGACAGATGTAGCCCAGGAGGGGTGAACTGCTTCATCAAATTTGCTAAGTACTATTACATGTGATGTTTAATTCTCTTTTATTTACTATTTTACAGTATTTTATAAGCAATTTACTGGCTTTAACGTCACACAGAAATATTTTTAACTAAGTTAAAATGCTTTGTTTCACCTGCAAACCTCAGAGAACCTTATGCACACATTTTAATTACTGTTTGGATACTTAGCACAGAAAAACTAAACATTCCATTCAGATCACTCCCATCCATGAATCAATGACATAATATAGGACGGTGTACCATCGAAATAAGTCTGGAACATATTCTCCATGACTTCTTTGTCCGACTTCCTACCACGTTTGGCTGGAGGTGATTTTGGGGCGTTGGATTTTCCTTTGTCCTTTGCTTCCTTCTTTACTGAATTTCATTTCACCATTTTCTTCAAAGTCCGGTCTTCCAGCAAATTTCTTTGTAGGCATGAGTTGCTTGGAAGACTTGTAACAGTGCAAAACATGACAATTTTAAAACAACCCGAGTGAATAGCAAATTGACAGAGTAACCAGGCCTGACTTCTTCCATCTGCAGATGGAGACCGCTACTTTGAAAGACTCAGAAGATTCAATTTGATAACAAAAATCCCATCCTAAGACGACCCATAAACCAGAGTAGACGACAACACCCAAACCAGAGAGTTACAACCCTTGTTCCACTTTCCCGCATTGACCCTGACTCAGATAGTCCCTCCATGATTACTAACAGTATTACCCTTAATCTGGGAAGTAGTTAGATAACAAAAGGTGACAGAACAACTGAAATAATTTCCCACTGACAACTCAAAACGATTTTTCTAACCTTAACATTGTCACCCCTTACATTAACATCATTAGAAGCCATTCGATTCGTTTCCCACCTCTGGTTGTAAAAATTGGGGCCATGCAGAGACATTGATGAGAAAAGAGCAGGGCACCCAAATGGGCAGCATGCAAGTCAAAACAATGCCATTCATTGTCCATGCAGCAATCTGTCAGGTCCTTACATCTCAAATAATAGCAATAATAATAGAGCCAAGAACCCCATTTGGACTAGGACAAAGTAATAAGCCAAGCCGCATTGTAAAGAGGCCAATTCAAAGCATTTCTGTTTGAATGATAAGAAATTCTATCTATTCCTACCAGAACCAGACTATCCACTGTGAGAATATCTACCTCACTGTAATTCATATTGCTATCAGTATACAAACATTTCAAGGAACTGAGCAGAAAACCATAAACATGTTGCATGACAATAATGTTATAAGGATTGACTATGAGACACATGCAACATATTACAATATATCAAACCAAGTAGAGATAATTGAGGAAAACCAGTATCTTTTGTCGCATAGAACGAAACACAGAGACTCGTTTCATGGCTATGGAGTATGGAGAATTGGATACATACCGATACGTTGCAGGTCACAAATTCCTCCGACGTCGACTTAACTGTTTACAGAAGCTCTGCGTGCGATAGAAAACAAACATGCAGAGAATGGTGAAAGCTTTGTAAATATCTCATTCCCACCTCAACCGGCGGCACACATCCCTAATCATTCCTGACAGCCCACCTGACGCATCGAGTTGTTCTGCATTATAACTATCTGTGGGTGGAGCCGTCCATCCCAATGTGCGCACGTCATTATCGATCGTGGTGTGACGACCTTTGCGTGCCTCCACCACGTACCCGCCTCCCATCGTGATGACGTGTCGCTTGCATTTCTAGTTGGCACCCAGATCAGGGGATTTGATTGTTATCTCGATCCTGGGTATGGCTTTCATTGTGACCCCAGTCTTGTTGTACAATGTCCTTAAGCTCTGCAAGGCCTGGTTCCATGTTAGTTTGCGCCCATGGTTGATCCATAACCCTGTCCTGGTTGATGCATCCCCAATTTTCCAAATAGTCAGCTGCTTCATTACCTGATCTTCTTACATGAAGCAGAATCATATAGTTGATCCTTGTCATTATCTCCTTAATCTCCAGGATCATTCTTGTTGTTTGTCAGCTGCTGTTGGTATGCTCCCATCATGCTCCCTTCTGCAACTTCTGGAGGATACCCGTAACCATAGTCGAATCTCCCTCAATCTCAAGACAATTATACTGTTCTCTATTTGCTATTAGAAGTCCATGTTTCACAGCATTCAATTCAACTTCATTGTTACTAGCAAACCCCAGGTCAATGGCAAAAATCAGCAAAACCCGTCCTGTACAGTGATGAAAGATCCCCCCTACCCCTGCTTGGCTTGGGTTTCCCTTCGAAGCCCCATCACAGTTTTTTTTAATGAATCTCTGCTGAGGAGGTATGAACTTATCCCGAACTTCGAAAGCCATAGGTCTGGGTTTCCAAGAGGTTGACGCCAACATCTTTGCTTTAATTTTTAACTGATTGAGAATTCTTTCCTCTGTTCCTTGAGTTGTCCAATCTTCAAGGTTCCATTTTTCTACTAGGATAGTCTCTCTAATATTTTGGACAATGGTTTGCCAGATCTCAGCCATATCCTGTTTTCATCTCGAAATGTTCTGCGATTTCGCTCCTTCCACATTTTCTAGAGCAGGAACCCCGCAGACAGTGACCAGGCTCTGTTGACCACCATAGCTTGGTATCCTCCTTTTTTTCAATTTTCAATTGTTTGTCTGATGCTTTCATTATTTTTTTTCAGTTTGTTGGAACATGTTAAAAAGATTGTGCCACATCTAGTCCGCAACTGAACAAGTATTGAGAAGATGTTCCAGGGTCTCTTCATTCTCACCACACATCACACAACTTGAGGTTCCAAGCATCCCTTGTTTTTGTAGCTGGTCCCAAGTAAGAATTCTTCCATGGCCACCAATCCATAGAAAATGTTCAATTTTAGGCCAGTGTTTTTTTTACCATATTTTTTTTCCACAAACTGTTATCCAGATGATTTGCATTGTTCAATTTTATCTGATAAGCTTCTTTAATTGTGAACATTCCTTTCATGCTGTACCCCCAGCGAAGGATATCATTCCCTGTGAGGATAGGTAATTTCCTAGTATGTAGTTCTTTGTCCAGATTTCCCCATTGTTGGGTGTCAGGGGCCTGTTGCCAATGTTGCTTTTGCTTCCATCTCCTCCAGTACTGATCATTATGTTCCTCCTAATAGTGGTTTACCTCTTTAGTATGAGGTTGATTTGTGAAAAGGAAAATCTCTCCTTGCCTCAACCCTTGGGAGGCATTGAAAGGATCAGAATGGCTTCCATTAATTAAAATTGAGAAATTCGAGGTAGAGATAAAAGAAAGGTTCCATTCAATCCATCTTTGGTCAAAACAAAATGATTGCAAAATTTTTTTGAGGTAAGTCCAATTGAGACGGTCGTGGGCTTTGACTAAATCCAGTTTTATCAACATGCCTTTAGCTTTAAGAGTGCGAAGGGAATGAATGGCTTCCTGGGCAGTCACAATCCCATCCAAAATTTGTCTACCTTTGACAAACCCAGTTTGTTCAGGGGAGATAAGGGAAGGAAGGATAGGTTTAAGCCTATTGAGCATAATAGTAGACAGGATCTTATAAATAACATTACACAGGGCGATTAGTCTGAACCCCGACAGAACGTCACAATTCTCATGCTTCGAGATTAAAGCAATGAAAGTAGAGTTCAAAGCAAGGTATACCTTTCTTGTCTTTCATGACTCTTCTACCAGGTCGAAAATATCTTTTCCAATGAAGGACCAAGTATCCTGAAAGAATTCCTCAGTGAAGCTGTCAGGTCCCAACGCCTTATTTTTTGCTAAGCCTTTGACCACTTCCTCCACCTCCTGAATAGTGATTTAGTTGAGCAGGGCCAAATTCTGCTCTCTGTTAACAACAGTAGAGATGAATTTCTTGACTCGAGTGATAGATTCCATTCTATTATGATCTGGTTCCGTTAAAATTTCCCATAAATGATTTACCAATATCTTCTCCAAATCTTGATGTTGGACAAGTCTATTTCTGTCAGGATCTTTAAGTGAAAAGATACGATTGTGTTGTCGTCTTTGGATCATTGCTCTATGGAAGAAAATATAATTCATATCCCCTTCTCTTAACCATTGAATTCTAGATTTTTGTTTCCATAATATTTCTTCTTGAATTTGTCTTTCTTCCAATTTTCTTATTAGTATACCTTCCTCTTTAACAAGTTCTACTGATCTCCCCAGAAGGATCATCTGTTGTTGGATTTGTTGCAAATGGCCCTAGAGATTTTCCTTGTCTTGATGAATATTCCCAAATTCTGTCTTATTCCATTTTTTAATTTTCTGTTTGATGTCTTTGAGTTTGAGTTGGAACGTATGCATTCTATTCCTACCCTGAACCCTACTTTCTTCCCACCAGCTTTTAACTTTAGCAATGAAAGTTGGATTCCTCAGCCAAAAACCCTCAAATATGAAAGGTCTTTTCGTATTTCATTGGTTCATATCTACCTCCAGATGTATTGGCCAATGACCTGATCACATACAGGGAATAATTGAAGCTTCATAGAATACATCCAAGCTGATACACTCTTCAGTCGATAAGAATCTATCTAGGCGAGAGGCTACTTGATGAGCCCCTCCCCTCCTGTTGTTCCAAGTAAATTTTCCATTCACAGTGGGTATGTCAAACATTCGAAGATCATATATCATATCCCGAAATAGTTCCATTTCTATCTCATGTCTACTCGTGCCTCCTTTTTTTTCTTCAATTCGTGTAGTCATATTAAAATCTCCTCCCAATACCCAATACTTCTCAATGTTTAGAGTTTTCAAATTTCGCATGCTTTCTAAAAAGGGCTATTTATCTCATGGAATGTGTGGCGCATATACTAAGGAAACCGAGATCCATTCGTTCGTCCCAATTATTCTGAAACTTCCAGTTAAGATACGCAGAAGACCAATCCATCCTTCTGCTAAAACCTCAGTCGAATTCCAAAGAATCACAATTCCTCCAGGCAATTCCTCACGAGTCGATAGCCATTACTTCATATCTAGGATGAATGTGGTTCATAATTTCTTCTAGTCTTAAACCCGAGACTTTGGTTTCATGAAGGAGAACCAGTTGCAACTTTTCTTTCTTCAATCTTTCTTGTAAGAATCTCTGTTTGCCTTTACTGTTAAGGCCCCTTACATTCCAGGAGATCACTATCATTAGGGACTATGGAGTTTTTCAAATACCGTTGTGAGCGGTATAACATGTCCCAAGTTAACTAACATCTCTCGAACCGTCTGAATAGATTCTTGCAAAGTTTTCCTTCCTTTTTTTTCACTATTTTAGTGTTGGGATTGTTTTTTTGACTGCTTCCCTGGGGATTAGTGGATGTATTAGCCATCTCAACTTCTCTTCTTGCTTGGAAGGTTAGGTATTGCTCAAAGGTTTCTTTATATAAAATCTTTTGGTCATCAAGGATAATTCTATCATCCAAATTTCTCCATTCTTGCAGCAGTTTCTTCATAACCAGTTCCTCCTTACTTAGTTCATCCTTGGTGATATCCACCTCCATATCCACTTGGTCTAGAGGTTGAGATTGATCCTCTTTATCATGGGGCTCTAATGGAGCTTTTCTCTTAGCTTTCGA
>CM076578.1:141002528-141157528 GCA_034641835.2 Pinus albicaulis | reverse complement strand
ACAGTAATTTGTCTGGAATTAATCTTGGAATTCTGTATTAATTTCAGATGGAGAAGTAATTCGTCTTATAAGCTATCACAGTAATTTGTCTTATAAGCTATTTCTTTGTAATTTGTCTTATAAGCTATATCTCTTTGTGAGGTCATGCAGATATTCTGGAACCCTTGCTCTCTTGAAGCTATCACAGTAATTTGTCATCAATTAATCTTAGAATTCTGTATTAATTGAAGATGGAGAAGTAATTTGTCTTATAAGCTATCACAATAATTTGTCTTATATGCTATCTCTTTGTAATTTGTCTTATAAGCTATCTCTTTGTGAGGTCATGCAGATATTCTGGAACCCCTCTTTGTGAGGTCGTGCAGAGATATGCAGCTCTCTTGAATTAATTTTGTGAGGTCATGCAGATATTCTGGAACCCCTATTTGTGAGGTCATGCAGAGATATGCAGCTCTCTTGAATTAATCTTGGAATTTTGTATTAATTTTATATAGAGAAGTAATTTGTTTTATAAGTTATTTCTTTGTGAGGTCATGCAGATATTCTGGAACCAAATGGAAAAGTAATTTGTCTCATAAGTTATCTTTAGCCAAGTGAATCTTAAATACTTTTCATAGCACCGTTTCAACTCCCATAAGACCACTGGCGATTTCATTATCAAAAGCATGTTATATAGACTGTAATTAGCTGGATTGATAGGTTATAATAGCTTTCTCTTTGGATTCCAATTTGTTCAGAAAGGATTACCGTATTTGATTGAAATTCTCCAAATCAGGGAACTTCCAACCCTGGGTTTTGGGACGTGACAATTATTGAAGGACAAACATCTATCTTAATAATTACCTTTACCTTTAAACATTGTATTCCAATCAAGGACTTTTTTTTGGAGATTCCTCTGCATACTGATCTTCAGAGACCCTTTTTTTTAAATTGAAACTTTGCCATGGACTATGAAAGGTGTTATATGCTAGGAAAATTGCCTTCACCCACTCCAAAAATTTTGAACCAAAATTCTACGAGTTAATACAAATTTGTAACATGTGACTACTTGTCCTAAACTATTCCATAGGCAAACATTTTCTAAGTAGCAATTATCTTCTCTGCCCTTTATTTCTGACAAAATTGGCAAAAAGGTCTCTTTCAAAAAAATTCTGCTGAATAGAGAAAGCAATTTGAAGTACGGTCTATGCAAACACTGAATCTCTTCTATGTTGTCGACTATGCTGATTGGATACACTATAATTCCATGGTTTTAAGTTTGTGGTTTCCCTGATCTGCAAGAAAACAAAACAGGAGAGAAAAATTACAAATATTCGTTTCTCGTTTTTTTTTTTTCAGAAAGAAAAAAACGTTGTTTATATTAACAGTGCATAATTCAAAAACATTACATTCCATCTAGGGCAGATGAGAAAAGACATGAGCCAAAACATCGATCCCCAGCAACTTCTAAGGAAGAAAGGAAAGCGTGGAGAAAAAATGTAGTGTCCATACATCACTGGGGGGTGGGCACCCAATTCAAATTAACGAGAACAGCAAAAGAGACACTAAAAGAAGTGGTCTATTGTTGTACTCTACAATACCATGAAAATAAGGTAAAAGTAAAAGTTGGTCTGGCTCGCCTGTATAATATTTGATGGCCCTGTGGGAAAGATGAAAACACTACAATATGGATATAAAGGTAGTTAATATGTAATAGTTTTAAAATTAAATAGAAAACCGGGACTCCAGCAATCCTTCTACAGGTTCATGGTTGAAAAATTCACAGGCTCGCTTGTAGATGATTATTGACAGCTCCAAAAGGTGTATAGTAGGTTCCCATGAGGATGGAACCAAGATGAAAACTGTATAACTCTGGTGCAAAAACAAAAATTCAAAAATTGTCTCGCTTGATAATAACAGCAGTAGCAATGTCTGGCTCGCTTGACAGCTCCATAAGGATGTATTGATCTGATTTCATTGTGAGGCTGAAAAGCAGCTCGGTTGTGTATAGTTTTAAAATTAATTAGATAAAACGGGACTCCAACAATCCTTCTACAGGTTCATAGTTGAGAAATCACATGCTCATTTGTAGATGAATATTCAGGCTCGCTTGTAGATGAAATATGGACAGCTCCAAATGGTTTATAGTAGGATTCACATGAGGATGGTACCAAGATGAAACTGTATAAACTATAGTGTAAAAACAAAAAGCAAAAAATGTCTCGGATGATAAATACAGCAGTAGCATTGTCTGGCTCGCTTGACAGCTCCATAAGGATGTATTGATCTGATTTTCATTGTGAGGCCAAAAATCCGCTCGCTTGTAAGAATAAAATAGGATAGTCGAAACCATCCTGAATAGCCAGTGTCTGGAAAGCAAGTAATAAATCATCTGAAAAGGAAACACCAGAAATAGGCATCTGCAAACAATGTATATATATCATGCACGCGAGGCAGCACCAAGAGATGAATGAGGGCGACCAGTGGATGAATAAACGGAGATTCAAGTATTAAAGAAAAGGAAGATGTGGTCAATGACTGAAAAACGTATGAAATGGAGACCATGGATAACATGAAAAAGTACGGTATCGATTTTAAATGGGAATAGAGAAAGGTGGGTGAAAAGACAGAAACAGAGGATCAAAAAGCCATCTATACACAGAGCATTGCATTTGAAACAGTGATCCAGTAGGAAGATAAGATAACATAGCTGGGAGTCTTCAGTATTCCATCAGGCTCGCTTGATGAGCTGTATCTGGCTCGTTTGAAACTAGTTGGATATGTGCCGATAGGGTGAGAGACAACCAAAATTATAAGGATCAGCAAACTTTAATTGCGTGTTTTTCCTTCTGTTTGCATTTCTATTTCTTACATGGAAGTGGACCCCTGAAGGGATCTCTAAGTCTGAAACAGTTTCAGCACCAGAATTCTGAGGCTTCTGAAAAGGTCTCCTGAAAATTACAGCTCAGTTCTGCATTGAAAGCCTTGGCGTGCAGGGATATATTATGGTCAGGTAGGTTGTATGCCTGGATTAGCTTGATTGGGAGGGCATAACTGCACTGCTATTTACTTCCTCAAAGCCACAGTTCATTTCAGGACATTTGGTCTAGATAATGATTCTGGCCATAGGATTCCTGTTCAATTTCATGGTCATAGGATCCTTCTTATGCTAGGAAATGATGTCTGGTCTAGCTATGTGACTTACATGCAGGCCATTGAGATTATCCAGATATTCTCGGCCTGCTTTTGTGAGAGATATGCAGCTCTCTTGAACTAATCTTGGAATCGGCAATTTGTCTTATAAGTTATCTCTTTGAGAAGTATTTTGTCTTATAAGTTATGCCTGCTTTTGTGAGAGATATGCAGCTCTCTTGAATTAATCTTGGAATCGGCAATTTGTCTTATAAGTTATCTCTTTGAGAAGTAGTTTGTCTTTTAAGCTATCTTTTTGTGAGATCATCCAGATATTCTCGGCCTGCTTTTGTGAGAGATATGCAGCTCTCTTAAATTAATCTTGGAATCGGCCTGCTTTTGTGAGAGATATGCAGCTCTCTTGAATTAATCTTGGAATTCTGTATTAATTCCAGATCGAGAAGTATTTTTCTTATAAGTTATCTCTTTGAGAAGTAATTTGGCTTATAAGTTTTTTTTTTGTGAGATCATCTAGATATTCCTATAAATTTAAATTCGGTCTGCTTTTGTGAGAGATATGCAGCTCTCTTGAATTAATCTTGGAATTCTGTATTAATTCCCATAAATTTAAATTCGGCCTGCTTTTGTGAGAGATATGCATCTCTCTTGAATTAATCTTGGAATTCTGTATTAATTCCAGATGGAGTAGTAATTTGTTTTATAAGTTATCTCTTTGAGAAGTAATTTTTCTTATAAGTTACCTTTTGTGAGATCATCTAGATATTCTCGGCCTGCTTTTGTGAGAGATATGCATCTCTCTTGAATTAATCTTGGAATTCTGTATTAATTCCAGATGGAGTAGTAATTTGTTTTATAAGTTATCTCTTTGAGAAGTAATTTTTCTTATAAGTTACCTTTTGTGAGATCATCTAGATATTCTGGAGAAGTAATTTGTTTTATAAGTTATTTCTTTGTGAGATCATGTAGATATTCTGGAACCGGATGGAGAAGCATTTTGTTCTATAAGTTATCTTTTTGTGAGATTATGCAGATATTTTGGAACCACATGGAGAAGCAATTTGCCTCATAAACTATCTTTTTGTGAGGTTATGTTTTGTCTCATAAATTATTTTACACTGAACCAGATGAAAAAGCAATTTGTCTAATAAGCTATCTTTAGCCAAATAAACATTAAATAATTTCATTTCATTTCAAATTCATTTAAGTTTTGCTAAACTGGGCAGAAAAATTCTTTGTCTAATAAGCTATCTTTAGCCAAATAAACATTAAATAATTTCATTTCATTTCAAATTCAGCTTAGTTTGGTTTTTGTGAAAGATATGTAACTCTTTTGAATGTCACTAATTCAAATTCTTAAGAGAAACTTGGTTTCTGAAACAAGAAAAGTAGCTCTCCTGAATGTCATTAATTCAAATTCTTAGAATTAATTCTTTAAAGAAGCTTGGATTTTGTGAAACAAGATATATAGTTCTCCTAAATTAAAGAAGTATGGTTTGTGTGAAACAAGATCCGTCTTTGGAAAACAAGATATGTAGCTCTCCTCAATGTTATTGGAATTCACATTCTTTAGAGAAGCCTGGTTTTTGTGTAACAAGATATGTAGCTCTCCTCAATGTCAATTTCTTTAAAGAAGTCTGGCTTGTGTGAAACCAGAGCTGTCCCTCTCCTAATGCTTTTTAAATTTTTTTGATATGAATTATCAAATAAGGTTGGAGGGAGAGTTCTCAGGTTTAATTCTCGGAATGCCCCTTTGTTTCATTAAGTCAATATCTTTAGAGAAACCGGGCTTGTGTGAAACAAAATCTCTAGCTCGCTTAAATGATTTTTAAGAAATTTTGGTTTGAATTATGGAATAAGTTTTCTTATTTGAAAAGCTTGTCTTCAAAAAGAGCAATAGTGTGAAACAAGAATATATAACTCTTCTATATATATATAATTAATTTTTAATGATGAAACAAGTGTTTTTCTACTTGAAAAATTTATTAAATAAAAAATGTAACTTATTAAAATAAAATCTTGACAGGGAAGATAACAATCCATCACACGACCACTCGACCTAACCCCAAGTAGCCCAGCCATGTAGATATCTTTCCAGGTAGTATGGTGAGTGTCTGATCCAATTGACTAGAAAAATCCCTAAGGACATATATTCCCAGGTTATGTAAGAAATTTATTAGACGCAATGATAAAGTATGGTTGCCAGAGACTCCCAGGAAAGAATCCAATCCAATTTCTGGGTGGGCCCTATGCTGATCCTCATTTAAGGTTTCCGAGTAGCCAGGGCTTAGATTGAATTAGGCCTTTCCAGCATTGTGAAATAGAATTTGGTTCTGGTGCTCCTGCTCAAAGCCAACCGCAGATGTCCATGCTTATGAGGTATTTAAACTTAATTATTTAATGCTATAATCTCTCGCCACTCACTACCCTCCACAAATTTTTCAAGAGAAGGACCAAATTGAAGCATTCAATATCTTTGAATCGCCAACCACCTTCCTCCACCTTTAAAAGCAAGTGGCTCCCTGTAAACAAGATGTATTTTCCAATCTGTACATATTCCAGCACAGAAAAATTTCATAATGATAGAGTTGATCTAATTGATGTTTTTTTGTAAACTTAGTAGATCTTTTCTATTTTCTATTTAAAGACAAAATGCAGGTCACAAGATACAAATTTTGGCCTCAACCTGCCTGTGGGAAACCAGGTTTGTTGGTCGTCTTAATGAGTTATAGGCCATCCAAAACATAAACATCTTAAGTATGTTTCTTATTGTCTTCAAGTAGCTAATATCAATATTTTCAGTCATACACATTAAAAAAGTAAAATTTATCCGTTGTCATCCCAAAAATTAAAACAAGGAAGGTCAGTTCTTATTCCAAAGCACAAAGGAAATTAAATCGGTCTTCATCTGACTTAACAGGAGCTGGATCCTTCACGCTGGAGCTAGGCATGTCAACTTGGTGCATACTTTGTAGTTGCTTCTCAATTCTCCCCAAGCGAACACATTAATGGTGTTGGCGCAGGTTAATTTCTTGAATAGACCTGTTGATATTTGCTAAATTTGAGGTTGCTTTGGGGTCTCCCCCAATCTCTTGAACAGAAATTATTGCCTTTACCAAAAGGCATTTCAACAACCAATATGTGTGAATTGAGTGATGGAATAAGGATATTCTGCCTCGAGTGTTACCAGGGTTAGTGATTATCAGATTCAGTTCTTCCACGACCATGTCCTCTTCTTCCTCATGCTTGGCTCTTGCATGGCCCTTCCTAATCAGGAGATCATGTCCATTGTTCAAAAATGCTCAAAAATGAAAGTGCTTAAAAGTGTTTGCAACCTGAGCAACTAGAAAGGTCTTGTCACTGTGATTCTGGCATCATGAATGGTTCGCAAAAAAGATATCGTATGAAGAAGTTATGAAGGTTTGAAAAGCCTAGTAAACTCCAAAAAAATGACTTTGAACAAGTTTGACTTTGCAATTTGAAAAATTAAAAAGAGAATATTTAGGGAATATTCCTGGGATATTCCTCAAAATACTCCCCAGAATTTTTTCGTAAGGGCCAATTGCAGTTCGACATGTGGCAGCGTTTGATTTGAAGGCTGGTTGACTTTTTATGATTTGGGCCAATTAAGGCTGCCATGTGGCACGTGGCCCCAGGCCAGAGGAGGAATGGTTTATCAATTTTTTTTTGTAGCCCACAGGATTTGAACGTGGTACCTGTTCGCACAAAACACATTGCCTGATTGCCACACCAAATGTTCAGTTCTTAACATAGAGTGGAGACCGCATAAATTTAAACGTTAATAGTTTTCATGGCGGGCGTTTGGGAGGCCAGTCCCCCACTCCATAAAACCATACGTTCGTGACCATACCCTTACCTAACAAACGACCAGGATCTCGACAGTTAAACCGCAACGTGTTCACATGGCGCATTAAAGGGTTTTCAAAGGCGGTTAAAGTCATGGTTAAGGGAATCTCAAAGCTCCGAGTTCTAGCGGTTATCTTGGCAGTCAGCGGGGACACATTCACATGCGACTCTGAAAACATTTAATTTAACTCCAGTCTAGCGGCGTTATGGTTGGCAGAACCACCAATTTCGGCAGCGGAGCCATATTTGGCGGACTTATCTGGAGTTCCTCCACATTTAGTGGAGTTTTTCAAGGGACATTGGGCAGTTTACTGTTTTGGCCATAACTCCTTGGATATTCGACCAATTTTGAGGAATGAATAGTCAATTTTGGGTGTTATTGACATTTTGAACACATTGGCAGAGGTTTTAGAGCCATCAGAGGTCATCTTGTGTAGGTTTAGCTTTAGGAGAGATCAAGGAGTCACTAGGGCCACTAGGGTGTTTTGAGTGTTTTGAGCATCCATTCTCTGTTTTCTACAAATGAATAGTTATTATTGACTAATTCAAGCATTCTGAAGCTGTTTTTATAGAGCACGGCCATTTGAGGCTTTTATTCACACGTACTTACCATTTTTGAGCAATAAGAAATGAGAGACATGCCATTGGGAGCTGGACCAGCAGATGTAGCCCAGGAGGGGTGAACTGTTTCATCAAATTTGCTGAGTATTATTACATGTGATGTTTATTTCTATGTTATTTACTGCTATACAGTGTTATACAAGCAATTTACATGCTTTAACCTCACACATAAATTTGTTTAACTAAGATAAAACTATCTGTTTCACCTGCAAACTTTAGTAAACCTTATGCACACAATTTAATTACTGTTTGGATACTTAACACAACAAAAATAATACATTCCATTCAGATCACTCCCATCCATGAATCAATGACTTAATATAGCGCGGTGTACCATTGAAATAACTTTGGAACAGATTCTCCATGACTTCTTTGCCCGACTTCTTGCCACGTTTGGCAGGAGGTGACTTTGGAGCGTTGGCTTTTCCTTTGTCCTTTGCTTCCTTCTTTATTGAATTTCCTTTCACCATTTTCTTCAAAGTCCGATCTTCCAGCAAATTTCTTTGCAGGCATGAGTTGCTTGGAAGACCTGTAACAATGCACAACATGACAAGTTTAAAACAACTCAAGTGAATAGCAAATTGATAGAGTAACCAGGCCTGACTTCTTCCATCTGCAGATGGAGACTGCTACTTTGAAAAACTCAGAAGATTCAATTTGATAACAAAAATCCCATCCTGAGACGACCCATAAGCCAGAGTAGACGACAACACCCAAACCAGAGAGTTACAACCCTTGTTCCACTTTCTCGCATTGACCCTGACTCAGATAGTCCCTCCATGATTACTAACAGTATTACCCTTAATTTGGGAAGTAGTTAGAAAACAAAAGGTGACAGAACAACCGAAATAATTTCCCGCTGACAACTCAAAATGATTTTTCTACCCTTAACATTGTCACCCCTTACATTAACATCATTAGAAGCCATTTGATTCATTTCCCACCTCTGGTTGTACAAATTGGGGCCATGTAGAGACAGTGGTGAGAAAAGAGCAGGGTGCCCAAATGGGCAGCATGCAAGTCAAAACAATGCCATGCATTGTCCATGCAGCAATCTGTCAGGTCATTACATCTCCAATAATAGCAATAGAGACAAGAATCCCATTTGGACCAGGACAAAGTGATAAGCCATGCCGCATTGTAAAGAGGCCAATTCAAAGCATTTATGTTTGAATAATAAGAAATTCTATCTATTCCTACTAGAACTAGACTATTCATTGTGAGAATATCTACCTCACTGTAATTCATATTGTTATCAGCATACAAACATTTCAAGGAACTAAGCAGAAAACCAGAAACATGTTGCATGACAATAATGTTATAAGGATTGACTATGAGACACATGCAACATATTACAATATATCAAACCAAGTAGAGATAATCGAGGAAAACCAATATCTTTCGTCGCATAGAACGAAACACAGAGACTCGTTTCATGGCTATGAAATATGGAGAATTGGATACATACCGATACGTTGCAGGTTACAAAGTCCTCCGACGTCGACTGAACTGTTTACAGAAGCTCTGCGTGCAATAGAAAACAAACATGCAGGGAATGGTGAAAGCTATGTAAATATCTCATTCCCACCTCACCCGGCGGCACACATCCCTAATCATTCCTCACAGCCCACCTGACGCATCAGGTTGTTCTGCATTATAACTTAATGCAGTCATAACTATCTGTGGGTGGAGCCGTCCATCCCAATGTGCGCACGTCATCCTCGATCATGGTATGACGACCTTCGTGTGCCCTGCCATGTACCCGCCTCCCATCGTGATGATGTGTCGCTTGCATTTCTAGTTGGCACCTTGATCAGGGGATTTGATTGTTATCTTGATCCTGGATATGGCTTTCATTGTGACCCCGGTCCTATTGTACAATGTCCTTAAGCTCTGCAAGGCCTGGTTCCATGTTAGTTTGCACCCATGGTTGATCCATAACCCTGTCCTGGTTGATGCATCCCCAATTTTCTAAACAGTCAGCTGCTTCATTACCTGATCTTCTTACATGAAGCAGAATCATATAGTTGATCCTTGTCATTATCTCCTTATTCTCCAGGATCATTCTTGTTGTTTGCCAGCTACTGCTAGTATGCTCCCATCGTGCTCCCTTCTGCAACTTCTGGAGGATACCCGTAACCATAGCCGAATCTCCCTCAATCTCAAGACGATTATACTGTTCTCTATTTGCTATTAGAAGTCCATGTTTCACAACATTCAATTCAGCTTCATTGTTACTAGCAAACCCCAGGTCGATGGCAAAAATCTGCAGAACCTGTCCTGTACAGTCATGAAAGATCCCCCCTGCCCCTGCTTGGCTTGGGTTTCCCTTCGAAGCCCCATCATAGTTTTTTTAATGAATCTCTGCTGAGGAGTTATGAACTTATCCCGAACTTCAAAAGCCATAGGTCTGGATTTCCAAGAGGTTGACGCCAACATCTTTGCTTTAAGTTTTAACTGATTGAGAATTCTTTCCTCTGTTCCTTGAGCTGTCCAATCTTCAAGGTTCCATTTTTCTACTAGGATAGTCTCTCTAATATTTTGGACAATGGTTTGCCATATCTCAGCGATATCCTTTTTTCATCTCAGAATGTTCTGCGATTTCGCTCCTTCCACATTGTCCATAGCAGGAACCCTGCAGACAGTGACCAGGCTCTGTTGACCACCATAGTTTGGTATCCTCCTTTTCTCCAATTTTCGATTGTTTGTCTGATGCTTTCATTATTTTTTTCAGTTTGTTGGAACATGTTAAAAAGATTGCGCCACATCTGGTCCGCAACTGAGCAAGTATTGAGAAGATGTTCCAGGGTCTCTTCATTCTCACCACACATCACGCAACTTGAGGTTCCAAGCATCCCTTGTTTTTGTAGCTGGTCCCAAGTAAGAATTCTTCCATGGCCAAAAATCCATAGAAAATGTTCAATTTTAGGCTAGTGTTTTTTTTACCATATTTTTTTCCATAGACTGTTATCCGGATGATTTGCATTGTTCGATTTTATTTGATAAGCTTCTTTAATTGTGAACATTCCTTTCATGCTGTACCCCCAGCGAAGGATATCATTCCCTGTGAGGATAGGTAATTTTCTAGTATGTAGTTCTTTGTCCAGATTTCCCCATTGTTGGGTGTTAGGGGCATGTTGCCAATGTTGCTTTTGCTTCCATCTCCTCCAGTACTGATCATTATGTTCCTCCTAATAGTGGTTTACCTCTTTAGTATGAGGTTGATTTGTGAAAAGGAAAATCTCTCCTTGCCTCAACCTTTGGGAGGCGTTGAAAGGATCAGAAGGGCTTCCATTAATTAAGATTGAGAAATTCGAGGTAGTGATAAAAGAAAGGATCCATTCAATCCATCTTTGGTCAAAAAAAAATGATTGCAAAATGTTTTGGAGGTAAGTCCAACTGAGACGGTCGTGGGCTTTGACTAAATCCAGTTTTATCAACATGCCTTTAGCTTTAAGAGTGCGAAGGGAATGAATGGCTTCCTGGGCAGTCACAATCCCAACCAAAATTTTTCTACCTTTGACAAACCCAGTTTGTTCAGGGGAGATAAGGGAAGGAAGGATAGGTTTAAGCCTATTGACCATAATAGTAGGTAAGATCTTATAAATAGCACTGCACAGGGTGATTAGTCTGAACCCCGATAGAAAGTCACAATTCTCATGCTTCGGGATTAAAGCACTAAAAGTAGAGTTCAAAGCAAGGTATACCTTTCTTGTCCTTCATGACTCTTCTACCAGGTCTAAAATATCTTTTCCAATGAAGGACCAAGTATCCTGAAAGAATTCCGCAGTGAAGTTGTCAGGTCCCAGCGCCTTATTTTTTGCTAAGCCTTTGACCACTTCCTCCACCTCCTGAATAGTGATTTCGTTGAGCAGGGCCAAATTCTACTCTCTGTTAACAACAGTAGGGATGGATTTCTTGACTCGAGTGATAGATTCCATTCTATTATGATCTAGTTCGGTTAAAATTTCCCATAAATGATTTACCAATATCTTCTCCAAATCTTGATGTTGGACAAGTCTATTTCCGTTAGGATCTTTAAATGAAAAGATACGATTGTGTTGTCGTCTTTGGATCATTGCTTTATGGAAGAAAATATAATTCATATCCCCTACTCTTAACCATTGAATTCTAGATTTTTGTTTACATAATATTTCTTCTTGAGTTCGTCTTTCTTCCAATTTGCTTATTAGTATACCTTCCTCTTTAACAAGTTCTATAGATCTCCCCAGAAGGATCATCTATTGTTGGATTTGTTGCATATGACCCTGGAGTTTTTCCTTGTCTTGATGAGTATTCCCAAATTATGTCTTTTTCCATTTTTTAATTTTCTGTTTGATGTATTTGAGTCTGAGTTGGAATGTATGCATTCTATTCCTACCCTGAACCCTACTTTCTTCCCACCAGCTTTTAACTTTAGCAATGAAGGAGATGTTTCTTAAACGACATACTATGAAGGAGATGTTTCTTTCTTCCACCAGCTTTTAACTTTAGCAATGAACATTTTCTAAGTAGCAATTATCTTCTCTGCCCTTTATTTCTGACAAACTTGGCAAAAAGGTCTCCTTCAAAAAAATTCTGCTGAATTGAGAAAGCAAATTGAAGTACGGGCTATGCAAACACTGAATCTCTTCTATGTTGTCGACTATGCTTATTTGATACACTATAAGTCCATGGTTTTAAGTTTGTGGTTTCCCTGACCTGCAAGAAAAAATTAAAATAACTTGCAAGAGAAGAGAAACAGGGAGAGAAATATTACAAATATTCGTTTCTCGCTACTGTGTTCATTGTTATTTCATATTTGCGTTTCTATTTATTACATGGAAGTGGACCCCTGAAGGGATCTCTAAGTCTGAAACAGTTTCAGCACCAGAATTCTATAACCTTTCTGAAAGCTCTCCTGAAAATTACAGCTCAGGGATTCTGCATTGAAGACCTTGGCGTGCATGGATGTATTATGGTCAGGTAGGTTGTATGCCTGGATGGGCTTGCGTGGGAGGACATAACTGCACTGCTATTTACTTCCTCAATGCCACAGTTCATTTCAGGACATTTGGTCTAGATTATGATTCTAGCCATAGGATTCCTGTTCAATTTCATGGTCATAGGATCCTTCTTATTTTAGGAAATGATGTTTGGTCTAGCCAGGAAAATTCCATGCAGGGCATTTTGTCTAGTGGTATGATTCTCGCTTAGGGTGCGAGAGGTCCCGAGTTCAATTCTCGGAATGCCCCTTCCCATTAAATTTAAATTCGGCTCTCTTTTGTGAGAGATATGCAGCTCTCTTGAATTAATCTTGTAATTTGTCTTATAGATATGCAGCTCTCTGGAATTAATCTTGGAATTTCCATTAAATTTAAATTCGGCAGCTCTCTTGAATTAATATTGGAATTTCCATTAAATTTAAATTCGGCAGCTCTCTTGAATTAATCTTGGAATTTCCATTAAAAATTTAAATTCGGCAGCTCTCTTGAATTAATCTTGGAATTCTGTGTTAATTCCAGATGTAAGAATTAATCAATTTAAATTCGGCTTGCTTTTGTGAGACATATGCAGCTCTCTTGAATTAATCTTGGAATTCTGTATTAATTCCAGATGTAATTTGTCATATGCAACTCTCTTGAATTAATCTTGGAATTCTGTATTAATTTTGGAGAAGTAATTTGTCTTATAAGCTATCACAGTAATTTGTCTTGAATTAATCTTGGAATTCTGTATTAATTCTTGGAATTCTGTCTTATAAGCTATCACAGTAATTTGAATTTGTCTTAATTTTGGAATTCTGTATTAATTCTAGCTGGAGAAGTAATTTGTCTTATAAGTTATCACAGTAATTTGTCTGGAATTAATCTTGGAATTCTGTATTAATTTCAGATGGAGAAGTAATTCGTCTTATAAGCTATCACAGTAATTTGTCTTATAAGCTATTTCTTTGTAATTTGTCTTATAAGCTATATCTCTTTGTGAGGTCATGCAGATATTCTGGAACCCTTGCTCTCTTGAAGCTATCACAGTAATTTGTCATCAATTAATCTTAGAATTCTGTATTAATTGAAGATGGAGAAGTAATTTGTCTTATAAGCTATCACAATAATTTGTCTTATATGCTATCTCTTTGTAATTTGTCTTATAAGCTATCTCTTTGTGAGGTCATGCAGATATTCTGGAACCCCTCTTTGTGAGGTCGTGCAGAGATATGCAGCTCTCTTGAATTAATTTTGTGAGGTCATGCAGATATTCTGGAACCCCTATTTGTGAGGTCATGCAGAGATATGCAGCTCTCTTGAATTAATCTTGGAATTTTGTATTAATTTTATATAGAGAAGTAATTTGTTTTATAAGTTATTTCTTTGTGAGGTCATGCAGATATTCTGGAACCAAATGGAAAAGTAATTTGTCTCATAAGTTATCTTTAGCCAAGTGAATCTTAAATACTTTTCATAGCACCGTTTCAACTCCCATAAGACCACTGGCGATTTCATTATCAAAAGCATGTTATATAGACTGTAATTAGCTGGATTGATAGGTTATAATAGCTTTCTCTTTGGATTCCAATTTGTTCAGAAAGGATTACCGTATTTGATTGAAATTCTCCAAATCAGGGAACTTCCAACCCTGGGTTTTGGGACGTGACAATTATTGAAGGACAAACATCTATCTTAATAATTACCTTTACCTTTAAACATTGTATTCCAATCAAGGACTTTTTTTTGGAGATTCCTCTGCATACTGATCTTCAGAGACCCTTTTTTTTAAATTGAAACTTTGCCATGGACTATGAAAGGTGTTATATGCTAGGAAAATTGCCTTCACCCACTCCAAAAATTTTGAACCAAAATTCTACGAGTTAATACAAATTTGTAACATGTGACTACTTGTCCTAAACTATTCCATAGGCAAACATTTTCTAAGTAGCAATTATCTTCTCTGCCCTTTATTTCTGACAAAATTGGCAAAAAGGTCTCTTTCAAAAAAATTCTGCTGAATAGAGAAAGCAATTTGAAGTACGGTCTATGCAAACACTGAATCTCTTCTATGTTGTCGACTATGCTGATTGGATACACTATAATTCCATGGTTTTAAGTTTGTGGTTTCCCTGATCTGCAAGAAAACAAAACAGGAGAGAAAAATTACAAATATTCGTTTCTCGTTACTGTGTTCTTTGTTATTTCATATTTGCATTTCTATTTATTACATGGAAGTGGACCCCTGAAGGGATCTCTATGTCTGAAACAGTTTCAGCACCAGAATTCTATGACCTTTCTGAAAGCTCTACTGAAAGTTACAGCTCAGGGATTCTGCATTGAAGACCTTGGCGTGCATGGATGTATTATGGTCAGGTAGGTTTTATGCCTGGATTAGCTTGCGTGGGAGGGCATAACTGCACTGCTATTTACTTCCTCAAAGCCACAGTTCATTTCAGGACATTTGGTCTAGATAATGATTCTGGCCATAGGATTCCTGTTCAATTTCATGGTCATAGGATCCTTCTTATGCTAGGAAATGATGTCTGGTCTAGCTATGTGACTTACATGCAGGCCATTGAGATTATCCAGATATTCTCGGCCTGCTTTTGTGAGAGATATGCAGCTCTCTTGAACTAATCTTGGAATCGGCAATTTGTCTTATAAGTTATCTCTTTGAGAAGTATTTTGTCTTATAAGTTATGCCTGCTTTTGTGAGAGATATGCAGCTCTCTTGAATTAATCTTGGAATCGGCAATTTGTCTTATAAGTTATCTCTTTGAGAAGTAGTTTGTCTTTTAAGCTATCTTTTTGTGAGATCATCCAGATATTCTCGGCCTGCTTTTGTGAGAGATATGCAGCTCTCTTAAATTAATCTTGGAATCGGCCTGCTTTTGTGAGAGATATGCAGCTCTCTTGAATTAATCTTGGAATTCTGTATTAATTCCAGATCGAGAAGTATTTTTCTTATAAGTTATCTCTTTGAGAAGTAATTTGGCTTATAAGTTTTTTTTTTGTGAGATCATCTAGATATTCCTATAAATTTAAATTCGGTCTGCTTTTGTGAGAGATATGCAGCTCTCTTGAATTAATCTTGGAATTCTGTATTAATTCCCATAAATTTAAATTCGGCCTGCTTTTGTGAGAGATATGCATCTCTCTTGAATTAATCTTGGAATTCTGTATTAATTCCAGATGGAGTAGTAATTTGTTTTGTAATATTCTTTTTTAGAAGTAATTTGTTCTATAAGTTATTTTGGGGAGACTGAATAATATTCTCGTTTCATGCAGAGAGATATGTAGTTTTCTTTGAATTAATCTTTAATTGCATTAATTAATTGCTAAATAAATGCATTGCAGAAATGTGAGACAAAGCTACCACAACTCAATGAATTCAATTGCTCAATTACATCACACTTATATAGGAAACTGCACTCACCTAATCTTCCTGAAAACGAGGAAACAAACCTGAATATGTGCAACCAATTCCTAATTAAACACTCTCGTTCAACCACTCAAAACTAATTCTATTTCTGCATTATTCTCACATCCTCCCTTAATGGAGAAATGGATTTTCTACAATACCTAATTGACTTCTAAAAAATTCAAATTTGATTTTACCAAGGGGCTTAGTAAATATATCAGCCATATTATCCTTGGTATTACAAAATATTAATTCAATTTCATTCGACTCAATTTTCTCACGTACAAAGTGGTACTGTAACTCAACGTGTTTTGTTCTAGCATGGTAAACTGGATTATGTGCTAATTTGATAGCACTTTGATTATCACAATTGATACATGTTGAACCACTTTGCGCCTCTTCAAGATCTGCAAGAATTCTCCGCAACCAAATAGCTTCACAGGTGGCATTGGTCAAAGCTTTGTACTCTGATTCTATTGATGATAAAGAAACAGTTGGCTGTTTCTTACTACTCCAAGATACGACCCCTGATCCAATATGAAATGCACAGCCAGAGGTAGATCGTCTGTCATCTGGATTTCCTGCCCAATCTGAATCAGAAAAACCTGTCAGTGCAACATCAGATTCATCAGTATACATAATACCTAAATTCACTGTTCCCTTTAAGTATCGGAGAACTTTCTTTGCAGCATTCCAGTGATTTCTTGAAGGCTTAGCCATGAATTGACTAAGGATATTGACTGAGTATGCAATGTCTGGTCTGTTAGTGGTGAGATAGTTCAGACTTCCCACCAACTGACGATATAATGTTCCATCTGCCTCTTTAGTTCCATCTTCTTTGTACAACTTTGCATTCTGTTGTAAGGGAGTTGACATAGCTTTGCAATCACTCATATTGAACTTTTTAAGAATTTCCTTTGTATATTTGCTTTGAGTGATCAATGTTTTACCAGGCTCTCTCCATACCTCAATTCCTAAACAGTAATGCAATTCACCCAAATCTTTCATTTCAAATTCCTGTGACAACTGAACTTTAATTTCTTCAATTAATTTGTGAGCACTGCCTGTGATGATGAGATCATCCACATACAAAGATATTAAAGCAACATTTCCTTTTCCATCTTTCTTAACATACAAGTTAGGATCATTTTTGCTTTTCACAAAACCATTCTGAAGAAAGAAGGTATCAATCTTTACATACCATGATCTCGGTGCCTGTTTCAAACCATATAATGCCTTTCTTAACCTGCAGACTAGATGCTCCTGTCCCTGTTTGACAAACCCTTCAGGTTGAACCAAATAAACTTCTTCCTTTAAATCACCATTTAGAAAAGCATATTTGACATCCAATTGATGTATATTCCAATTATGTTTTGTGGCTAAGGCAATCAGTAATCTAATTGTATTCAACTTAGCTACTGGTGCAAAAGTGTCTTCATAATCAATTCCTTCCTTTTGAGCATATCCTTTTGCTACTAATCTTGCCTTAAATTTATCAATTGTACCATCTGCTTTAAATTTCGATTTGTACAACCATTTGGTTCCAATTGGAACTTTATTTTCAGGAAGTTCCACTAATTCCCATGTTTGATTTTTCATAAGAGAAGCATACTCATCATTCATAGCATTAATCCATTGTTCATGTTGTTTAGCTTGCTCATAGTCAATTGGTTCTTCAACATTCATTATATTAGACATTAAGGCATAGTCTCTATACCTTGCAGGAAGCTGAGTTTGTCGGGACGACCTTCTTGGTGCTTCAATGCCTGTGGGTGTTCCATCCATGATTCGTCGGCTTTGAGGTGAATCACCCCCTTGTGATGACTCACTGCTGCTAGATGTGCTCATACTGCTCTCATCCTGATCCTGTACCTGTACCTGTACATGTTCCTGTTCCTGCTTAATCAAAGTATCAAGTTTGACATGAGCATCATTAGATATATTCCATGCATCATTCTTTGTATTACTTTTATCAGCCTGCTCATGAAACAGCACATCACGACTTGCAAATAGTTTATGGGAACTTGGATCAAACAATTTATAGGCTTTCTGATCCGTACAATACCCAATGAAAACACACTTGATTGACTTGGCATCAAGTTTTCTTCTATTAGCCTTAGGAATATGAGCAAAAGCAGTACATCCAAAGACTCTGAAATGACTCACATTAGGTTTATAACCATGAAGAACCTCAAAAGGAGTTTGAAAAACTAATTGCTTAGTGGGACATCGATTCTTCAGATAAACAGCAGTGTTAATGGCTTCTGCCCAGAAACCATTAGAGATGTTCTTACCTTGTAGCATACTACGAGCAGATTCCACCAAGGTTCTATTCCATCGCTCAGCAACACCATTTTGCTGAGGGGTATGTGGCACTGTGAACTGTTGTTGAATTCCATTAGTTTTACAATAGGTGTTAAATGCTTTTGACTTATATTCACCCCCTTGATCAGATCTGAGTATTTTAATGTACTTACCTGTTTGTTTTTCAACCATAGTTCGAAACTCTTTAAAATACTCAAATATATCACTCTTCCTCCGAATGAAATAGACCCAGGTGTACCTAGATCGATCATCAATAAAAATAACAAAGTATGAAGCACCACCAAGAGACCTAGTTTGCATAGGTCCACATACATCAGTGTGAATTAATTCAAGTATATCATACTGTCGTTTCTCGGTATGAACAGGAAACTCTTCTCTATGCTGCTTACCAAGTGCACAAGCTTCACATAGTAAATGTTCACACTTCATAACAGGAAGACCTTCAACCATTGATTTCCTTTGCAACAACGATAAATCATTGTAATTTAGGTGCCCATACCTGTGATGCCATAATTCTGCTGTCGACGTCTCTTTGGATGTTAATGCAACATGGCGCTTCACTATCACATCCAATCTGTATAATCCTCCAACTCTGGTACCTGTAGAAACAACCCTGTAGTGGTCCTGAACATCTTTCACTATACACCCCAATTTACCAAATTCAACTTTTAAATGATTATCAGTGATAGTGGAAACAAATATCAAATTCTTTTTGAGAGCAGGTACATACATCACATTATGAATCTGTCGCATTTGTCCATTAGGTAAGTACACATTTATTATGCCATAGCCTTGAACTTTAAGTGACTTGTCATCTCCTAGGTAAATGTGTGTACCATCAGATTTCTCATAATATTTATCATACCATTCTTTATTACAAGTCATGTGTGCTGATGCACCAGAATCTATGAACCAAGCATTCTCATCATCAGTTTCAGCAAACAATGCAGCATCAGAAAGAAACAACTTAAGATTTTTAAATCCATCATTCACTGAGGTGTCTCTGTTTATGTAATTTCCATTATGCCTTCTATGTCTTTGATTTGATTCATTATTCTTTCTTCTATAGCAATCTTTAGCCAGATGTCCAGGTTTTCCACAATAATCACATTCAATGTTCCTCTTAACATAAGAATCAGGAGGTGTCATACCTTTCTGTTTTGCTTGAAAACATCCTCTGTTCCTGTCCCATGGTCTCCCTCGGAATGGTCTTTTGCCTCTTGCAGTCAAAGCCAAATCAGAACCATTTGACTCCAGTTCAAAATTTTTCATTCACTCTTCTTCTTGAAGAAGAATTCCAGCCAATTGTTCAAATGTAGGAGGTGTCGGTCTAGCTGAGAGAGCTGAAATAAAGACTTTATAGTCTGGGACTAACCCCTTCAATGCAACAGTTACCAAGTCTGTACTAGACACTTTTTCACCAATATCACCAAGTTTATCACTCAAGTCTTTAATTCGGGAAACAAAGTTGCTAATGCTTTCATTGGCCTCCATTTTGATAGATAGCAGCTTTGTTTTTAAAAATAAAATACGGTTTGCATTAGTAGTTTCGTACAAACCTTTGAGAGTGTCCCATGTCGCCTTTGAAGTTTCACAGTCCCGAATGTGAGGAATAATATTGTCCTTCACTGACATGCGTAGTAGCACCTTTGCTTTCATTTCACGCTTATCCCAATCTTGAGTGGCAGCAGGAGGTTGAGGCTTGGGCTCATCACCTTTAACAATCGTCCAGAGATTGTATGCCTCCAGTACTGTGATCAGCTTAAATTTCCAATTAACATAATTTTCACCATCAAGTTTGGTGGATTCATTTAAATATGAATCTGCAGGATTAGCCATTTCGACAACAATGATTAAATTTAATTTCCTGCAATGATCTTGCAACAAATTTGAGGTATACGCCTATGAAACAACAACAAGGCCTTCTCAACACAAAAAAAATATCGACCCCTTTGATCACGGTGAGAAATATGCAAAAAAATGCGAATTTGCAGAAATTGTCCTGCAACGTATTAGCAAGAGGCATGCACCAAAAAAAAATACGTGAATACTTCAGGCGCTGGCTTGAATACCCACTCACGCTGGCAATCTTACACAAAAATTCCACGCAATGTTTTAAAACAAACTTAGACGCTGGCTTGAATAGCCACTTACGCACCAATTTAATAACTTTAGATTTTTCCAACGCTGCCACATACCAATGCTACCACACAATTGAACAGAATCAAAGAAGTGAGGCGTTTTCCAACGCTGCCACACAATTGAACATTGAGCATAATCAAACACGTGAGGCGTTTCGTGGGCCAAAAAAAAAAAAAATTGGAGATTTCGCTGCTTTGTGTCTGTTGGAAAGGCAGTGGCTTCAAATCAATGCTTCTATCAATGAGACTTTCTTTTAAAAACGGCGGCACGAGTCATAATTGCGAAAGCGACCTTACAATCTTCGAACAAAAGCGTTACCACTAAGCGCATTCATGTGTTCAGCGCCGTCGTAAGCGCTCCACAACAACAAGTCATGTGACCGAAAAAAAAAACTCGACTCCTCATCTCTGAGCAGGTATGCGTTTGCAAGCTTTCGCAAATTGCAACTCTGTTGGAAGGAGGCACTGCGTGCCACTTGACGGTTTGGCGGATGAGCAAAGCTCAATCAATACCAAACAGGTTGCTTTGTTACAATTCCCAACATTACGCGAAGTGAAAGCGACAGAATAAACTCTGCAAACTGATGAATTAACGCTCAATTGCATCACGCCGCCTGGAAAGCACGCCTAATCTTCACGAGGGTAAACAAACGAATATGTGCCAACAATTCCTAAATTAACACTCGTTCAACCACTCAAACTAATTCTATTTGCATTATTCTCACAAATTTTAGATGGAGAAGTAATTTGTCTTATAAGTTATTTCTTTGAGAAGTAATTTGTCTTATAATTTTTTTTTTTTTGAGATTATTTAGATATTTTGGAGAAGTAATTTGTTTTATAAGTTATCTCTTTGTGAGATCATGTAGATATTCTGGAACCAGATGGAGAAGCATTTTGTTCTATAAGTTTTCTTTTTGTGAGATTATGCAGATATTTTGGAACCACATGGAAAAGCAATTTGTCTCATAAACTATCTTTTTGTGAGGTTATGCTGTCTCATAAGTTATTTTACACTGAACCAGATGAAAAAACAATTTGTCCTATAAACTATCTTTAGCCAAATAAACGTTAAATAATTTCATTTCATTTCAAATTCAGCTTAGTTTGGTTTTTGTGAAAGATATGTAACTCTTTTGAATGTCACTAATTCAAATTCTTTAGAGAAGCTTGGTTTCTGAAACAAGAAAAGTAACTTTCCTGAATGTCATTAATTCAAATTCTTAGAATTAATTCTTTAAAGAAGCTTGGTTTTTGTGAAACAAGATATATAGTTCTCCTAAATTAAAGAAGTATGGTTTGTGTGAAACAAGATCCGTCTTTGGAAAACAAAATATGTAGCTCTCCTAAATGTTATTAATTCACATTCTTTACAAAGCCTGGTTTTTGTGTAACAAGATATGTAGCTCTCCTCAATGTCAATTTCTTTAAAGAAGTCTGGCTTGTGTGAAACCAGAGCTGTCCCTCTCCTAATGCTTTTTAAGAATTTTTGATATGAATTATCAAATAAGGTTGGAGCGAGAGTTCTCAGGTTTAATTCTCGGAATGCCCCTTTGTTTCATTAAGTCAATATCTTTAGAGAAAGCGGGCTTGCGTGAAACAAAATCTCTAGCTCTCTTAAATGATTTTTAAGAAATTTTGGTTTGAATTATCAAATAAGTTTCCTTATTTGAAAAGCTTGTTTTCAAAAAGAGCAATACTGTGAAACAAGAATATATAACTCTTCTATATATATAATTAATTATTAATGATGAAACAAGTGTTTTTCTACACTCATTGAAATAAAATCTAGACAGGGAATTGACCATTGACACTAGGTTATCTAACCGATATTAACTACTCTCAACATCATTTCCTAACAATAAGAATTGAACAGGAAAGGAAAAGCTCAAATTTCCGAGGAAGATTTACACTTTCCATTCTGGGGAAGATACATGTCATAGCAGTATTTCAACGCTCAGAACATTGATGATTTCGTTATCAAATGCATGTTCTATAGATAATAATTAGTTGCACTGATTAGCTGGATTGATAGGCTAAAAGGGCTTTCCCTTTTTGGACTTCAATTTGTTCAGAAAGGATTACCATATTGATTGAAATTCTCCAATTCAGAGAACTTCTTACCCTGGGGTTCAGGATATGATAGGGATTGAAGCCATATGTTGGACAGAGACCAATTTCTATCTTTGTCATTATCTTTATCTTTAAACGTTTTGGCTCCTCTACATCCTGATGAAGGGTTTTTTAGAAGTTACTTTACACCACAGATTTGAATGGATCAACTCAAGTGGAGCTCTTGCTCTCCATGATTTACCAGAACGAAAAAACATTATTATGGCATTTTTACAAAATGCCACTCACAAATTTTATTAGGATGTTCAATCAAAGGCAATCATCTTACCATTTGTTTCTTATATAACAAATTCAACATTCTGAAGTTCAAGTGACCATATTTTACGGCTCCGCAAAGTAAATCGGTCTATTGTGTCAAAGTTGAAAGGAGATGAAAATTTAATTTTCATTTTTTAGGAGATCCTTGCTTTTGTCATTTTGTATACTGTAATTTGACTATTACTTCTATTTTATAAATTATATTGTATTCTCAATCTCAAACTTAACCCTATGGTCTGTTTTCAACTAATTCTCCATACTAATGAGGTATGCTTTAAACCAGGGATACAGGGATTTGTTTCTTGTAGCCTTTGCTAGTGCAAATGGACATAACTCCTTTGCTCATGCTTGATACTTTCAAACTTTGTTGTTATTTCACATAACTCCTTACTCATGCTTGATACTTTCAAACTTTGTTGTTATTTCATATTCTCACCTCAGATTTTAATGATTCAAAAACATTTTTCTTTTCGATGATAGTTGCTATAACCACCATTAAGCACCATCCACCTTTATTACTTTCTTATGCTATATTTTGATTCTGTTCACTTTTAGTTTCAAATCATGTTTTAATGAAATTTGCATTTTGTTTATCCATACCATTTTTTTCTACATTTATATGCATAATGTTCAAACCTTTTACAATAATGACATTGGACATTGCATTTGTCATCGTTTGAGAAAAGCTCCCAAGTGACTTGCCACTAGGTCTGCCTCTTCCATGTGATTCTAAAAGGCAAATTTGTCGTCCTTCATGGCTGATGTTGAATCTTCACTTTCACTACATTTAGCGATAGCGACACCTCCACTGCTGGATGGTGTGCCTTTACTTCTAACAGAAACTTGAGATCTAAAGGCTTGCTTAAAAGAAGTAGCAATGGATCTGTTCAACCTTTGTTCATGGATTTGCAAGGAACCCACAATCTCATCAAGAAAGATTCGAGTTATCCTTTGATTCTCCTATTGCTACAACAATTGGACTAAATATGGAAGGAAGACTTCTCAAGACTTTCTCTCTGATTCTTTTTTTCAAGAGAAAGACTTTCTCTCTGATTCATTGATGTCAAATACTGTCTACATTGGTTTTAATTTTATTAACCAAGTTTTTAGTGCACTTAAAGAAATCATTCAGACTCAGATTTTTGCATTTGTAAATTTTCCATATCTTTTCTTATAAATTGTAACTTGACAAGTTTTACTTGCTACTGTCTCGGTATACATTTTGCCAATCATCAAAGTTTTTGTTGGCAATCATCAGAAAATCACAATACTGCATCTATTGAAATTTTGTCAGCGTATTGCTCTTAAAACTCCAGATCAGGGGAGAGCTGAAAGGGGAGGGGACATGTCGAGTTCCGAGACATCAGTAAAACTTTGTCAGCTTATTGCATTAAAAATCCAGCTCAGGGAGAGCTGAAAGGGAACAATGTTGGGTGGCCAACTGAGAACCCGATAAGAATTCCATTTGGAGGTACGTGATTCCGACCTTAACTAATAGCTTGATAACATCGACTGACTAAAAAGAGAACAGTTGGAAATCGAAATTATGGTGCTGCCCAGGCTCGAACTGGGGACCTTCAGTGTGTAAGACTGACGTGATAACCGACTACACCACAGCACCAACAACTTTGCAAACCAAAATTTTGATTATCTAATCCCGGTCTTGACGGACACTGGCTAAGTCATTTTCATAATTTAAAACACTCCAACGAGTATAGTCTGGATTTCAATATTTTCATCTTTTAATACAAATGTTGGAATTAAAAACCAACGTATCCAGAAACAGAAGATGGTTCCTTTCTTCATTAACGGTTTCTGCCATAAGATGACCCTTATGCCCATGCAATTGAACAGGAAGGAAAAAGATTACCTTTCAGAGGCAGACCTATCCTTTCAATTCTGGAACAATACTCATGGCACTATTTTCAAACCCATGAGTATTGTTCATGATCAACCCATGCTTTATAAAACCAGGGTAAATCGAGTTGAGGGAAAAAGGAGCTGTCCCTCCTTGGGCATCCAATTTATTTGGAAAGGATTAATGTATTGCTTGAAAATATCCAAATTTGAACCCTTAGTTTCAGTTGGACAAATGCCAACCTTTATCTCAGTTAGTACCTCTTGCTTTAGACATAGTATACTTCTAACCAGGTTGCTATCTTCAGCAACATGCATTCAGTAAAACCAACTACTTGGAATATACATGTCATGTATATGTAATGTTAACCAATTAAAATATAAAAATTCCATCAAGCATTTTTGAGGATAAGCAATTTCACGCATCCACTTATCTTCCATGCACCTTCGAGCACTATCTTTTCGTGGTCCTAAGCAACAGTGTTTCCATGATCCTTACTCAAGTTTTCCTAATATGTTTTATAATTTTATTTATTCCATGGAGATAAATCCCTTCATTTATTCTGTTGTGGTCTTCTACAATTTCTATTTTTCTGTTTATTTCTAATTTAATCTGTTTATTCCATTTTTAATATAAAATTAAGACGTGATATTTAAAAATTATTATTAAAAATATAATATAAAACATTAATAAAATATATTAATATTATATTAAATAAAATATTTTAATGTCATTCATATATATATAATTGACGAAAAAAAATATAAGTAAAATATTTTAAGTAGTTTTAATATTATATGTTTTGACTTTTTTTGAGGGTATATTTTTAAGTTAATTTTGTTTAAAGTGCGATAAATATTTGTTGAAATTGCAAATTTAAAATGTGTAGTATATATAATCCAAATGCCAGAAGATTTTCAATGTGTTGAACCTTTTTGTATACTTTAAATAATGGTATAAAGCTTATATAAATCCAATGGTGTGTATATTCATGGATCCATCTTAATCATGGATCTATAGTGTTAAAAGGGATTAAATTTTTAGAGCTGCATTTTTTTTTCAAATTTTTCCTTTTAGAAGAGGATAGCATCTAAAGAGATTTGCTCATTCTAGGTGCTTGCTAAAAAAGATCCCGTCACTTTGCTGGAGCTTGAAGGACAAGAAAAATGGAGGAGGAGACATATGAACACAAAAAAAAATCACACTGTATTCATAAATATTATACAAATATAAAGTTGGATTGAGATCCAACAAATTCTAAAGATGAATAAGGAAGTTGAGATATTCTCTCAACATAATCCCACACCAAGTCTAAATTTACCATGTAAGCATTCTCTCCAAGTGTCTCCTTTAATGCTCACATGTCAAAATTAAATAGAAATTACAATATATAAAATACATATTACAACAAGAAAATTGATCTTTTTTCTGGTTGGTGTTCCTCGGTACTTATCCACACTCTGAAGCCTCCTGGACAATGCTTTTTTCACCACCACAGTATTTGAGATTCTCATTCAACTCATTTAAGATACAACTACATCTGACCATCTTTGATGAACATTGTATAATTGACACTTATCGATCTTCCGAAGGAAACTCTCGATATTGGACCACCCTATAGACAAACTCTCGTCTATCAAAATGAAGTGAACTATACTTTCGATAGTTGTATAGGTGAGTTGTCTGAGTAGTGTGCATATTCATTTGTTAATTATGCAACTGACCTTTCTACACACATGGATCTCATAATATAACCCATAACTAATTCCCTTGAAGGTCGAAGCACAAGAAGACCCATCAGCGTATAACAAACTTGAATAATTAAATTAGCGATGTTCTCTTGGCACCGAATAACCTCGAGAGCCACTAATTTAAATTATGCTAATCTATTCATTAATTGGTTCTCCATTACACACCAAAATATATATTACATAACTACACAAAATTCACACAATATTTTCATATCACTAAAATAAAGCAACCACCCAAGTTTTTAAAAAAATCTGAATTTTCTCCCAAGATCTCCATGCTTTCTCACAAGATGAAAGCACATCTCTCCCATATCAATTTCAAATTTATTGAACGCTCGTTCTCCTCTTGCGCTACTGTTGTTGAGGGTACACAATTCACAAAATTTTACTGCAAACCAACATAATTAAATTGAAATTGTGCGTCCTCTTCTTAAGAGTCAACAAGAAACTTATTTGACCTCCTCTATCTTTCTAAACTCTTGGATATAACTAACTTCTTCCAGCGCCAACATGTTTGCATCTAGCACCATCCTCAATGTTGAACCTGAGCTTCAACACTCTATGGATTTTTCCAACGAATGTGTTTGGCTTCTCCAAGTTGAATATGGAGGTGAGGATGGTGGTGTTATGGATGGTGGCGGGTTTGAGAAGCTCTTAAATGTGATTCAATGTCTGACAATCCTCCCATGGTTGCAGCCTGACTCCTTGTATTGTCTAGCCCTGATCTGCTTCGTCTCTCCATTATGATCCTCATATGTTTACTTCCACTCGACTCGTTTGACTGGGCCGCGTTGAATTCGCCACTCGCTTCCACCAACATGAGCATGACCTCTTGCTACTTGAAGGTATTTTGAATCACATATGGAGCAGATTTGTTATGTTTCTTTGGTTGGTGAGACAAGAAGCTTTTGTAAGATATCTGCATTATTTCCCTGGTGTAATATCCCAAAGAGAGAAATAATCAACAGATCTGGCACATCTAGGTGTTCTAGTTAAAAATAATTGCAATCAAAGTATTGAACACAACAGGATCTAGAAATGTAGTCATTATTTATATTATTATTTAAGGAAATAGTACATTCCCATACAATAAATTTCAAGCCCCTGTAATGGCATGCACAACTTCTTATCAAAAGAGAATACAAATGCATTGAAGCACAATGGTGGACCCTAGATGGATCCACCAGACAAACTAACACCCTTGGGGTTTTCGTCCCTAGGATCAAACTGGAACTAGCCACGCTAACTTCTCAAGAAAAACACAATAAGATAGATAAACATGAATGATTCCAAATGCCTAGCTTCTATCCCCTTTTATAGGCTTGATGGACTCTCTGGAGACCTTATTTTATTATTTTCCATTGAAAACTGAAGGCAAATACCATGGGATGAAACCATGGGAAAATACCACGATAAATACCATGGACAGATTCCGTCCATTTTGACCAGATCAAGAAAGGGAATATTACAAATCCTCCCTCCCTAAGATTTCTTGCCCTCAAGAAATTCATTGTTATCCAAAACATAATAATTGATACCAGGATCCCATACAACCGAGTGTGCTATTCCACACCATGCTAAATGATCTTGAATGGATCCTTCGATACCTGGATCCCAAACAATCCTTCGACCAATCCTCCCATTAATAGATTCATATGGATCCCAAACAATCCTCTCACCAATCCTAGCCCCAATGGATTCTCTTATATCCCAATACCGCCTAACTCCTAGGACATGTGTGTTAGAGAATCAAAAAGGAAGAAAGATCCTCTTGTTCTTGATTATTTACTTGTGATCTTCTTTAGTTATTATTATTTTCTTACTATCTTTCTTCTTATTAGTTCATCAAGCAAATACACATAAATGAAGGACACCAGATGTAAGGCAATAGCCAGGGAAAAACCCCCCTCGAGGGGAAAACATAGTCAGTAATTCTTCCTTCAATAGTGATTCTTGAGACTTTAGACCTTGACCTGGACTTCCTCCACACCAAGTCATCCTTCCCTATGATCCTTCCTGAATATGGAAGCAACAACAATAGTAGCAGCACTATGGTGACCTGGAAATTCGACCTTGCTTCTTGTGACTTTGATATCGAGGTAGAGACTTCAATCTAGCTTCAAAGACTTCGATTTAGGCCCAATAAAAATTCTCATTGTAAAAAATTCGAACATAATTAACTTCGTCTTCCCCTTCACTTGGCAGCAACTGTTGCAGTAAAACTTTGAGAACTTTGATCTCCCAAACTATAGCTCGAAATTATGAGAAAGTAGCACCAAAATTTCTAGTTTCTTCAACTCTATAAGCATGCCCAAAAACGAATCCAGAAATTCCTTCTCCTCCAATTCAAAATTTTTCCTTGTTGCAACTACAAAATCAAATTTATGTTTTGCAGTGAGATGTATCCAAGTGAATTCAATTTTTCTTTATATATAACCTTCTGATGGGTTCGAATTACTAGATTTGAGCCCAAATTGATCACCTTAAGGCCGACTTGGTGTGGAGGATTCATAAATCATATTTTACTCAATACTTGACATATTTGCATGATTCAAAAGCCAAATATGAATCAATTTAAATATGCAATAATCCTATAGACTCAGAATAAAACCTAGAATTCCACAATAGGGACTTTGACCTAGAATAAATATGACCCAAGCATGAAACCCATAAATTAATAAGTCATTTAATAATAATATAAAATTATTTTCTTTATTCTTTTGACAAGTACAATAAGTATTGACTCAAGTACAATTTATGAAGATCGAACCTAGTTACATTCTTCAACACCCTCGCTTAACTAGGGAGGTATTAATAACTCAATAGTACAAGGTAGATCTCAACTATATGAACTATGAATAATCTTTAGACACTTAAATGTCATGGACTAGATTCATGACCAGGGAACTCTATCCATTGGTCACTCAACAGTTTAGGCACTGCAATGCCATGGACTAGATTCCTAATTGGGGCAATCTATCCAAGTGGGACTAAGATGGACTAAAGCTTTCAACCTCTATAGGTACCATTAGGCTTACTTCAACCATCAACCCATGGAACTAGGTTCACATCCACTCGATGTCACCCTCCTTACTAGACATCAACACAAAGTTTCAACCTGGTGTCTTTCTAGGAAATGCTTCACTCAAAAAGCCTCATCACACCTTGATCCAGTAGATCAAGGACAACTAATCTCTCCCAATCAAATTGATTGGTAACTAGCATGATATCAAATCCTTCGAGAGATTCACCTATGCAAACACAAACACAAACCCCAATCATCAATCATTTCAAATATATAATCAAAACAAATTTCGGGGTTTCGATGTTACCCGTCAACTAATTACAATAATACTATCAGTAGAATATTTTACGAGAAGATTCTTCTTCCTAATTTACATGTGGCAACATATCTTTTCATATTATATTCTCCAACCATGACTATGATTCTTATTCATGGTCTCCACTAAGACTTATGACTGTTACCCTGGTCTAGTGCATGAAACATGAAGTAGAGAACTATAATCATTTTTATTTTATCCAAGCTCCCTCTTAATCTAGGGAGATCAACTTCTATCCAAGCTCCCTCTTAATGTAGGGAGATTTAACTTCTTCTTTAGGTGTTGATGAATCTTTCATGGCTTCCATCCTTTTCAGCGTACATATTAGCTTCTCATCTTCATGATGTACCTGCACAACTTTAGATAGCAAGTACAACCAAAACTATAGAAGCATAAATTTATCCATATCAAAGCTACGAAAGCATTTTCAACTTTATACATATTAGATATCAAAACAAGAGACATACACTCTTCAACATTTTTGTTAGGGACTTTTATCATAACCCTAAACTACTTCACGATGTCTTTCATTTTACCTAGGGTTTCAATTTTTCTCTCAAATGTATAATATACCTTGTTACAACATTTAGTAAACCCTAGAACCAATATATATCTACAAGATATCTAACAATCTTTAGAATTCACATGTTAGACTTTCTACTAGGGATAAATCCTAGATTTCATAAAAGAGTCAATCAAGATTAATCAAATTTCAGACATGATTAGCTTTCACTAGAGTTAGTTGCATACCCTAGATTTCAAATCAATTATCAAAATATATCATGAAGAGCTTCTACTAGGGTTTAATGTACATCCTAGAATTCAAAAAACACATCATAATTAACTTCCACAAGGATTCATTGTAAACCCTATATTTTCCATCTATAAATTCTCACACACATTATATAGAATCAAATCAACATACATAATAGAGAATTTAATCATTACTAGGATTTATTTATAGACCCTAGACTTTTCAATCATCATCCTAGATCTTTCAAACTTTGATTAAGGTTTGTTTCCAAGCCCTATATTCTTAGGACCATTGGAAAACAGGTCAACACACATATCTAGGGGATCACTATTATAATCACATCATATGTTAGTCAAAATTAATACATCTAGGCATATATATATATACCGTCCTATACTAGGCCAGGGATTCAATCAAGAGAACATATACCTAGGGTTTCACTCCTAGGACTTTCCATAATAAGGATTTTACTTGTATGCCTAACTAAAACCTAGGTTTTCGGTTCATTATCAAAGTAAACCCTTATTATATCAGACTTCAAAGGTATGAGATTTCGAACATCATTTCAACTCTAGAAATTTTAGAGTTCTATGATCAAAATCCCAAACACAACATTATCAATATATCTTCTTTGCTCTTCTTAGCGTTAAAGGCTGCCTCTTTAAGCCGCTAAACCCCCAAAACCCTAACCAATTCAACACCCAAAACCCCTAAAAACCTAACCCATTTAAGTGTGGATTCCATTTAACCCAAAAAAACCTAACCCCCAACCCCTAAAATCCTTCACTGCTAAATCCCCTAACCCCCTAAACCTCTAAACCTGTAACCCATATAACCCCCTAAACCCTAAACCTCTAAACCCTTAACCCCTAACCCCTTAAACCCTAATTCCAAACCCATAACCCTTGACACCTTAAACCATAATTCCTAACCCCTAAACCCTTAACCCCGTAAACCCTAAACCTCTAAACCCTTAACCCCTAACCCATTACCCCCACTAAACCTCTACACCCCTAACCCATTTAACCCTTAAACCCTAAACCTCTAAACCCTTAACCCCTACCCCTAACACATTTAAGCCCCTAATTCCCAACCACTAACCAATTCAACATCGTAAACCCCTAAAAATCTAACCCATTTAAGTGTGGATTCCATTTAACCCCTAACCCCTAAAATCCTTCACTGCTAAATCCCCTAACCCCCTAAACCTCTAAACCTGTAACCCATTTAACCCCCTAAACCCTAAACCTCTAAACCATTAACTCCTAACCCCTAAAACCCTAATTCCCAACCCCTAACCAATTAGACACCCTAAACCCCTAAAAACCTAACCCATTTAACCCCATTAACCACTAAATTCTAGCCCCTAAAATCCTTAACTGCTAAATCCCCTAAACCTCTAAACCAACCCTAACCCATTTAACCCCCTAAACCCAAAACCTATAACCCCTTAAACCCTAATTCCCAACCCATAACCCATTCAACCCCTTAAACACCTAAACCTCTAACCCATTAACCCTTGACCCCTTAAACACTAATTCCTAACCCTTAACCCATTTAACCCCCTAAACCCTAAACCTCTAAACCCTTAACCCCTAACCCTGGCGTAAATGGGTTAGGGGTTAAGGGTTTAGAGGTTTAGGGTTTAGGGGGTTAAATGGGTTAAGGGTTAGGAATTAGTGTTTAAGGGGTCAAGGGTTAATGGGTTAGAGGTTTAGGTGTTTAAGGGGTTGAATGGGTTATGGGTTGGGAATTAGGGTTTAAGGGGGTTAAATGGGTTAGGGTTGGTTTAGAGGTTTAGGGGGGTAGGGGATTTAGCAGTTAAGGATTTTAGGGGTTAGAAGTTAGTGATTAATGGGGTTAAATGGGTTAGGTTTTTAGGGGTTTAGGGTGTCTAATAGTTATGGGTTGGGAATTAATTTCAAAGGGTAGGGGTTAAGAATTTAGAGGTTAGGGGTAGGAGTTTGGGGTTTAAAATGGAGTTCTGAGGTTTTAGAGGTTTAGGGATGAGATTTAGCAGTGAAGGATTTTAGGGGTTAGGGGTTAGGGTTTTGGGGGTTAAATGGAATCCACACTTGAATGGGTTAGGTTTTTAGGGGTTTACGGTGTTGAATTGGTTAGGGGTTGGGAATTAGGGCTTAAGGGTTTAGGGGTGAGGAATTAGGGTTTAAGGGGTCAAGGGTTATGGGTTGGGAATTAGGGTTTAAGGGGTTAGGGGGTTTTTGGGTTTAAGGGATTAAATGGGTTAGGGGTAGGGGTTAAGGGTTTAGAGGTTTAGCGTTTGGGGGTAAATGGGTTAGGGGTTTAGAGAGGTTTAGTGTGGGTAAATGGGTTAGGGGTTAGGGTTTTAGAGGTTTAGGGTTTGGGGTTAAATGGGTTAGGGTTAGGAATTAGGGTTTAAGGGGTCAAGGGTTAAGGGGTTAGAGGTTTAGGTGTTTAAGGGGTTGAATGGGTTACTGGTTGGGAATGAGGTTTTAAGGGGTTATAGATTTAGGCTTTAGGGGGTTAAATGTGTTAGGGTTGGTTTAGAGGTTTAGGGGGTTAGGGGATTTAGCAGTTAAGGATTTTAGGGTTTAATGGGGTTAAATGGGTTAGGTTTTTCGGGGTTTAGGGTGTTGAATTGGTTAGGGGTTGGGAATTAGTGTTTAAGGGGTTAGGGGTTAAGGTTTTAGAGGTTTAGGGTTTAGGGGGTTAAATGTGTTATAGGTTTAGAGGTTTAGGGGATTTAGCAGTGAAGGATTTTAGGGGTTAGCGGTTAGGGTTTTGGGGGTTAAATGGAATAAACACTTAAATGGGTTAGGTTTTTAGGGGTTTAGGGTGTTGAATTGGTTAGGGGTTGGGAATTAGGGTTTAAGGGGTTAGGGTTAAGGGTTTAGGGTTTAGGAAATAGGGTTTAAGGGGTCAAGGGTTATGGGTTGGGAATTAGGGTTTAAGGGGTTAGGGGTTTTGAGGTTTAGGGGGTTAAATGGGTTAGGATTGGTTTAGAGGTTTAGGGGGTTAGGGGATTTAGCAGTTAAGTATTTTAGGGGTTAGGAGTTAGGGTTTTTGGGGTTTAGGTGCTTAAATGGGTTAGGGGTTAACGTGTTAGGGGTAGGGGTTAAGGGTTTAGGGGTTAAATGGGTTATGGATTTAGAGGTTTAGTGGGGGTAAATGGGTTAGGGGTTAAGGGTTTAGAGGTTTAAGTTTTAGGGGGTTAAGGGTTTAGGGGTTAGGAATTAGGGTTTAAGGGGTCAAGGGTTATGGGTCAAGGGTTAAGGGGTCAAGGGTTAGTTTTCTGCAATAACATAATTCTCCAATCCCATACACTTTTGCTTGGAATGTCACACTTAACATTCATTTCCTTTTCAGATAATATTCTTTATCCCCTTACATCCATACCTAGGAAAATAAACTTCATTTCAATTTAATCTTGTGAAACTAAAGTGGAATATAGGAGGACCCATTCCAAGAAGGGCATCTCACTCAATGTTCAAATAATATTGTTCATTCCCTTACATCCATACTTAGGAAAATAGACTTCCTTTCAAGTTAATTGTGTGAAACTGAAGTGGAAGATAAAGTGACCCATTCCAAGAAGCTCATCTCACTTCAAACATTTCTCGAGATTTCCAAGAATTTATAACGATATTAAGGTGCTATGCATTGTCTCCTTTATCACCTCATTGCATTTAGTCAATTGTTTTTTAAATTTAAATTTATTCATTAATTTCAAAAAAAATATTATATAAATTATATATAATTGTTTTTATTTTGATTTATGTTTTAGAATTTTATTTTATTTATATTAATATATCAATTAGTTTTATATAAAAATATTTTTAGTTTTTTATATAACATTGATATTACAAAATATTGTAACAAATTTTATTTAATTAAATCTTCATGTATTTTTATCATTAATAATAATAAAATAATTTAAAATAAAATTATAATTTTATTATTTTATATCATTTTTTAATTTTAATAAAGTACTATTTAAATTATATAACGTACCAATTCTAAAAACTTAATAATTTTTGTGTTTTATTATAGGAATAAAACTCTCATACGAGAGTTTTTAAAACTCTCATCCGAGAGTTTTTAAAACTCTCATACGAGAGTTTTAAAACTCTCGTCCGAGTGTTTTTTTAACTCTCGTCTGAAAGTCTTCCTGAGAGTTTCCGTCAATAAAACTCTCGGACGAGAAAATGCATAACTCTCGTCCGAGATATTTTTAACTCCGGTTAAACCTGTCAAAACTCTCTACGAGGAAGAGTTGACTATTTTCTGATGAGAAATTAAAATTTCTCCCCCCATATTCTATTCGTCCGCCAAAAAGTGTTTCCCTAACTACATTTCACCCTAATCAGAATAGAAATTTCTTCATAAATATCCCTAAATAGGTTTAGGGATTCATATATTATTAACATACCCTTAGGATAGGGTTTTATAGAGAACCCCCTTAAGGTTCTATTTATATAAGCAATCAGAGGTGTGTAAGGTGGGTAGATTCATCAGGTGACGAATCATCCCAAATAAGAATACTTTTAGGATTCAGTAGAGCTAGACATAGCAACAGTTAGTAATATAGTAATGGATATTTCAAAGAGAGTATCAAGACTATATATTTTCAATACATGCCTTTTATTCTTTGATAAACCCTTTGACTTTTGTGGCCTACTCATTTGATCCTTGAAGCCTTCTCCATGATTCTTGAATATTCAACAGATTGATTCATAGACAACGAATAGAGGCAGGCAAGCGATTAGTATTTAGTATATTCAAAATATTAAATAAGTACATGAAGACAAGAAGAGGGAATGAGATAATTATATTGAGGAGTTGTTGTGGGATCTTTCCCAAGCTTTGAGGGAAAACCTAAAACTTACAAAACAGATAAATATATATCCAAGAATATGTTAAACCTATACCACATAAAAAGTACAAATAAAATATAAGAAGGAAGGGGCTTAGTAGTGCAAGTCCCTTAGATATTCTTTGGGCTTTCCTTTCTTGGGGGATGATGTTTCTTCTTCCATTTTTGCATGATCTCTATCTATTTTCTTTCTCCTAGGATTTTCAGGGCAATCACTCATGTACTGTCCCATTTTGTGACAATGATAACACTCAATCTTTGACATATAAACCTTCTTCTTTGGTCCCTTCTTCTTGAATATTCCTTTATGATGAGCAACATAAGAATTTGAAAATTATTCATTATTGGTTACCATGAATACTCTTAATTATTCTTTACCACATGTTGTCCATATCTCCTCAAAGGTGGGTGTTTCTTTCCGGTCGTTGAGAGTTGAAGCAAAGGAACCCCAAGAAGGCGGTATTCCTAGAATGGTTGTAATCATTGGTTCTTTATATGGTACTATTTCATCAATGGCAATAAGATCATCCCTTATCCTTGCTATCCTCACAAAGAAAGAGGAAACAATATCCTCCTTTGTCATCTTAATAGTTCTTAATTCATTCTTCAGGCTTTTCACTTTTCCAATGTTATTGATGGTGAATAGTTTTGACAAAGCCTCTTACATTTCCTGAGCATGATCAATATTTGCTATGAAGGGGAGAATATTTTACTTTATGCCTTCAACCAGTAAAGCAATAGCTACTAATTCCAGTTCTTTGTACTTCACCCTATCAACATCACTTGATTCTTCTGTAGGCCTTTTCATATTTCCTTTGACTAAATCTAAGACCTTGTTCTTTTCAAGGATGATGTAAATCCTTTTCTTCCAAGACCTATAATTTGAATCTCCTTCAAGATTTTTCTCTCCCTTGATAGTGTTAGACATCTTTCTTGAAGGAAATGAAGACTTCTTTCCTCTAGTGAACTTCTTGTGACTTGATCAAGTTCTTGAGACTACATTTTCCTACTTTCTTCACCAAAGCTATGAAACCATGTTAGAGAATCAGAAAGGCATAAATATCCTCTTGTTCTTGATTATTTACTTGAGATTTTATTTAGTTATTATTATGTTCTTCTTATCTTTCTTCTTATTAGTTCATCAAGCAAATATCAAAGAAAATACAGAGATCAAGGACACCAAATGTTGGTCAGTAGCTAGGGAAAAAAATCCCTCGAGGGTAAAACCCAGTTAGTAATTCTTCCTTCAATAGTGATTCTTGACACTATATACCTTGAGCCAGACTTCCTCCACACCAAGTCAGCCTTCCTTGTGATCCTTCTTGAATCTCGAAGCAACGACAACAATAACAACACTATGGTGACCTGGAAAGTAGACCTTGCTTATTGAGACTTTGATCTTGAGGTAGAGACTTTGATCTAGCTTCAAAGACTTCAATTTAGGCCCAATACAACTTATCACAGCAACAACTTCCAACAAAATCAACTTCAACTTCCCCTTCACTTGGAAGTAGCACCTTGGTAGCAATTGTTGCAGTAAAACTTTGAGAACTTTGATCTCCCAAACTATAGCTCGAAATGCAGAGAGAGTAGTGTTGAGTCAGATAGAGGTGCATTTTTGTGGCAACTCTATTTTACCTTCATTTAATTATCAACCCAGGGTATGTATTTTATTCCAAGAGTGTCAACACAATATATGCGAGTTAACTGATCTACGAGTTCTCTTTGTCAATGTTCAGAAGGAATTACTAAATTTGGAAGCTTGTTGATCCTAAAGAATATGTCTTAGATGGATATTTTAGCCTAAAGCTGAGTAAGGGGATTTGAGGTTTCTCTACTGGAATAAAACAACAGTTCTATTAAACTGAACAACGGTCTAGATAAATCGAGCAGGAATTGAAATGACAATAATGAAATTAAGCAGAACAGTAGTATAACTAAATTGTTTCAGACATGGAATTGAATTGAATCGATGACCTAGCGATCTAAGCAGTAATGAAGCAACTATTTGGTTAGCAATATAACTAGAATGGTGACTAGCTGTGTAATAATGAAACAACAGTTAAACAATATGACTAGCTATGCAATAATGAAACAATAGTAGAACTAAGCTAGTAGCAATGAATAGCAATAGAACCGAATGGGTCAAATAACTCATACAACTATCATTAAGTAATTTTGCAATGGAATTCTCTATAAGACTTAATTAAATAACATTAATCAATTGGTTAATTGCTTTATTATGCCACGCAATGCATGGAGATGCAGAATGTTGAAATCAATCTTTCTACGACCTAGAAATTAACTATCATGACAACAGATGAACCAGTATTAACAAAACATTATCATAAACGAGATTGCACTTGTCTCATTCTAAGAATGCAATTGCCAATGATTCATTAAAGAAGAAGAGTTGTAATTATATCAATGGAAATATGTATTAAAATTGCACCAAGTTTACAGATATCGATTCTGTAACTTTTTAGAACATGGAAACGTGCGTGGAGCTCCTGGAGGTTGGGCCCAGACCCAAAGAAGCCTCAGCACAAAGGAAAATTCAGAAGATAGTTACTCAAAACTCTCTGTTACATCCAGAAATGCTACGGAATATAATTAGACAAACTGTTCTGGATTTTATATTATCGGATTGCCCTCTCATTTTGTTCTTTGCCCCTTTAAAGGCAGTCTTCAGAATTTCGAGAATGTATCTCAATCGACAGCCCGCTACGTGTGGCTGTCGTTTGAGTTCTTAGACTCAATCTGCTCGTTTTCCTTCTATTGGCCGTTTGGAATGCTTTGTCCTTGCGTCCGTTGGTTGGCTTTCTTTTGCTATTGGTTTAGGCATTCCTAGTTTCCTGCAGGTAAAGACAAAAAAGAGTCAATTCCTTATTATAAATCATCCTTTCTATCATTAGTCCGATTGTTCCTATTTTCATGATTTTCATTCCTTATTGTTAATATGAAGAGGGATTTTATTGAAATTACAATATGATTTGCAGTATTTAATGGATGAAAATCATGCCTTAGTCTGGGCCCAACATGCTCCCCTACTTACCTTGTTGCATGTCCTCATGCAAACAAATGATTAAGATGTAACTGAGTTAAAGAATAGGCGGGGTAGGGTCTCTCATTGGGTGCTCTGTAGCCTCGCTTTATTTTTATGAGTATGAAGGTAGGCCCTGTGACTCCTTTTGGCAACTCGTAGTCATGATTATACTCTTCAGGGGGAAGTCAGAGGAGGGGATTTCGATATCTGCAACTCATCCAGGCGGGCCCCATGTTGTAGACTAAGCTGTTGTATAAACGGAATCTGGAAGCAACAGCCTTGGAGTTTCTATAATTGAATGGCTCCTTATTTTTCACATTATTTGTGGAGGCCATCCACCGTTGTTTAGTTGCTGCTAGTGCTGCTTCTCGGATGTCTTCAAAGTAATCTCATGCATTTTCAATGACATCTTTATGGAGAGGACCCAATCTATACTTCACACCCGACCTTCTCATGAAATTATGATGTCGGATTATCAACTGCATGGGTTTCATAGGCTCCCCACTGACCCATAGTTCCAGATTATGTTCTCTTTTCTGAAATATGCCATAAGCTTTGGCCAACTTGATTTGGTTTTTGGCAAATGAAAGAAAAGCTTGTAATTGAACATCTCCTATGAAGGGGCTGGGGTTGCTATCAGTGTCATTTTCTAAAAATAAATTGTGCATGTAGAGCTCACATAAGAAGCATTGAACCTGCTCATCCTGGTCATTAAAACATTGGATAAATTCCTCTATAGTCTTAAGGGAAGTGGATTTCCCTGCTCTTACGGCTTTAACTTTCAGAAGTAGGTATCGCTCTGTTAGGAATAGGGCGTAGTTAGTTGCCGGTGACCTACATGATAAAGCATCATCATATAGAGAGAAAATTGCAGAGATCTTCTCTTTGGCTTGCTCTACCTGCCTTGGTACTGCTTTAACCTTTGCCTGCTCACTTCTAAGCTGGGAAAATGTCTCATCTTCAGTAAGAGAGAGGTCAGTGAATTTATTTTGTGGTGCCTGGTGCTCTTGTAATGGCACTACCTCCTTCTTGTACTATGTCAGTTCATGTTGTAATTGCGCTAGCTCCTTCTGTACTCTTTGCTTAGTAGCTATCTCTATTAAATGAGCATAGGCAGGGACTCCTCTGTTTGGATCCCTTTTTCCTCCAGAACTTTCTGCTCAATTTGGGTGGATGTTTCAATGTTGTTTGCTGCTTCTGTCGATACTTCGGCTTCGATGGTGGTTGTCAAAGTGGTTTGTGTTCCAATTTCCATAGTAACTGCTAGTTCTGTTTGGGTCCCTATAGTGGAAGTTTTTTCTTTCGACTTCCTGACCCTTCTTTTTATTTTTAATTGCTTCTTCAAGTGTTTTACTAGCTTCTTCAAAATTTTATAGGTCTTTCTCAAATTCTCAATTTTCTCATGTCTAAACCTTACCTTGTTTTTACAGGTGGCAGGGGAGTAAAATTCTCTTGCTCAAGGGTAGGTCTAGAATGGTGTTTCCAATTACTTCTTCAGAATTGCCCTCAGTATGAGGGTCTTGACAGGGAGGAGCAATGCTACCTCCTGGTGATAAGGGAACTATCTCTGTGTGAGAGCTTTTTTCCACGAGGATAGTGTCACCTGAATCAGCCTGTGATTCCAATCTTTCGTCTGTCTGTCCTTCACCGTATACTTCATAATTATTAATGGGAGACAGGGCTTCGTTCTCTTGTAGTTCCTGTTGATCGGATAGGATATCCGTGTGACCAGAGCTGCTGGGGGAGGCAGTTTTATCAACAAATTCTTCTTTCTCCCCTGCTTCCGATGAGTTCCTTAATTCGAGGTTTGTCCTTATTTGCCCTAGGAATAGGGTCATTTCCTCCTCAAATCCTTGTAAGGGTGTCTGGGATATTTCTGCTCCATCTATGGTGTTCGACATTCCCTGGGGTGTTCTAGCCATTTTTTTTCTGTTTGACTCTGATGTTGAGGCTCGACTTCTTTTTCGTTTTGGAGGATTTACCCTAGGAGGCTCGGTATCAGCACCCTCGGGGTTAACTTCAGGTTCCTGCACTTCTGGGTTAACTTCTGGGTTGACAAAATTGTGCCATGCTAGATGCTGTCTATCTAGCTCATGAATAATGATTAACTTTATTAATTCTTGGTGACTAACCACTGATTAGGGCCTCTTAGCTTTTCTTAGTCGAATAGCGGTATCATGCAATATAGAATTTAAAAAGGTAGGCAAATTAATTGAAATTTTATGTTTGAGTGCAGCTAAGAGTTTAAGCTATCGAGGTTTTACGCTTCCCGACGTCCTTCACATGTTATGAATCTTTGGATGAATACCGCCAATTCTTGCCATGGCTGGTGTAAGAAAGCGAGAGAAATCCCTCTAGATTTTCGTTCCAGTGGTTCGTCTGGGTCCTGGTATAGTGCTATTGCTTCTCGCAGGAGCAGATGCTTTTCTACCCATCTTTACCCTTGTGCTGGTATTCCAGAAACTTCTGCTATGATTTCTTCTGTGACAGGTATGGTTCGGTCGTTTACTCTGGTTTTCCCATCCCGCAAATTTTGCAGGAATTCGATTGCAATTTATATGTTTTGTCCTTGTAATTTATGCACATATGTCAGCCATCCTGCTCGCTGAAGAATGGCACTTGCTGCCTTTGAAATTAGGAAATTTGACGGCTCATTTCGAAGAGTATTTCCACCCATGGTTGGCATACTTTTCTCTTCTGGTTATCTCTTTTTTTTCTGGCTTTGATGTTTCATCTGGGAGCTGAGTGTAACCAAAAAAGAGATCGAGGTTCTGTATAAAGAGTCTCGATGCCTTAATTGTAGCATTTACTGATGCGTCTGACGGGATTTGTGCAGGGTTTCATCTGCTTGCCAAATTAAAGCCAATTACACCTCTCCCTCTTTAGAAAAGGGCGCCCACGTCCTCAAGTACTGGAGAGATTAGAACAGTGATGAATGCGAGCATGGGGATGTTAGATTTTAGTAATTTTGCGTGTGGAGGATTGGCGGTTAAGTAATTACTTCATTTGCAGCAAACGATCAAATTTAAAAGTTTTCATGATTGAATCTTGTGCGGAGAAGGCCGAGGTATGAGAGAAAACAATATTTTAATTATTATGATATGATGTCTTTGTATGATTAGAATGTTGTGACGGAAGCAAAATTTAATCAAGTATTGATTGGCGTTGTCCTTCCCAAGTTTGAAATATGTAATCAAATCTTCGTTATTTATTCTTGTGGTAAGTCATGATTGTCACTAATTCGAGTAATAGGTTTGTAGTAAAGAAAATGGAAAACAAGGTGTATGTAACAGTATTTTATTGAAGAAGCATTCTTTCATACCACAAGCAGGGCCACTGCTGCCAGCAGGTGTTCATAGCCTCGACAAGGTTTCTTTTTAACCTGAAAAATGAGCCATGATCCTTATGTGATAATAGTAATTTTATTATTTTGATAGAGAGATCGCCATGATGGTATGGTAGCCAAGTAATCATGGTGCCATTCACTAGAGTTGTAGCAAAATGATCAGGCCGACTCGTGATGAGACCTCCTGTCCTTCAAGTTAGAAGTTCATTACCCTGGTGTGGTTGCCATAATGGGCATGTCAATTGCTTAGACTCTTATCATCATGGTAGGTTGGCTCGTGATGATATCCCCTATCCTCTCTTAAGATATGTAAATGTAGTATTTGCTTTTGTCTTTTAGCAGTTTGATCCATTCGGAGGTCATTGTGCTAGTGTGGTAGCCAGATAATTACAGTGCCATTCACTAGAATTGTAACAGAGTGATCAGGCCGGCTCATGATGAGACCTTCTGTCCTTCTAATAGATGAGAAGGTCATTACCTTGGTGTGGTGGCCATAGTGGGCATGTCACCTACTTAATTCCTATGATCATGGTAGGCTAACTCATGATGAGACCCCCTATCCTCTTTTGGGATTTGCATGTCACACCATGATTTCTAAGGAAGGCTCATTGACTCCTTAAGAGTGAGGGATGGTGAAAGAAGTAGAAAAACTAATACCATTAATATGCCTTGTTCCATTTCTTCATGTTGTAAGGTCATATTACTCGAATAGTGCAAAAATACATATCATTATAGGGTCCTAAGTCGCTTGATATCATATTCAAACTGTGGGTGGTTTTAGCCCTTATGTTGATGTGTGTATAATATCAGCTTCTGTTTAAGAATTGTAGTATCAGAAAACATCATATTTGAAATTTTATCAATTGCTTTCTCTCCTTCAAGTGCCATTCCCTGCTCAAGGTTATTCAATAAAAAGAATGGTTGTTTTAAGATATTGAGAAGTAGCTGCTTTAAAGATTGGTTGGGAAGAATGCTTAAAAATGTTGAAGGGTGTTCAAAAAAATGCTCAAAAATTCTAAAACGCTCAAAAAATGCTCAAAAATGCTAAAAAAATTCTCAAAAATGGGTATTTTTGTTGAAGGAACAGTGAGCTTGTTCAAAGATGGAACAACAGTTGTTTCCGAATGGAACAACACAAGCAGCGCGGAAAAAACTGTTTAAAATTTGATTGAACCACTGTCGTTCAGAAATTGAATAGCAATTGTTCTTGGATTGAACAGCAAAGTTATAAAATGCAACAAAATTTGTTCAATTATGTTGAACTATTGTCATTTAGGGATTGAACAACAACTGTTCTGGATTTGAACAACAAAAATTAAAAACGCAGCAAAAATCTGTTCAATTATGTTTAACTGCTGCCATTCGGGGACTGAACAACAACTGTTCTGTATTTGAACAAAAAAAATTAAAAACATGGCAAAAAGTTGTTCAATTTGGTTGAACCGGTGCTGTTCGAAAATTGAACAACAGCTGTTCTAGAATTGAACGACAAAACTTAAGAACTCGACAACAGGATGTTCAATTCAATTGAACTGCTGCTGTTCAAAAATTGAATAGCAGCTATTCTAGAATTGAACAGAAAAACTTAAAAACTCGACAACAGGCTGTTCAATTCAATTGAGCTACTACTGTTCAAAAATTGAACAACAACTATTTTGGAATTGAACAACAAAATTTAAAACTCGACAATAATTTGTTCAATTCAATTGAACTGCTGCTGTTCAAAAATTAGACAGCAGCTGTTCTAGAATTGAGAAACAAAACTTAAAAACTCAACCAAAAAGCTATTCAATTCTATTGAACTGTTGGTGTTCAAAAATTGAACAATAGTTGTTCATAAACTAGACAACAAAGTAAGAAATTAAAAACAACACAACCCTGTAGAAGAATGGATTGTAAATGGGACGAATATACAATTATATACATAATTTACAAGTGATGTTGTCAAACCTCTCATGTACCTGAGTTTTTGGGGTTGTCACCCCCTTGTGCCATAACTTGGATGGTGGGATCTTCTCGTGCTTGTTGACAAAAGGATTGCTTCATGAGAGGTTTGTGATAGAGGCATACTCTGTGACCGTTAACTCAGAATGTTGAGCCGGATCCGTCTATCGTGGTCAAAGTGAGGGTACCATTTGTATGCACTTCCTAAATCTCATATGGACTAAGCCATCTTGTTTGTAGTTTTCCTGGAAAGTCTTGGAATCTGGAATTATATAGGAGCATCCAATCTCCTTTTTGGAATACTTTCTTTTTTATTAGATTGTCGTGCCACTTGGCTCGTTGTTGTTGAATGATAATTGTATGTTGCAAGGCAAGCAGTCAAATTTCATCCAGTTCATTTATTTGTTGAAGTCTTTTAGTTTGAGCATCTGTTAAGTCCAATCCTACTTCCTTGGCTGTTCTCAGTGTTTTAATTTCGAACTCAATAGGGAAGATAGGTTCTCTCCCAAATACTATTTGATATGGTGAATATCTAGTGGTATTTATCTAGGTTGTTTGATAAGCCCATAAGGCTTCTGGCAGTCTAGTGGCCCAGTCCCGGCGGTGTGCTGCTATTGTCTTGGTAAGGGATTGCCTCCAGGACTTTGTTAGTGCTTTCGACTTGTCCGTTTGCCTGTGGGTGGTAAGGAGACGTAATTCTGTGAATGAAATGGTGATTTTTTAAAGTAGATATGATCTTATTGCCTGTGAAATGTGCCCCCCCCGTTGGTTATCACTTCCCTTGGTAGGCCCTATCGTACAAATAGTTCGAAGATAAACTTAATTACTGATTCTTCCGTGGCTCTTGGCAAAGCTACTGCTTCCACCCATTTGGTAACATAATTTGTGGCAACTAATATGTGGGCATTTTGGTTTGATGGCAGATTAAATGGACCAATGAAGTCCAACGCCCATCGTTCAAATGGTTCTACCACTAATTGCAGTTGCAGTGACATTTCATCAACTTGGCCTGGAGGGCCCATCCTTTAGCAGTTGTCACAGGACTGAACGTACTTCTTTGCATCTTTAAAAATTGTAGGCCAAAAATAGCCTAATTGCAGTATTTTATGCCCTGTCCGTCAGTTTGCAAAGTGACCACCACAGGGTTCATCATGACAGGCACATAGGATGTCATGGATTTCATCCTCCCTTATGCATCGGTGTAGCTACATATCAGCCCCTGTATGAAATAATTACCCTTCAATCTAGAAGAATCGTGAACTGCGCTGTACAATTAACTTTTATTCTTTTGCCGTCAAATGTTTGGGTAGCTTCCCAACTGCCAGATAATTTGTGACATCTGCATACCATGGGGTTTTGATTGCTACAGCAAATAGGTGTTCATCCAAAAATTGGTCGTCGACTGTTGATGTGTCATCTGTTTTGGGGACTCTTGACAGAAAGTCTGCGACTACGTTCTCCTTCCCTGGACGATCTATGATTGTTATATCGAATTCCTGTAATAATAGTAGCCAATGAGTTATTCTTCTGTTCGTGATCGGTTTATTTGCTAAATATTTGATAGCAGATGGTCAGTGTACAAAAATACTTGATATCCTGTTATGTATTGCTTGAATTTATTGATAGCATAAATTACAGCCAGGAACTCTTTCTCAGTTACTGTGTAGTTTAGCTCAGCGGGGGTAAGATTCTTGCTAATATAATAGATAGCATATGGTTTTCGGTCTTCTTCTTAGCTGAGGACTACTCCTATTGTTGTATCAGATGCATCGGAAGAGATATGAAAAGGGAGTTTCCAGTCAGGACCTCATAAGATTGGTGCTGTGGAGACAAACTTCTTTAATTCTGTAAAAGCAGTGTCACATTTTTCAGTCCACTGAAATTCAACATTGCCAGTTAAAGCATACAGAGGTGCAGCTATCTGTGAGAAATTTTTTATAAATCTGTGGTAATATCCTGCATATCCCAGGAAACTGCGTACCTCTGTTTGTGTACAGGGTGTGGCGAACAAAAGAATTATCTTTATTTTAGCCGGGTCTACCTGGATTCCTTCTGCAGAAATGTAGTGGCCTAGGATTACCCCTTCAGTCATCATCATGTGGCATTTCTCGTTGCTTAGACACAATATAGTAGCTATACATCATTCCAGTACCTTGTCTAATGTTTCTAGAGCTTGGTCAAAATCTTCCCCATAGGGTGTAAAATCATCCATGTAAATTTCAAGTCCTTCATTTATTAAATCAGAAAAAATACTAATTATGGCTCTTTGAAATGTTCGCGGAGCATTACACAATCCAAATGGTAACACTCTATAAGCGAAAGTGCCCCATGGGCAAGTAAAGGATGTCTTATCTTGATCTTCAGGGGCTATTTGTATCTGATTGTATCCACTGAATCCGTCAAGAAAAGAGAAAAAATGTTTTCCAGCTAATGTGTCAAGGACTTGGTCAATAAAGGGAAGGGGGAAATGATCTTTCTGAGTTGCTTTATTTAATTCTCTATAGTCTACGTAGATCCTCCACTTCCCATTATTTTTAGGGATAACCACCAAAGGGGAGACCCATTTGCTGTCTGATATAGGATAAATAAAATTTACATCTAGGAGCTTTTGGAGTTATTTTACAATTTATTTTAAATGGGGCTTCAGTCTTCCTTGTGGTTATCGAACAGGCCGAGTCTCTCTATCAGTATAGATATGATGCGAGCACAGCTGTGGGTCCAAGCCCTTCAGGTCTTGGTAGTCCCACGCGAATGTACCTTGGTGATTTTTAAGGATTTTTACAAGTTTCTGTCTTTGGTTGTCATCTAGGCTACTATTAATATTCAAAATTTTACCTGGTTCGATTTCAATAGGTATACTATTACAAACAGTGGTTGTGGGATTATATTGGGTCTCAAAGTCTGTTACGAGATTTTCTTGCCCTTCATGCTCGAGGAGTGTTTTCATCATTTGGCATTTCAAATTTTCGGTTTTGGGCAGATGGTTCATCATGTTACTAATCAGATCATCTTCAGTTTGATTTTTAAATTCGAGAGCCTCTACTAGTGTGAGGGGTGGACAGATGTTTTTCTCCCAATATGTGTCTGGGTGTTTGTGAATTTTTTTCATGGGCAGAATTGGTTTGGTAGGCGGATAGATTACAATATTCTTTACAAAATTTCCTCTAGTGATAGTCATGCTGCCTGTTCGGTAGCCTATGTAAGCATCTGTTGTGGCCATCCAAGGCCGCCCAAGAATCAATGGGTGCCCTTCCATCCTGTTTTTCGAATTAATGACTAAAAAATCAGTAGGGTATTCCCATGAGTCTACTGAGACCATAATGTCTTGCACTATGCCTTCTGGTCTAATAACAAATCTGTCAGCTAATTCCAGGAGTGTGGTTATAGGTTCGAGGACCGATATGCCTAGTTTTTCACAAGCCTCTGTAGTTAGGGTGTTGATGGCTACCCCAAGGTCAACCAATGTGTTTGGAAATGAATGTCCATAAATTTGTACGGTTACAATGGGGGTTCCTGGGTCTTCATATTTTACAGGTGATTCTTTTCCTAACAATAAGTCAAAGAGAGTTCCTACTACATGAACAGTAGGTGCAGCCATTGTTTTCCTAATCTGTTTCTTTACACATAACTCCTTGATTGTTTTTGCATAGATGAGAATGTCCTGGATGGCCTGCAGAAGAGGAATTTTGACACAAAGATTTCTTAATTCCCCCAGGATGTCAAACTCTGAGTGGATTATAGGTATGGGTAAGTTTAATCTCTCAGGAAATGGTGGTGGAGCTATTTTAAGATCTTCAGGGCTTTTTTGTTCCATTGTTTCCTCGTCTTTGCCTGTTTTTGTTATCTCTGTTGAGCTAGGCCCTATGGATGTTTAAATTTGGGATTGAGGTAGAGTTGGGGCCTCTATGGGAAATATGGTACGTCCCAATCTCAACTTCAATTCGTTACATTGTTTTTGTTCGTTTTTGGGTGTTGGATTCTCTATGATTTGAATTAATTGAACTAGTCTATTATTGGGATTGGGATTGGGTTGGGCTAGTAATTGAGGTCGTATGATAGGCTGCTGGTTATGCTGAATGGGGTAGGGGGCTGGTAATTGTTGAGTTCCTGCTCCTGTCGGTAAATTGCGCATCCCTATAGGTCGTTTCTAGTTCCAGTTGTTGTTTTCTATAGGGGGGTTTGGCCATTGGTTTTGATAAGGGATATTCTGCCAATAAGGGGGAGAACTAGGGAAGTTTTTCCAGTTACTTCCTGATTGATTTTGCGTAGGCCAGGGTGGAATAGGGAAGGTTTGGTTTGGCCAAGTTGGAAAGGTGTTTTGATTTTTCCAAGTCGTTGTACGGTTTTGATAGTTGTACTGGGGCATTGGAAAGTATTGAGGTAGGTCTTGCGGTATGCCAGGTCGTGCCTGCCATTGCCGACGCTGATTCATTAAATAAACCGGTTCTGTTTCTTCTTCTGCTTCTTTGTAGATGGCTTTCAGCCTAGGGAGTGAAGGACACTGGTCCGTAGTATGATCCTTAGTGCAGATAGCACATGTATGGACCATGTCTAAAGGACACTCCCTTTGGATGTGCTTCTTTCGACATTTTGGGAAGAAGACGGCCAAATTTTGTTCAGCTATTGCTTGTTTTTGTTTGGCTTGCAGAACATCAAGTTGTGTGGTCAAAGTGCCCAAGATGTCAGTTTTGAAGTTTTCTAAGAGATTTCCAAATTCTTCCCTAGTTACATTGCTATTGGTTTGCTTAATATCGCGCCCAATAGGTTTGTTACGTGAGCTACCCCGGGAGCATCTAATACATAAGGAGATAATCTCGTCATATTATTCCTGATAAATATCTCCTTTTCCCATTATGTTAAGTAATTCAACCCATTCCTCCTTCATCCCTTTAAGTACTATGGCTTTCAAAATGTCCTTGGACAATGTAGTATATGGGGATATTTGTAAATTGTATTGAAATATTTCTACGTATTCTTCTAGTGTTTCATTGTCTTTTGCAGTATGTTAAAGATTTCATTTTTTAGGTCTTGGGTTCGACAATAGTCTTGGTATTTGGTAAGAAATTCATTCTTCATTTGGCCCCAGTTGTTTATAGTTCCCCCTCCTAACCCCATGAACCAGCGGAGAGCCGTCCCTTTCAGGGTGGAGGGGAATAATTTTAATTTCTGGGGATCGGTGGTGTAATCACAACCTCTGCATAAGACATCAAATTAAAATAAGAATGCATCAAGATCTTCTATGGTTAATCCATGAAAGGTAGAGATGTTATGCAAGGGAATGGCTTTCATAGGGGCATTGGCAGCATGATCAATGATGGGGTACTCCAATGTTGATGTCTGCCTCTAATTTTGATTTTGATTATTTTCCATTTGATCAAAGAGGTGCCAGAAATCTTCAGGAATTTCTTGATCTAGGGGGGAGATTTTAATAGGCTTGGAAGGTGAATGTGGTGAAGGTTTTACAACACTTCCTTAATCTGGGATTCTAAGGAGTTCTGTTTCGATTACTTCTTCAAGAGATTTAGGTATCTCTATGTGAATTTCTCCACTAGTTTCTCCCCTGCCTTCTTGCAAATTGCAAGAGCCTCTCTCTTTTGAAAGGTCAATGTTTTGATGAATGACAGTCTGCAGGATTTGCTCAGACCCTTTTGTCTTGCTGTGAATCTTGACATAGGCTACATATGGTGAGGCTGCTGCCCGAGGAGGTATGTTAGGATTTTGGATGGGAGTGGTTTTTGATCCTATAGATGCCTGAGATTTAGCTTTCTTAATGATTTCATCTATATATGTTGTCCTCCCAAGGTTCATCTGTCCTTTCGGTTGTGGTCATGACTGATTTTGAGTTGTTTCTATATTTTTATTAGGCATAAAAGAGGAGCACCTATCCTATGGTTTCTGTATAGATTGCTAGCTAGCAGGCTAAAGGGCAAGCATGTTGCTTACCAGTACGCAGGTTCTTACCTTTCGCTTTCAATACCCAATTCCTCACAGTAATGGAAAAAGAATGAATTAAAGGAGATAACTCTCAACACTCTCCCTGGCAACGACACCAAAATTTTGAGTCAGATAGAGGTGAATTTTTGTGACAACTCTATTGTACCTTCATTTAATTATCAACCCGGGGTAAGTCTTTTATTCCAAGAGTGTCAGCACAGTATATGTGAGTTAACTGATCTACGGGTGCTCTTTGTCAATGTTCAGAAGGAATTACTAACTTTGGAAGCTTGTTGATCCTAAAGAAGATGTCTTAGATGGATCTTTTAGCCTAAAGCTAAGTAAGGGGATTTGAGGTTTCTCTACTAGAATAAAACAATAGTTCTATTAAACTGAACAACGGTCTAGATAAATCAAGCAGGAATTAAAATGACAATAATGAAATTAAGTAGAACAATAGTCTAACTAAATTGTTTCAGACATGGAATTGAATTGAATCGATGACCTAACGATCTAAGCAGTAAAGAAGCAGTTATTCAGCTAGCAATAAAACTAGAATGGTGACTAGCTGTGTAATAATGAAGCAACAGTTAAACAATATGACTAGCTGTGCAATAATGAAACAACAGTAGAACTGAGAAATATAAATAGCTGCGCAATAATGAAACAATAGTATAACTAAGCAATATGACTAGCTATGCAATAATGAAACAACAGTAGAACTAAGCTAGTAGCAATGAATAGCAATAGAGCCGAACGGATCAAATAACTCATACAACTATCATTAAGTAATTTTACAATGGAGTTCTCTGTAAAACTTAATTAAACAACATTAATCAATTGGTTAATTTCTTTATTATGCCATGCAATGCATGGAGATACAGAATGTTGAAATCAATCTTTCTATGACCTAGAAATTAACTATCATGACAATAGACGAACCAGTATTAACAAAACATTATCAGAAACAAGATTTCACTTGTCTCATTCTAAGAACGCAATTGCCAATGATTCATTAAAGAATAAGAGCTGCAATTATATCAATGGAAATATGTATTAAAACTACACCAAGTTTGTAGATATCGATTCTATAACTTTTTAGAACATGGAAACGTGCGTGGAGCTCTCGGAGGTTGGGCCCAGACCCACAGAAGCCTCAACACTGAGGAAACTTCAGAAGGTAGTTAATCAAAACTCTCTGTTACATCCAGGAATGCTACGAAATATAATTAGACAAAATGTTCTGGATTTTCTATTATCGGATTTCCCTCTCATTCTGTTCTTTTCCCCTTTAAAGGCAGTCTTCAGAATTTTGAGAATGTATCTCAATCGACAGCCACGCGTAGGACTCAATCTGCTCGTTCGCCTTCTATTGGCCATTTGGATTGCTTTGTCCTTGCATCTGTCGATTGGATTTCTTTTGTTATTGGTTTAGGCATTCCTAGTTTCCTGCAGGTAAAGACAAAAAAGAGTCAATTCCTTATTATAAATCGTCCTTTCTATCATTAGTCTGATTGTTCCTATTTTCATGATTTTCATTCCTTATTGTTAATATAAAGAGGGATTTTCTTGAAATTACAATATGATTTGCAGTATTTAACGGGTGAAAATCATACCTTAGTCTGGGCCCAACAATTAGCACCAAAATTTTGATTTTAATCAACTCTATAAGCATGCCCAAAACTGAATCCAAAAATTCCTTCTCTTCCAATTCACAATTTTTCCTTGTTGCAGCTACAAAATTGAATTTCTGTGTTGCAGTGAGATGTCTCCAAGTGAATTTGATCTACCTGTATATATAGCCTTTCGATGGGTTTGAATTATTGGATTTGAGGCCGACTTGGTGTGGAGGCTTAATAAATCATATTTTACTCAATACTTGACCTATTTGCATGATTCAAAATCCCAATATGGATCAATTTAAATCTCCAATAATATTATAGACTCATAATAAAACCTAGGATTCCACAATAGGGACTTTGAACTAAAATAAATATGACCCAAGCATGAAACCCATGCTTTAATAAGTCATTTAATAATAATATAAAATTAATTTCTTTATTCTTTTGACAAGTACAATAAATATTGACTCAAGTACAATTTATGAAGATCGAACCTAGTTACATTCTTCAACACTGTGGGTTATGGTACCATCTGTCTGTGCCAAAGGTCCCAAGCTGCAATATGCCCTTGGTTGTGAGTATCGTCTTAGGAATCAACCCATCAATAGAGTACCAAGTCATAATATCTCGCCAATCCATGCCTTGGGAAGGATGAATACCTGCAAATATACTATGTTGACATTGCTCGACGCTCAACTCATGTTGTTCCACTCGGTCACCCAACATGATGTGTTTGGAGAACATTTCCTTGTTCTTCCCAGTGTATAAACTGGTGGGGTTTTAGTGTTCCAAGCCTTATCTATGTACTCTGGTAGAGGGTTTTTCTGGAACTTTGAATTGTACTCCTTTTGCTGCCTTGTGAGGAACTTGAGTTTTTCCTCATCACTAGACAACTTGGTCATTGATTCAGCACACACCCCTATGATCTCCTCAATTATCCTATTCTCCTATAAGACAGTGTCTTGGAGTTTTCAAACTCTCTGCTTCAACATCATGAGATCTGTCTTGAAATGCATGATATTTCCCCAAAAGTCCTCTACTGGAAATTTTGGTGCCCTATTGAATGCATTTATATCAATTTTCACTGGATGCTCAACTATCATAGTTCCAGCTTGAACCTTTGACAGACTCTCCACAAATGGCTCATCTTGCATACTATGTTTGTCATCATGCTCATAATGTTGGCTTATTACAATTGGATCCTCACTTGGGTCTCCTTGAATGTCTTCCTGACCTTCTCCATGTGTGGGGATAATATGTTGTTCACCCTTTCTGGTTGTCAAGTCTACACCTAATTCCCCATAATCTTTATGGATGTCCTCCTAGATATCTATGGACTCAATTGTACAAGATTTTACCACATTGTTAAGAGGAATTACCTCCTTCCTTTCCTCGTGTGCCTTTTCAAGCTGACTCAACATAATCATCTTGTCTTGCAAGTCTCTTTGAAATACATGGTGATGCTTCTCACCATTTGTAATTGAAAACTTGGATCCTTCATAGGTTCTCATCTGAAAACCAGTGAACCCAAATATGGATGAATCCCCATGATCTATTTTTTTTTTAGTTGTTTCCTCCTTATCACCTGGACATGAATGGTTAAGGGCCCAAGGTCCTTTGTAGATAAAGCATAGTCCTCTCCTCCTTAGTTCATTATTGCTGCAGATTTCATTCTTGCTTCCTCCATCAATCCTTCTCAACTCCTTCCTAGTCAACACCATTCTGAGAAATTTTATGTTTTTCCTGACCAACTTCTCGACTAGATCTTAGGCAACTGGGGATCCTTGTGGTTCCTTCCTCCAAATGGTCAGTAATTTAGATCTTTGTATCTTGTAGATGTCAACATCTCCTTCTAAGAATAGAGACACAATATTTTTCATGCTTTTTTTGACACAGTCTGGATGAACTAAGGTAATGTTGGTGTAAAATATTTGTATTAATTGAAAGATTAAGTCGCCACTTTCCAAATTCAGCATAAAGTTTCCAAAGCTAAACTTTTCCATGAATTTTAAAATTTGGCACTGCTTCTGAAAGGTAGGAAGAATGATGTTATTCAACCCCTGAAGGGATTCTACTATTAGCTGCAATATATATGTCATGAGATCATCATTGTAAAGTAGTAGTGACGATGTTAAAGTCATGATCTTGTAGAGACAAGAAAAAATGGAAAGTCTAACCTCTTCACAAGGATGCTCCCAGATTTTGGGTTTTATTATTGCAAGCATGGATGGCTTGAGATCCCAACCGAATTTCTACCATTCTGGATGCCCCACCTCTTAGATACATGTGTCTAATTCCTCCAATTTATAAAGGTCTATGACTAACTTTGTTCTTTGCAATTCAAATCCAAGTGCGAAGAGCTTGGCTCCTCTTCCCCATCCTTCCTTCACTTCACATGGGTGCTTTGAATGTAGAATGACATGGACTCTTTTCGAGAATGGTTTGCTGCTTTGACCATCATTTTGGTATAAAGAGATACTGTTGCATAAAGAACTATATATTATCACTATTTCATCAAGAATTTTCTAAGTATTTTCCAAGGTCTCTTCAAGACGATCCATCATTTTCCATACCAAAGAAATAAAATACACTAATTCTTCATGCCTTGAAGATAATCGACACTTTAGCCACATTGTTGAAGCTTCACTAAAAATAATTTGCCTCTCTCTCTCTTATTTTCAGTTTTTTCATTTGGCAGTGAGCTAACATTATACTCTTATGGAGATTCTAATTCAGCAAACTCATTGAACCGAGATGGTTCGTGAGGCAATTCAACACAATAGTATTCGAAAATGAGCTAAAATGGTACACAATGAAGCCAAAATAGGGAAACTCAATTACAGTCTTGCAGATGAGATGTTGGATTTATGTAATGCTAACAATATTTCTGCTCGAGGGCACAATATATTCTGGTAAGACCCAAAATATGACCCTTCATGGTTCATGATCTTGGTCAAGGAACAACTCCAACAAGCAGTCTCTCAGAGAATCAAGTCTCTAGTGAAGAGATACGCAACTCCAACAAGAATTCTCTAGGAGAATCGAGCCTCTTGTGAAGAGATACACAAGGAATTTTATCATTTGGGACGTAAGAAATGAGTTGCTCCACTTATTCTTTTACTAGGACAAACTAGGACCTAATGCTTCTGATTTCTTCTTCAATGGAGAATTGAGTCTATAGTGAAGATATACACAACTCCAACAAGTAGACTCTTGGAGAATTGAGTCTCTGTTGAAGATATACACATGGAATTTTATTAGTGAGAAACGAGTTACTACACTTCTCCTTTTACTAAGAAAAACGAGGCCCTAATGCTTCTGATTTATTCTTCAAGGCTGGTCAGGAGATTTTCATTTCAATATAAGAAATTATTTTTATTAAATGATGAAGGATTCCATTTACAACCATTATGGAGTGCATGTAAATAGGACAAGCATATTACTTTTACTACGCCAATTGACATAATTATCCACCATACCAATTTTAATGACTCAATCATAATCATAAGTGGGAGGTCAGAATTTAACAATCACACCCACCATAAAATCAGGCTCTTAAAATTCTCCAAGTATTGGGTCCCTAATAAAATTATGAGTATCTTCCAACACTTCAGCACACACCTAAATAGGCTCCTCAGAACCACATAAGTTGTGAGTCACTCTAGTGCTCCTCCTCCCTTTTTCCTAGCCGGTGTTGTCGTATATGAAGCATACGGCCTTAGAAACTCCACCATGTGATTCTCAATGAGCTCCATCGTCTAAAAATTCTACAAATAATTCTCACTCCCGGATGGTGTGCACAAGGGTTGGTCTCCCACGTAGAAACTTAAACCCTTCCAATCGAATATGCATATGACATTGCATAAAAATCATACACCATGGGATCCAACTTAAAAGAAATATTTTTATTATAATCTGGCCCAAAGTGGTTACAATAGTTTGACCAACGCATTGATGGATCAACTTACACCATGAAATTTGTACTACAACCCTAGCTCAATTTCCAACAACGTCGAAGGTAGTGGGAAGAGGCAGTCCAAAAATCACACGTGGAACTGGAACGTGCTCTAAAGGCCTTCTTGTTAGCAAGAAAATACTATCCAAACCTTTTGGAAAAGTCTTTTAATCAACATTAGTAGTTTAACCATGTACTCAATCTTGTCAAACCCTTGGATCTGAATAAAATTGTCTTGGGTTTAGATTTCATACTCTCGAACAAGGCATCTACAGCATCTGCACCTATTATGAGAGGGCTAGAATCACAAGAGATATGTATGGAGAAAATTCTGTCTTGTTTTGAGTGTATAATAATTGGCTTAGAATGCACCCAATGATCAACGATGTTGTCAATATATGCAACACAACATCGACAATTTTGTGAGAGATAATCTCTTCTATCCAACTCCAATATAGAATGGGAAGATTCTCGATCTGATAGGGTTTTATGGACCAAATTCAAACTTACAGGAACCAATGAATTTGAGATCACCTGCAAATAAAAACAAATCTCCAGCAAATAAAATTATTCAGGGTAAACATGTGATGAGAGGCTACTATAATGAGATTCAACCTCCTATGTGACCTTAAGGAAGTGGAATCAATGGAAAACACAACCTACTGAACTTATACAACAACCACAACACCCCCAAGAGGTAACCCAACCATTCAGGCCTCTTACCCTTGGGTCATACTGACATTTTGACCCCCTTTGAGCCATAGCTGTAGGCATAACACTACATTTCAGGGGCTAGCATGATCCAGACTTGTGCAGGAATGAAATAAAATACATAAATAAAAATAAATGCAGAGATGAAAGAGGAATAACACTTCATTTCATTAATATCAAATATTGAAAAATGCTTATAGACAGAATGGAAAATAAACTAGCTCGGGCAATGGTAGCTTATCTCTAAGAAGAGATGTGGTGACTACATGCCTCTGAACTATGTTACAATGAGGCTCAAGGGAATTTTTATTATTTAACAACATGGGAAAACCATAAACAACCAAAATCCTAACCCCATGAGATGGAACACCAAGAGTTTGTGGGCCCCATTGGGGTTAGTTGGGTAGCCAACTTCCTGGGGTCTTAACTTGGTCATATTATCTAGAATTGGTGCGTATGATATATCATTGAAAATATCTCCCTGAGTACTACAGGTTTCACCGAAGGAACATACATATGGCTATGGGTTATAAGCCTAATGAAAACCTAAAAAAAACACCATTTAGGGGGTCAAAACTACTACGGAAGTTTAGGACTCGAAAAAATTCTAAAAATAGTAAATGCTGCTATAAATAAGGAAACTGATGAAACTGACTGGATGTCTAGGTGGAATAGGTGGGTGGCCAACAATATCCACTTGGATCATTCCTCCCCCATTAGGAAGCAATGGTCCCCATTGCATGCAGAGTCTTCGTGAGGTGAGGAAATTTCTGTTGAATCTAGTCCTTGGTGAACCATTTGCCCTGGTGAAGGAGTTGGCCTGCTTTGATAACTTGATATAGCTATATACTTTGTTGGTGGGTGTTATTGATCTATGTGTCCATGATCTGATAAATTGTGGCTTGTTCCATGTAGTTTGGGTTTAACCTTTTTGGTGTGGGTGTTTTACAATGTCAGATGTGTCCAACAATGGTGGAAAGAATGGTCGAAGACGGTCCAAATTGAACACTGGGTGTAGACCAAGAAATGGTGGAATAATGAGCTCGAAGGAATTGTCCCCTACTGCCTTGGTGATGGTGTATGGCCCATATTAGAGCAGGTGAAGCATGTAGTGGGGACCAACAAGGCGCTCTTTCTGCAAATGTAGCCCAATTTTGTCTCCCACCTAGAAATTTTGTGGCACCCAATTTTGATCATGCTGCTGCTTGTACTTAGCATTGGATCTGTCCAATATGTCATGGAATTGTTGGCGGATGTGTTGAATGTGCTCAATGAATTTTTTCACCTTGTCAGCTTCAGATTGGACATAAGCCGAATCTGCCTGAGTAGTTGAAAATGGTATGGCCACATCAATGGGACATAGAGGTTGGAATCCCAAGCCCACCTAAAAGGGGATGTGGCCAGTTGAGATGTGGAGAGACCGATTATAGTTGTGTTGGACATATGGGAGGCTTTCATCCCATGTGTGTGGATTATTCAAGTTGTAAATGTGTAGAATGTGTATGATCATCCTATTGACGACCTTTGTTTGGCCATCAGTTTGGGCGTGGAAATATGTGGACTTAGTGAGCTTGGTGTGCAACATCGACCAGAGACTTGACAAAAATGTACTGAGAAACCTGCTATCCGGATTTGAGATAATGGACTGTGGGATCCCAAAGTGTACCCACACTCGTTCAAAGAAGAGTTTAGCAGTGGCTTCTGCTGTGATATTCTTCTTGTAGGCCGCCATAATGGCCATTTTTTAGAATATGTCAACAACCACAAAAACACAATAGTTGCCATGATTGGTAGAAGGAAGGCCCAAAGTGTAATCCATGGATATGGATTCCCAAGGTCAACTAGGGGTAGGCAGTGGAGTATATAGGCCTTGCTTCTTGATGGTCGGTTTGGAAATGGTGCAAGTTGTTCAGGATTTAATGTACTTCCCAACATCATGTCAAAATTTCGACAAATAGAAATACTTTTGTAATACTGCCACTATTTCCTCGACCCGAAATGTTTAGCGACTCGACTGTAGTGTGCTTCCCAGATCATCTTGGCACACTTGCTTGAAGGAACACAGAGGTGTCCCAGGTGGCATAATAGTGCATCTATGAGTTGAAAAATTGGAACTTTCTTACCCTCTAGGAGCGTCTGGTATGTGTTGTCAAATTCTGGATATGTTTTGTAGAGATGTGGACAACCCTAAGTCTTTAGAAAAAAAAATTCTAGAAGAGTGTTTAGCACCATGATCGACAGTTGGTTGAGGCAATCTGCAACATTATTGGTGTTTCCCTTCTTGTACTTGATGTTCAAACGGAACTGTTGCAGGTACGTGGACCATTTTTTATGGCGATCGTTCTAAAACTTCCCTTGTGTCTGTATGAACTACAAGGGTCGGTGATATGTGTGGATGATTTTTTCCTTCCCCAAAATTTAATGCTTCCATTGTCGGTGGGCCTACACAATGTAATACATTTCTTTGTCATAGGTGGGATACTTTCAGACTGTGTCTGAAAGTGTCTCAGTGTGTTATGCCACTGGATTCCCCTGCTAAGTAAGTATTGCCCAAATAACATAGTCATAGGAATTTGTCTCTTTTTCAAATGGTTGTTGCAAGTCTGGTAATGTGAGAACTGGTGCAGAGCAAAGGTGATTCTTCAACTCTATGAATGCCTTCTATTGAGATTCATACCAAAATAATTTTTCTTTCGCTCCTCCCTTGGTGACTTGACTCAAAGGCCAAGTGGTATGAGAGAATTCCAACACGAACCCGTGGTAGAAAATGGCAAGACCCAGAAAGCTGTGGAGCTTTGTTAGAGTGGTTGGGGCTGGCCAATATCGAATGACCTGGATCTTGGTTGGGTCCACATGCACCCCCCTCTCATCCATAATATATCCCAGATATTAAACATGGGTCATGCCAACACAACTTGTGTTGTCGCAGTTTTTGGAGGACCTATCGAATGCGTTGGAGGTGATATTCCCAACTCTGGTTGAATATCGAGATGCCATCAAAATACACCACCACAAAGGAGTTGGTGAATGGTCACAATATGTCATCCATCAGCCTCATGAAGGTTTTTGAAGAATTCGTCAACCCAAAAGGAATTACCATCCATTCAAAAGGGCCCTCATTGGATTTGAAGGAAATATTCCACACATCGTAGGGTTTGATTGGTACCTGGTGATACCCAGACTTCAAGATGATCTTGCTGAATATTTTTCCTACTTGATTTGGTCTAGAAGGTCATCAATCTACAAGATCACATACCTATTCCAGAAAATGATCTTGTGTAGTGCCCGATAGTCAATACAGAGTCTCCAAGTCCCATCCTTCTTCTGCACCAACATGATCGGGTTCCCATGGGGCGATGAACCCGACCGAGAGTGGTATTTATGCAGCAGCTCCTAAATATACCTCTTGATTTCATAATTCTTTAGGACAGAGCATCGATAGATCATTCCATTAGGTAGCGACGCACCTAGGGTCATATCGATGGAGTGCTTTACCTGACAATGAAGAGGTACTCCTATAGGTGAGGTGAAGGTGTCCCCGTACTCCTCCATGACCTTGTCCATCTGTTGTTTCCATGTGAAGGAGCCCTCTTTGGAGGTCGTGGCTACAATATTATTCTTTCCCTAATGGTTGATCATCAGGAAAAAAAATTTCCCCATTTTCGAAATGAGCTTACTGCAATGTTTTGTAGTGATAAAAGAGATGGCGGTAAGCGATGCTACCTCTAGTATCATGTACAACTTATTGCCCAAAGTAACAATAGTAGCGCGAGGCCTAGAATCATACACAACATGTCACTTCCACAAGTATGGTTGGCCTAATAATACATCACAAACATCAAGAGGAGAAATATTACACAATACCTCATCCATGAAGGGATTGATGTTGTAGGGAAGGCGACACTGTTGGATGATGTGAAGATCCATTCCTTGTTTAATCCACTCAATAGTGTACAACTGTGGGTGTGTTGTAGTTAGAAGGTCCAACCAATTCACGACCTTTGCTAAAACAAGGTTCTTTTGGCTCTTTCCATCGACACTGAATTGTAACGAGGAACCCTTCACCCACATCTAGGAGTGGAAGAGGCGCTCCCCCTCCTCTTAATATTTGGGTTCCTCCTTCTGGATCTTGGTGGTGGAAACAATGGTGTTGGGCTCCACATCGATAATCTACTTCCCTTTTTCATTCCCCTTGTCAAGTTCTGAATCAGAGTCGGAACATGCATCTGATTCATAAGCCTTTAGTTTGACCACCAGTGATTGCTTGGGCCAACACTCACTTTTGTTGTGAGTGGAACCCTTATGGAACTCACACCAATTTTCCATGTCCTTCTTTGGCTTTGCGGTGTTGTTATTTGCTTGCAACTTTGGCGAGTTGTCCTGGGCCACCCTGCCTTGGATTTTTCCTTTATTCTACAGTTTGGGGGTGCCTTTCCCTTGCTTCTAATTCACAGATCCAAAGTCTCGCTTCTTATGTTTGAATTTATGCTCAATCTTGGTAGCATACCGATATGTTGCACCAGGCGAGGAGATGTCGAGGAACTCCATTTCCTCTTGAATGTATTTGTGTAGAAAAATACAGTACTTCAACCCCAAATTTTTCTCCAAATCTTTGATATCCAACTTTGTGCACAGGGTATGGAACATATTCGTCAACTCATGCACATCTTGATCTCTTTGCTGCCGCAACGTAGTCCATTATATGTACTTTCCCTCATAGATCCCCATTGGATAATATTATTCCTTTATGGCGTCTCTGAAATAATTCCAAGTGGGTGTGGCTGAGAATAGGGAGGTTTCTGTCTCATCCTTTTGCTCACAATAGGTTTCCCAACAATCCTTGACATGGGGGGCAGATTTGAGGAGTGCAAAAGAAATCTTTTCCAAAATGGAAAAGTCATGAACCAAGAAATATACTTCTAATAGATTCAACTATCTATCTACAACATCTCCATCTATTTGGCCCTAAAATATGGAAATATAAAATTTTACTTGTGCCTTAAAAGGAGTGGTGCCTCCAGAGTGGCTGCTAGATGAAGGCGTGCCGCTGGTGGGTAGTCGTTGAAGGATCTGGCTAAAGTTATCCATCACTGTTTTCCTTTGTTTCTCGAGGGTCTCCTTGAGAAATATTTTGATAAGATATCTTGGTCCCTCGTCTTTCTTTTCTTTTGCCACGGGAGGTCGTCAGGGTTTGCGAGGCTGATCTTGCAAAGATTCCACCAGATTGGGCCCTAACTCCTTATATCCCGATCTCATTGGGGACATGCAAAGAAAAATCGAGAAAGAGAAGACCGTTATTATACCACTAATCCAGACTTATGCAGGAACACAATAAAATAAATAAATATACATAAATGTAGAGATGCAACAGGAATAACACTTCATTTCATTAATATCAAATACTGAAAAATTCTTACAGACATAATGGAAAATAAACTAGATTGGGCGATGGTAGCTTATCTATGAGAAGAGATGTGGCGGCTACATGCCTTTGACCAGTGTTACAATGATTCTCAAGGGACTTTTATCATTGAAAAACATGGGAAAACCCTAAACAACGAAAATCCTAACCCCAGGTGATGGAACGCCAAGATTTTATGGGCCTCGTTGGGGTTAGTTGGGCAACCAACTTCCCGGGGTCGTAACTTAGTCATATTATCTTCATTTGGCATGTATAATAATCGTCGAAAAAATATCTTCAAGTACTATAGGTTTGGATGCAGGACCGTGCCTATGGCCCATAGGTACAAGCTTGCTGCAGACCTAAAAAAATGTCGTTTAGGGGGTCAAAACTGCTCTGAAAGTTTAGGACCTAAAAAACTTCTAAAAATAGTAAATGCTACTATAAATAAGGAAAATAATGAAACCGACTAGAGGTCTAGGTGGAATAGGTGGGTGGCCACCAATATCCACCTGGATCATGGGAGGCTATAGCTACAGGCACAACACTACATGTCAGTGGCCAGTGCCTCAAAAACTTAGTTATGTGCCTGCATCTTTGGGATTTTAGCCACCTTTTTAGGCCCAGAGCCCAGGTCACTACCCAGAACTTCATGAAACTTAAGGGATGTTAAATAAAAATAGGAAAATGATACAAAAGCAATCACATCAACAAGAACTCATCTGGATCCCTCCTAGCCATGACAGACATTTTGTAAAACACGTCACAAACATTGAATCTATAGGTGTAAAGAACGGATTTAAACAAAGGGGTCTCATACTTATATGAGAATCGCTAAGAAGAATTGCTCCCTTACATCATTAGCCGCAATACAATCTATTTGAACATACATACATTGTGCATTCATTTACAAGTAAAAACATACATAAATCCATACATCATCACTGATCAAATACATGCTTATAACCAACACAATAACAATGAAAATACCATGGATACAACAACAATACAATCCACATAGAAACCAATAATTTTGCATCCCAAATACCAAAGGAATGAGGTCTTCATTACTAAATGTAAAAACCAACTAGAGATGGGACTTCCATGTTCCAGCCGACCATAGATTGGCTGAGCCAAATCTATCTTCAGCCAATCACGCCTATGCCATATTGCAAGCATGAATGTGGGACTCAAACCAAAATAACCAACCAAGGAATCCCGAGGCTAAACCAACTCACCCTCATCAAATAGAAATTAGTCTTTACCATGATCTAAACCTGATCACTAGGCCAAAACAAGCATGGATATCATCAAATTCTCTCTGCCTAAACCGTGAGGAATTTTCCCATCTCCTATTCTCTTAGAATTTACTACAACCCACAGTCCAAATCAGGGGTCACTAGGCCCTAAACCAAGACATATGTCAGGCTTTACTATATATCCCAAACCTAGAATTCCTAGGCCTGAATGGAGAGAAAACCACCTCTCAGGCTTTAGCGCAATCCAAACCTGGATTACTAAACTGACAAATGAATTGGTTCCATAATCATTCGGAGATCCACCTCACTCAGCTTCGAATCCATATGGAAATCCAGTTAAACCAAACATGAGAACTCCACAACACCATGGCTATCTAGAAATGGCAATGCTAGGTTGAATACATTGTCACGCCTAGAAAAAGCCCATGCCAATACAGAAAATAACCACATGCAATACCACGAATGTCAAAAGTATTAAGGAAATAATACATGCTATTCAATACTTGCAATGAATCTTTTTGCAGCTTCTTGATCTTTCTCTTCCTTGCTTGCTTCCTCCTTCTTCTTGCTTTCTTGCTCCAATGCCAAAATGCTCCAAAAACTCTAAGTGTCCAAGAGTGAGTGAGAGAGAGAGAGAGAATAATTAGAGAGCTCCAAAAAATGCACTGAAAAAAGGTACCAATTGATCCCCATAAGTATTTTCTCCTAATTTCCATTATTTTCATAAATAAATATTCCAAAGATGCCATTTTGTCTTTCTAAAGTCTTTTCCTTTCCCTTTTCTAATTTCCTTAACCATATTAAACCAATTTAACATCCATGAGGATGTTTTTCCAAACATCCAGCTTGGAAAAAGTGTCCCATCTATTAACACTCTAGTAATTTCTTAAGTTGTGGGATTTTGAGTTTTTAGTCAAAGAATACTAGAGGTAACCACAAACCTACTTCAAATTCTAGGATCTAGCCTTCCTAGAATTCAGAGAGGGCTCTCTCTTTAAGATTTATCTTTGTTTGATTTATAAATGTTAGGCTAGTTATGAAAGTACAATTTGGTTTTGATTTAAAGGGTTTGGTGGGGAAAAATAACTTGGAGGTAAGATAGAGAGAAATCTACTTGTCCATTGGGCTCTGGAGTCTAAATCAAGCTAGCAGCTCTAGAAATCAAGACTAAAAAGGTACAAATATATTCAGGGCAAGATAGATAACCCTCAGAGATTTGGGAAAGTGGTTTTTGTGAGATGGTATAATCGAGATAAAGGGCACTTAAGGATCCTTTGATCCGGAAAATGGAAGTAGGAGGCAGAGGTCAAACGGGAGTGAGAGAAATTAAGAATTCTCAGCACTGGAAATTAGAAGAAAACATTAAAATGGAAACAAGTAAAAGACAGGGAGCACTTGACTAATCCTATAGTAATACTACTAGTTACACATTCAGAAAGAACAAACATAATATGAATGCATGAAACTTAGAAAAGGAAACAATGACAAGTAGAAATTACTTCACTCATTAGCTTATCACAGGGATCCTGAATTATGATGCCAGTTAGCTTGTCCAGTCTGCTACTTTGAAATTAAACACACAATAGCCTCCAATGTTCAACAAAAATGTCTATAGTAAAGTCCAGCAATTTTATTCCACACTGAATACTTCTAATGTAGAATTATTTATACAAAATGTAATTGAAAATATCCTAGGAGACATCTAGGAATATCTTTAGGAAAAAGAAAATATCTTTACATAATAAGAGGGACAACTACTTAACAGATCAGCAAGCTATCCTCTTATCCAAAATAAATAGGATTGTTTTATCTAACAAGGAGCTTTTGATTGATTAGCTGTCCTGCTTGCTGGTTGCTAGAAAATATCTGGCTTTTGACTTGCCTTCGTTGACACTCTTTCATCTGATACTCTTTAACTGATACTCTTTAACACTGCTACAGTTTCATTGTTTTACTACTGTAAAAATATGTCTTTTTGTAGTAAAATCAGCAAATTGTTTTTTTAATTTCATTGTTCTTTTGACTGCTTTCTTGACTATTTCTTGAAGGTAACCTTTCTTCAATTTTTAACCTCTCATTTTTACATTAAATCAGTAAATGTTTGCCATTGTTCTTCATTGGGAATTTTGAAATTATTTAGCTTTCTAAAATTCTCATCAGCCTCTGTGTATTTAGAAAAATTGGGCTTGAAAACAAAGAGATGTTTAATCTCATGTTGTAAAAAGAACAAATCTTCAAAATGCTGAAGGAGAACTTTCCTTGTGGGAGTGCCTTGTGGTAATGGTTTGCTGACTTGCTCCTTGGAAAATTCCCCGATATTTTTATCATAATCCTTTTGGGGCATCAGTTTTTCATTAAAAACATGGATGCATGGTAGACCCCTCTGTCTTAAGTTTGTGTATTTTACCATAAACTTTTTTATGGCAATATTCATTGATTCACATTTCTCTTCTAGTTTGTTCATCAAATTATTCTTAGTTACAACCCTTTTAATATGTAAAATTGTTTCTATTCTATCCAATACCTGTAATTCCTCCAATTCTGCCCTGTTCTTGATGTTCAAGAATGTGATGAGTTTTAAAGCCTAAGCAGGCTTATCAGTTAACTCATCCTTGGTCTTTTGAATCTTTTCCTGAGCTACTAATAATGAGTCTCTCTGCTCATATATAACCTAAATTGAAGGCCATTAAGTGTGAATGGCTTCAATTATGTTTGGCCATATATGATTTTTTACAATGAAATTTTCTCAGTGAAAGTTAGCTCTTTTTGTAAGCCTTTGATTTGTTCTCCAAGTCTGATTGCCTTCTGTTCATGGGTTTTAGCATTTATCAGTGCTAACTTATTTGTAACTTCAATATTATCAATCATCTTCTTTAGGCTGTTGATTTCATTAGTTTTCAAAGACATTTCCTCCATAGCTTTAACAATTTGGCCTACTTCATCTGTTTGTTGAATCTGTGTTGTAGAAGAATCTGTGGTTGAAGTATTAGTTGAAATTACTGGCACTGCAGTTGCAAGTGGTTCATTTGGTGCTAGTTTCTTTTCTAATGTGGAAGCCATTGCTGTGGTAATCACTGGTATAACTAAAGGAATGATAGGAGTGTTAGGTTCGTTCACAGTTTCCTTCTCTTGGACTAGCTGGTCCATTTGGGATTCCATTTCTTTGATTTGAGCAGTTAATTTGAGGATGAGCTTCATCATCTCTTCTTTTTCACTTTAATCTTGAAGGATTTATTTGGTTTGTGGATGCTCACTTTGAGGAAGCTTAAGTTGTTTCCTCAAAGCTGCAATATTATCATTCTTTTTCTTAACCAACAATTCTGCTGCTTGAATATTTGAGGGATCATATCCCACCTGTAAAACAAAATCCTCTAAGGCTTTAATCCTTAGGTCCTTTGCATACAAATATCCCTTATCTAACTTCATTTGATCCTGCATATTAAGAATAGTGAAGTGAAATATAATGGAATGAAATATGAAAAGTGGCCTGCAACTTATGATTTGTAATACTCAATTGCAGAAAGAGATCAAATTTAAAAATCTGAGATGAAAATGAGGTGGACCATGGAATGGAGTGAATGAAGTATGGATGAATGGAGTGAATGAAATATGAATGAAGTGAGACATGATGGAGTGAAATGGATCATAAGTGGAATATGATATATAAAATGGGTCTGCACTTATGATTTTGTGATAGCTGCTTGCAGGAAAAGAACAAATTTGAAAAGCTAAAGTGTCAGAAGGATTCTGATTTTCACTTTATCTTTTCTGTATAAACATGCTAATCAGTGATTAGTTTTCATGTTTATACTTTTTTTTTTTTTTTTTTTCATGCATTTGAATTCAGAAAATTCAATTAAGTTGATGAAGAAGAAGAATTATTCTTCATTAACTTCACATCACTGTTTTCCTGGAATCTCTTGACAAATTCTTCTCTTGAGAGTGGCTTATGATACAGCTTCAATCTATGACTATTTACAAGAAAAGTGACCTTCTCTTCATCTATTGTCCTGAATTTTATTGCTCCATTGTCAAAAAATTTCACAATTTCATATGGCCCAAGCCAATGTGTTTGGAATTTACCTTGAAAATATTTGAACTTTGAATCAAACAAGAGGGCCCAGTCACCTTCTTTGAATTTATTTTCTTTAATGTACTTATCATGCCATCTAGTCCTTTGCTGCTGGACTATATTTGTTCTCTGGACTGCATCCTGTCTGATCTCATCCAGTTCATTAATTTGCTCCAAACTATGCTTTTGTGCCTCTGTTAGATCAAGTCCTAGCTGAACTACCATTTTAAAAGTTTGAATCTAAAACTCTATGGGAAACAAAACTTGTTTTCCATAAACAAGTTCATAAGGAGTATGCCCTGTTGTGCTTCTCCATGTAGTTCTATAGGCCCACAAGGCTTCAGGAAGCCTGTCTGCCCAATATCTTCTATGTAAATGAACAGTCTTTGTTAGGATTCCTTCAATAACCTTATTAGTAGATTCCAGTTGACCATTTGCTTGTGGATGATAGGGAGTAGATTTTCTGTGTCTGATTTTGTACCTCTCCATCATTTTTTCCACTAGCCTTGATGTGAATTGAGCTCCTTCATTTGTAACAATTTCTCTTGGGAAACCAAAACGAGTAAAAATATCCTCAAAAAGAAAATTAACTACAGATGCTTCAGAAGCAGAAAGTAATGGCTTGGCCTCTACCCATTTGGTAACATAATCAGTGAAAACTAATTTATATTTCTTTTGTCTTGATGGAGGACTAATAGGTCCTACAAAATATAAAGCCCATTTCTGAAAAGGTTCAATATGTACCTGAGGCTGCAATGGAATCTCACCTGAAGGAGAAGGTTTCCATACCCTTTGGCAACTATCACACCTTTTGACATACTCTTTAGCATCTTTAAAAAGGGATGGCCAATAGTATCCTAAATGAAGGATCTTATAAGCTGTCATTTTATCAGCAAAGTGTCCGCCACAAGGTTCATCATGACATGCCTTGAGGATCTCAGGCATCTCATCTTCTCGAACACACCTCCTAATGATAAAATCTGGACTTGTTTTGTATACCTCATTAGCAACCCATGAATATTTTGCACTGTCATAAATGATCTTTCTTTTGTCTCTTGCATTCATTATTGAAGGAAATTTCCCTGAAACTAAATAGTTAGCAATGTCAGCAAACCAAGGAGTTTGAGTAGAAATTGCAAAAATATATTCATTAGGGAATTGATCTTCAACTGGAGTATTGTCTTTGATGTTTTGGAGTCTAGATAGGAAATCAGCTACTATGTTTTATTTCCCAGGCCTATCTAGAATGGTAATGTTGAATTCCTATAAAAGAAATAACCATCTTATGACTCTGCCATTAGTAATTGATTTGTTCATTAGATATCTAATTGCAGAGTGATCTGTGTGAACAAAAGTTTCGTAGCCTATTATATAGTGTCTGAATTTTTTTATGGCATGAACAACAGCTAAAAACTCTTTTTCAGTTACAGTATAATTTAACTCTGAAGGATTCAAATTTTTACTTGTATAGTAGATGGCATAAGGAATCAGGTCCTTTTGTCCCAATACTGCTGCTAAAGCTGTATCTAAGGCATCTGTTGAAATATGAAAATGTAATTTCTAGTTAGGTCCCCTTAAAATAGGTGCTTCAGAGATTTTTGTTTTCAGGGTCTCAAAGGCTAACTGGAAATCAGGATTCCACTTGAATTCACAGTCCTTGGTAAGTAATTTGAAAAGTGTAGATGCTATCTTGGTGAAGTTTTCTATAAACTTTCGATAATATCCTGTAAATCCTAGAAAACTCCTAACATCCTTTTGACAACTTGGAACAGATAAGTTAGAGATGACTTCAACTTTTGACTCATCAACTCTAATCCCATCCCCTGAAATGTGATGCCCCAAAACAATTCCTTCAGTAAACATCATAAAACACTTCTCATGACTTAGTGAAAGATTTGCTTCTTTACATCTCTTTAAAAAAAATTCCAAGTTTGCTAAAGCTTCTTCAAATGTGTTTCCATAAACTGTGAAATCATCCATATATACCTCTACACAATCATGTATTAGATCTGAAAAAATTCCTAATACTGCCCTTTGGAATGTTGCAGGTGCATTGCATAATCCAAATGGCAATACTCGGTAAGCATAGGTACTCCAAGGACAGGTAAATGTGGTTTTGTCTTGATCTTCAAGTGCTACTTGGATTTGATTGTAACCACTAAACCCATCTAGGAATGAGAAGTACTTTTTGCCAGCTAATGTATCTAACACTTGATCTATGAAAGGTAAGGGAAAATGATCTTTAAGAGTAGCTTTGTTTAATTCCTGATAGTCAATACATACCCTCCATTTACCATTTTTCTTTGGTACAATTACCAAAGGAGAAACCCACTGACTGTCTGAAATGGGATAGATGAAGTTAACATTTAATAATTTCTGCAATTCTTCCTTAACAATCTCCCTAAGATTTGGATTCATCCTTCTCTGAGGTTGTCTGATTAGTTTACAATTTTCCTCTATGTAGATGTGATGAGTGCAAGTCTTGGGGCTTATCCCTTTCATATCAGTGTACTCCCATGCATATGCAGAAGAATGTCTCTCTAATATCTTGACTAGCTCTTCTTGTTGAGATTTCTCTAGGTTCTTGTTTATGTTTAAAGTTTTGCCTAGAAATATCTCAATTGTAGAGCTGCCAAATTTATCCATGGAATAAAGAGACATCTGTCTTGATGATAAAAACTCAATGTTGGATTCTTCTTGAAATTTTTCATGTTTGTATTCCGAAGAGGATTCAAAATTTTCTAAGGTATTTAGAATCTGGCTATCTTCACTAATTTCTGAAATTGTGAAGAGAGGTTGTATGTCTTCTTCATCCTCAATCCATTGAGTATCATCTAATTCCGTAATTTTTTTTGCTGGAGGATACAAGGTAAATTTCTTGGTTGAACTACCATCAGAGATGTACATATCACCGGATCTACAGCTAATGAAAGCATCAACTGTAGCTAACCAAGGTCTTCCTAATATAATAGGATCCCCTCCTAGATTATTCTTAGGAGTTAGGATCATAAAATCCATAGGATACTCCTAAGAATCTAGGGACACTGGAATGTCTTCTATTACCCCATCAGGTTTGATCACAGATATGTCTGCTAATTGTAATAATGTGGGTGCAAAAAGAAGATTAGGAAGTTTCAGTTTATCCATGATTTGTCTACTCATGATATTGATTACTGCTCCTAAATCAATAAGTGTGTTTTGGATCTCAGTTCCATTGATGTGTATTTTAACAACTGGATTTCCTGGGTCTAGATACTTTGGAATAGCAATCTTACCCATCATGATATCTGTTATTTTTCCTGCCAGTTGAATTTTCTTTGTCTCTTTGATTCTTTTTCTTGTTTTCTTCATGCTCAACTCCTTTATTTTCTTTGCTAAGATTGGAATTTCCTTGATAGCTTGTAATAATGGGATCTTAATACAAACATTTCTTAGCTCATCTAGGAAATCATAATTAGGCACCATAATTTGTTTTTCTACACCCCTATCAATTTGTAATTTTTCTGGAAAGGGAGGTGTAGAGGTGGATGTTGATGGCTGCTCTAATATAGGAGTTGAAATTATTGGTTCTTTTTGTTTTGATTTTTAAATTTTTGGGTCTTGAAAAGATGTGTTCTCTTCAAGACTTTTATTTACCCATAGAGAATCTTCCTCAGAGTTGCCATTGTTCTTGTATGATTACAGAAGGTTTCTTCTTTTCAAGTATTCTTCTAGACCTAAGTTGAACATCATTAAGGTCTAAAGGAGTGATCAAATAGGCTGGATCTTCTAGGCTCAGATTAAACTATTGAGATTCTCATTATTTTCTACCTAACTAATGATTTTTCAGGATTAAACTGTCTAACAGATATTTATTCACTATCTAAAACATGGAAATTGAAAACATGACAAGTCAAGATTAAACAGTTTAACTCATCATGGATTATGGCATTTATTGACACTCTGCCATAATCATTTGCAAAAAGTAAAAAGTAGTGGCATTTGGACTTGCACACTTTCATGTCTTATTTTCATCTTTTTCTTTTGGGGTTTATATTTTTTTTTAAGTACTTTGACCTTTCTTTTAGGACTTTTTACCCTCTTTTTGATTTTTTATTATTTTATTTTTTTAATTTTTTTTCAAAATATGGGAAAACAACTTGCAGAAAGCAATGTATGTACATATTTTACAAGACTATCAAAAGTCAATTCAAAATTATGAATCCTATATTTATAGGACCCTAACACCATCAACCATGGTTATTATTTTTAACTTTGATTACATGGAATTTTCACCAAGGATGTTACAGAACCCTCCCCCTTGGGGGGCCCCGTACTTGATGTTCAATCACACATATACCTCAGAATTTTTTTTGAAAAGAAAACATACTACCCATGGAACTTTATAGCATAGCTCGATGCAGTATTTAAAATGAGAACGCTGCTGAAAAGAAAACCAACATGAAATCGCAATAACATGACACCCATACCGCTTATGGGAACTTTATAACATAGCTCATTGCAGTATTTACATCCATATACATATGTACATATACTCGAACATCAAATCAAAACATATATCAAAACATCACCAAAACATATGCCAAACATATACCAACATCATACCAAAACTGCTTTGCCTCAACCGACAAACAAGGAAGGATACATGGCTCGCATATGATCTGCCATCTCCCATGTAGCTTCATCGGGCCCAAAGTGCTTCCATTGCACTTTAACTTGATTTATTGCTTGATTGCAGACCATGAGCACCTTTTTTTTCAATATACACTGAGGCTCCAGCTGGAATTCTCCATCAGGTTCCACCTGCAATACATACTTCTTAAGAAACGATATATGAAAAACATCATGGACTTTCACTGTGGAAGGAAGTGAAAGTCGATAGGTCACTGGTTTGATCCTATCAATGATCCTGAAGGGTCCACAAAACCGTGGTGCCATATTGGCACATGATCCAATTCACAAGGATCTCTTATTGGGATTGGTAAGAAAATACAACTGATCCCTAACCTGAAACTCCTTGAACAACTTGTTCCTATCTGCATAAATCTTCTGCCTATCCTGTGTTGCTTTCATGTTCTTCTTGATCACCTGCATTTCCTATTCCATTTCTTCCAACATCTCTGGTCCAATCAATACCCTGTTAACCAGATCACTCCAAATGATAGGAGTGTTGCAACTCCACCCATACATAGCCTCAAACAGATTCATCTTCAATGACTCCTGATACCCGTTGTTGTAGGCGAACTCTACTAGTGGAATATATTATTCCCACTTGTGTTGCTGATGCATCACATATGTCCTCAGCATATCCTCTAGTATCCTTTTGACGCTCTCATTCTGTCCATCTGTTTATGGATGGTAAGTTGTGCTAAAGGCCAATTTAGTGCTCAAAACTGCAAACAACTCCTTCCAAAACTTGGAAGTGAAATTTGTATCCTTGTTTGACACAGTTTTCTTTGGAACACCATGAAATCTGACTATGTCTCTCATAAACACCTATGCTACATTGCTAGTTGAGTATGTAGTCTTCACCGGTATGAAATGTGAAACCTTTTTTAACTTGTCCACAACAACCATGATGGAATCATGTTGTCTGGCTGTCTTAGGAAAACCTGTGATGAATTCCATGGAAATTACCTCCCATTTCCACTATGGAATCATAATTGACTATAGCAGTCCACTTGGATTCTTACACTCTACCATAACCATCTAAAAATCCAAACATCTGGCTACAAACTCTACCACATCCCTCTTTATATTCGACCAATAATATAATCTCTTCATTGTAGTCAATGTCTTCTGGTAGCCTTGGTGACCCAAATATGGCTTCGCATGAAACTCCCACAAGATCACTTTCTTAAGCTCACTGTTGTCCAATACATATATCTTGTCTCTAAATATAACGAACCAATCTGTTGTGAGATGATAGTCCAAATCCTATACATGTGGACCTATACTTGTACCACATGTACCTATACCTATACAAACACCTGTACCTGTACCCGTACTTGGCTACAACCTATGTGTAATCTCCATATACATGTGATCCTACTAACCTGCCTGTAAGATCATATCTTGTAAGTTTCTCCCGTAGGAGCTCATTGCTAGTAAGTGATTTACATGTACTTGTCTGCTAAGAGCATCTGCGAACATGTTCTCCTTTCCCTTGATGTACTTGATCTCGAATTCAAACTCGTTGATAGTGCCTAACCATCTAGCCTGCATTGCATTCAAATTTGTCTTGTCAAACGATTACCTCAACCCAATGTGGTCACTCATCAATACAAACCGCCTTTTGAGAAGATAGTGCCTCCACATCTTCGGCTCATGAATGATCACTGCTAGCTCAAGATCATGTGTCGAGTATTTATATTCATGCTCATTTAATTTTCATGCCTCATAGCATACCACATGTCCATCCTACACAAGGACCCCACCAAGTCCTCTCCTGTAAGCATCTGTACACACTACAAACTCCTTGTCTGGATCTAGAATCTTTAACACTGGAGCATGTGTCAACAACTGCTCAAGCTGCTCAAAATTGGCCTCACACTCCTTTTTCCAATCAAACTTATTACCTTTCCTCTGCAATAATTTAATGGGATAAGAAATCTGTGAGAAGTTCCAGATGAACCTTCTGTAATAACCTTCCAATCCCATGAATTGTAGAAATTATACAAACAATATGTATATCAATGGATTCAATCCAATCATGCGATCAAATAGGTTGGATCTTCGAGGCACAGATTAAACTTTTTGAGCTCCTCATTATTTTCTACCTAACTAATGATTTTTCAGGATTAAACTATCTGACAAATATTTATTCACTATCTAAAACATGGAAATTGAAAACATGACAAGTCAAGATTAAACAGTTTAACACATCATGGATTATGGCATTTATTGACACTCTGCCATAATCATTTGCAAAAAGTAAAAAGTAGTTGCATTTGGACTTGCACACTTTCATGTCTTATTTTCATCTTTTTCTTTTGGGGTTTATATTTTTTTTAAGTCCTTTGATCTTTCTTTTAGGACTTTTTACCCTCTTTTTGATTTTTTATTATTTTATTATTTTTATTTTTTTTCAAAATATGGGAAAAAAACTTGTAGAAAGAAAGGTATGTACATGTTTTACAAGACTATCAAAATTCAATTCAAAATTATGAATCCTATATTTATAGGACCCTAACACCATCAACCATGGTTATTATTTTTAACTTTTATTACATGGAATTTTCACCAAGGATGTTACAGAACCCTCCCCCTTGGGGGGCCCTGTACTTGATGTTCAATCACACATATACCTCAGAAAAAATTCTGAAAGGAAAACATACTACCCATGGAACTTTATAACATAGCTCGATGCAATATTTAAAATGAGAACCCTGCCGAAAAGAAAACCAACATGAAATCGCAATAACATGACACCCATACCGCTTATGGAAACTTTATAACATAGCTCATTGCAGTATTTACATCCATATACATATGTACATATACTCGAACATCAAATCAAAACATATATCAAAACATCACCAAAACATATGCCAAACATATACCAACATCATACCAAAACTGCTTTGCCTCAACCGACAAACAAGGAAGGATACATGACCCGCATATGATCTGCCATCTCCCATGTAGCTTCATCGGGCCCAAAGTGCTTCCATTGCACTTTAACTTGATTTATTGCTCAATTGCAGACCATGAGCACCTTGTTTTTCAATATACACTGAGGCTCCAGCTGGAATTCTCCATCAGGTTCCACCTGCAATACATACTTCTTAAGAAACGATATATGAAAAACATCATGGACTTTCACTGTGGAAGGAAGTGAAAGTCGATAGGTCACTGGTTTGATCCTATCAATGATCCTGAAGGGTCCACAAAACCGTGGTGCCAGATTGGCACATGATCCAATTCACAAGGATCTCTTATTGGGATTGGTAAGAAAATACAATTGATCCCTAACCTGAAACTCCTTGAACAACTTGTTCCTATCTGCATAAATCTTCTGCCTATCCTACATTGCTTTCATGTTCTTCTTGATCACCTGCATTTCCTATTCCATTTCTTCCAACATCTCTGGTCCAATCAATACCCTATTAACCAAATCACTCCAAATGATAAGAGTGTTGCAACTCCACCCATACATAGCCTCAAACAGATTCATCTTCAATGACTCTTGATACCCGTTGTTGTAGGCGAACTCTACTAGTGGAATATATTCTTCCCACTTGTGTTGCTGATGCATCACATATGTCCTCAGCATATCGTCTAGTATCCTTTTGACGCTCTCATTCTGTCCATCTGTTTATGGATGGTAAGTTGTGCTAAAGGCCAATTTAGTGCTCAAAACTGCAAACAACTCCTTCCAAAACTTGGAAGTGAAATTTGTATCCTTGTTTGACACAGTTTTCTTTGGAACACCATGAAATATGATTATGTCTCTCATAAACACCTATGCTACATTGCTAGTTGAGTATGTAGTCTTCACCGGTATGAAATGTGAAACCTTTTTTAACTTGTCCACAACAACCATGATGGAATCATGTTGTCTGGTTGTCTTAGGAAAACCTGTGATGAATTCCATGGAAATTACCTCCCATTTCCACTATGGAATCATAATTGACTATAACAGTCCACTTGGATGCTTACACTCTACCATAACCATCTGAAAATCCAAACATCTGGCTTCAAACTCTACCACATCCCTCTTTAGATTCGACCAATAATATAATCTCTTCATTGTAGTCAATGTCTTCTGGTAGCCTGGGTGACCCAAATATGGCTTCGCATGAAACTCCCACAAGATCACTTTCTTAAACTCACTGTTGTCTAATACATATATCTTGTCTCTAAATATAACGAACCAATCTGTTGTGAGATGATAGTCCAAATCCTATACATGTGGACCTATACTTGTACTACCTGTACCTATACCTATACAAACACTTGTACCTATACCTGTACTTGGCTGCAACCTATGTGTAATCTCCATATACATGTGATCCTACTAACCTGCCTGTAAGATCATATCTTGTAATTTTCTCCCGTAGGAGCTCATTGCTGGTAAGTGATTTACATGTACTTGTCTGCTAAGAGCATCTGTGAACATGTTCTCCTTTCCCTTGATGTATCTGATCTCGAATTCAAACTCGTTGATAGTGCCTAACCATCTAGCCTGCATTGCATTCAAATTTGGCTTGTCAAACGATTACCTCAACCCAATGTGGTCACTCATCAATATAAACCGCCTTTTGAGAAGATAGTGCCTCCACATTTTCAGCACATGAATGATCACTGCTAGCTCAAGATCATGTGTCGAGTATTTATATTCATGCTCATTTAATTTTCATGCCTCATAGCATACCACATGTCCATCCTACACAAGGACCCCACCAAGTCCTCTCCTGTAAGCATCTGTACACACTACAAACTCCTTGTCCGGATCTAGAATTTTTAACACTGGAGCATGTGTCAACAACTGCTTAAGCTGCTCAAAATTGGCCTCACACTCCTTTTTCCAATCAAACTTATTACCTTTCCTCTGCAATAATTTAATGGGATGATCTGTGAGAAGTTCCTGATGAACCTTCTGTAATAACCTTCCAATCCCATGAATTGTAGAAATTATACAAACAATATGTATATCAATGGATTCAATCTGATCATGCGATCTAATATATCAAGATACAAAATCCTTCTACAAATCAATTGCGGAAAATAAACACGATTTCCAATCACAACAAGTAAAGAAAGAAGAAAATCAAACCACAACACAGATATTTTCCCAGGGAAATATTACTACTCAAAACCCCACTATCTTCAATTATATATTCACCAAGGAATCATGAAACAATTACAATACACTCTTCCTGACAAGAGTCTCATGCACTCTCACAACTGTCTCACACTGATCTAGACAAAATTGATCAACACTTAGCCAATTTCTTACCTCTAATCAGCATGCCTTGCTTGCACAATTCATGTGGAATGCAATCCCTATTCTTTAGGAATTTCAGCCTTCCAAAACTGCGCATTTCTCATGGGCAATCCTATGGTTGTCTTACTACATGCAAATATCTGACTAATGATACAACTGATAGTTAACATCCCTTTAACCTTTGTCTCAACTTGGTCTCCACTGGAACTAACATGCATGCAGCTATTAATAGTAAATCATCAGTTTCATGGAAGATCACTGCATGTGAATTAAATCTGATTTAATTCACTTGATCTCTCACCAGTGCAACAAACAATTACAACTAGTTCAACTGACTTTAACTCAAATAATTGAGTTAACTGATTTCTCATGCATTAAACTAATGCACTAATTGCAACTCGAACTCCATAACTAATAGATCACTCTAAATGCCTCACCAACCACCCTCAACTTGAAATTCATAAGCTAACTAAGTTTATCACAATCGGTTAACTATTACAAGTGATTATAAGATACTATTACATTTTATTGTCATATTTAATTAAGGGAAAATTAAATTAGACACACATTTCTTGTTGAATTTTCAACACTCCCTCTCAACAAGAAAGGGATTATCTTCCACCCCGATCCCACCTCTATGGTATTAGAATTTTCTCATGGCGACCGCCTTCGTCAGAATATCTGTATCTTGATCTTCCGTGGGAATGTACTAAAGTAACATAATGCGCCTTTGAACACAATCTTTAAGATTGTGGTACCAGATGTCTATGTTCTTGGACCTACCATGGAATACCGGATTAACCGATATTTTAATCCAACTTTGGTTATCACAATGTAACACCATCAGATTCATCTGAGAACCAAACAAACCAACTACCCTCTTTCTCATACAGATGACCTCACATGCAGCCTGAATTGCTACCATGTACTCTTCCTTGGTTGAACTGAGTGCCACAGATCGTTGCTTCCTATTGTACTAAGAAACTGTTGTCGATCTTATGCTGAAGATACCTCCTAATGTGCTCTTTCTGTCTGATGGACTGCCTTCCCAATCTGCATCTGTGAAGCCTTGAATCTTTACTCCCTCTATTCATTTGTACCATAATCCATACTCTGTAGTGCCCCTAAGATATCTCAAGACATGCTTCCCCACATTCCAAAAGAGCTTGGTCTAGCTTGACACAGTTGGTTAACTGCATAAAAAATGTTTGGTCTGGTGTTCACCAAGTATATCAGTGAACCCACTAGCTTCCTGTAAATAGTAGTGTCCAATACCTCTCTTGAAGTAGCATCCTCCTTCCTCTAGTTTTATGGAAGAGCAGTCTCCATGGGTTTACAACTCTCCATGTGAAACTTACTCAAAATCTCTTTGGCATACTTCCATACCATATTCCCACTACCATCTCCATGGGTTTACAACTCTCCATATGAAACTTACTCAGAATCTCTTTGGTTTACAACTCTCCCGCTGCCATATTTCCAAACCAAGGAAATAGTGAAGGAGTCCCATGTCCTTAATTTCAAACTCTCTTGCAAGATCCTCTTTGCAAGAGGTTATCAGCTGCTCATCACTTGTCAAAATTAGATCATCAACATAAAGTATGATAATCAAGAGCTTACCATCAACCACAATATGGTACAAGTTTTCATCTGCTTCACTTTTGGTGAAGCCCAACCCGGTGAAATAGCTGTCAATTCTAGTGTACCAAGCACGGGGTGCTTGCTTGATCCCATATAGTGCTCTCTTGAGTCAGCACACATGCGACTCACTGTCAAAGATCTGAAAACATTATGGCTGCTCTATGTACACTTCTTCCTCAATAAATCCATTGAGAACCACAATTTTCACATCCATCTAATGTATCTGCCACCCCATCTGCGCTGAGAGTGCAAGGATAGTTCTAACCGATGAGTATCTCGCAACCGGTGCGAAAGTATCCTCATAGTCAATCCCTTTAACTTGGGAGAATCCCTGGGCTACAAATCTAGCCTTTTAATTCTCCACACTCCTATTTACGCTTGCTTCACCTTATAGATCTATCTAGATCCAACTATTGATTTTCCGACCGATCTTGGGACAACTTCCCATGCACTGTTCTTGACGACGGAGTCATACTCCTCAACCATACCGTCAACCCAAATTGGTTGTTGCACTTCTTCCTCAAAGGAGGATGGTTCTATCACAATACACTTGCTCATAAGAGCGATGTATCCAGTAAACCTGTATGGAGACTGTCTTTGTCTACGCAGTAAAGTAGGTTCTCCTACATGCTCTGTTGCATCAAGTATCAATCTATTGGCTTCTGTGGTGTGCCTTCTACCATTTTTGGTGGATGGATCTACATGAGTGGTTTCTGCCACTCCATGATCCTCCACATGTGGCTACTTCACATATTGAGGCTCATTATTTGGAACCAAGAGTTCCTCATCTGCATGCAAATCCAACTCCCTCTCAAGGGAAAATCACATGGATTTCTCCTCATAAAATTTTATATCTTGTCTCACAACAGTCATCCTGCTATTTGGAAAATACACTCGATAGTTGTGGGGAGTATCAGTGTACCCCACAAATATCCCAATCTCGGATGTTGGTTTGAGCTTTTTCCTAGAATCTTTGGTCACATAGCAATAGACAGATGAGCCAAAAAATTTAAAATATGAAACATCAGGTTTCTTACCAGAAAAAGCCTCCTCTGGTGTACTCATGCCAAGTATTCGAAGAGGATTACAGTTTTCACAAATATTGTTGTGTTTCATGCCTCCACCCATAGATGAAATGATAGGCCCTGATCATTCAAAATCGCTCATGCTACACCCACAATTGTTCTATTCTTTCTTTCTTCGATCCCATTCTATTGTGGGTTATGAGGCGTAATCAACTCTCTCCGAATACCTTATTTTCTACAGAAGTTCCTGAATTCATTGGAGATGTATTCACCACCATTTTTTCTCCTAAGATCCTTCACATGCTTCCTTGTGTCTTTCTCCACCAGTGCTTTGAACTCACAAAATTTTGAGAATGTGTGATCTTTCTTCTGCATGAAGTAGATCCAACAATTTCTAGAAAAATCATCAACAAAGATCACATAATACCTATGTTTTTTTGTCAAAAATGTAGAGAATGCTCCACACACATCTGAGTGAACTCTCTCAAGGATTTCGGCTACTTGGTTCTCCTTCTCATGAAAAGTGGCCTTTCCATACTTCCCCATGGTACATCCCTTGCATGTGTCTATCTGCATAAGAGTACCCTTGGGAATACCTGTAAAAATATGTTGCATGAACTTCAAGGCTCTGTGGTGTAGATGGCCCATTCTCTTGTGTCATAACTCACCCTCATCCCAGATCACCACTTTGTTTGTCTTCCGCATCAATATTGCGCAACCATCTACATCAAGTTTATAGAGATTCTTCACACGAATCCCAATATTCTTGGATTTTCATGTGGCTTTGTGTCAAAGGAAATATTTTCCTTCACTGAAAACCACATCATAGCCTCTATCCTCCAACATTGTGACTAAACTAAATTATTTTTCAAGCCTAGTACATGAATTACATATTTTAATAAGAAGGGTTTACCTAATTTCCTCTGAAAGGTAACTGTACCAATCCCGGTAGCACTATACTGCCCATCATCACCCATTTCAATATGCATCTGGAGGTCCTTCTCCTCCAAGCTACTGAAAACTTCTTTTTATCCCTTCATGTGGAAAGATGCACCACTATCCAAGTACCACACTGATCCCATTTCACTTGACACCATGCATGCAATGAGCGAGAAGTCCAACTCAAATTGCGAGGCTAAAGCCTCACCAGCTGCAGATCCTGAAGCCTTCTTGTTCTTCTTATTTTGTGGACAATTAGTGGCATAATGTCCATGCTCATGACAGTGAAAACACTTCACTCTAGAAATGTCCACTTCTTGCCTTCTTTGACGGACTCAAATTTGGAATAGGATTTCCATCCTTTCCCCTTCTTCACCTTACCAGCGAAGGCACAATTTTCTTCATCATTTGTCTTAGATGAAGATCCATCCCTAGTATTCTGCCTGAATTATTCTTGCACCAAATCTGACCAAAGTCGTTCCAAATTTGGCAGCTTCTCCCTCCCATTGACAAAGTCCAGATAACTATGCAAATTATTGGAAAGGCCTAGAAGAGTAGGCTCACCAATTCATCACCCGCGACGGTAATTCTGATGCTCCTAATCTCATCTCAATATTGGAAAAAATTGGTTAAATATTTCGGAATGGTGTCACCTTTCTCCATTTTGATTTTCTTGAGCTTGTCCTTCAGTGCCAATTTTCGATGATCACTGCTACTCTGAAACAGATCTGTCAAAGCCATCCACATTACATATGGTGTCGTTTTTGCATGGAGAATTGAGACAATGTGGTCTCATACTCCGTCCAATAAGATCCTCCTTGCCTTTGTAACATTATTTTTCCAAGCATCAAGATTTGCGGCATCTTCTCCAGCGGGTTTTGGAGTGTCATTATCAATTAATTCTTTCAACCCATTACCCTCCAGAACCACCTCCATCATGTCTTTCCACGCAATATAATTGGAACTTCCCTCGAGTGCATACTCCAGTATCAAGCCATTGAAAGCCATCTTGATCTTGATCTGCTTGTCGCACCAAGAATACTTTTGCAAATTTGAATGCTATTCAGTCACAAACTTAATTTCTTCTCCACTATAGTGATTTCCTATGCTTTGATACCATGTATAAATTATACAAACAATATGTATATCAATGGATTCAATCTAATCATGCGATCTACTAAATAAATATATTGAATCATTCTACAAATCAATTATGGAAAACAAACACGATCGCCAATCACAACAAGTAAAGAAAGAAACAAATAAAACCACAACACAGATGTTTTCTTGGGGAAAGCTTACTACTCAAAACCCCTATATCTTCTATTGTATATTCACCAAGGAATCATGAAACAAATACAATGCACTCTTCTCACAATAGTCTCCTGCACTCTCACAACTGTCTCACACTGACCCAGACAAAATCGACCAACACTTAGCCAATTTCCTGCCTCTAATCATCCTGCCTTGCTTGCGCAATTCATGTGGAATGAAATCCCTACTATTTAGGAATTTTGGCCTTCCAAAATGAATGGTTGTACGTTGTTATGTTTTGGGCCAGTCAGGGGGTGACATGTGGCCAGCCCTGAGGCCACCACATGTCCCCCATATGGCCTGTTAAAATTTTTGGGAGAGGTCTCGTAGGGTTCGAACCCGCGACCTCTGACATGCACGCATTAGTCTCCACCAATTGAGCTATCATTAGAACTTAACCTTTATAGCTCATGGGTTCTATTTGAAGTTGTATGAAAGAGGTCCCGAAGCAGGTGATCACACAAAAAACATTTAACGCAACCTCCAAAAATTACAACTCCCGGTGTAACCTCCAACACTTATTACAACTCCCCAAACCATATCACATGCAACCGTTAACTCTGATGGTTTCTCCACGCGGTCAATTAACAACACGAGAACCCAAAGTTTAAAACTTATCCAACCAAAGTTCAAATTGTGGGTTCCGCCTGCGATTGCAGTCACTGCGTGGTTTGGGGTTGGCATGTGGCCACCCAAACCACTAACCACTAACATTAAATTTAAACGGTTAAGTTTGGCAGGATTTTCGGCAGCACACCTAAATTTGGGTGGAGTTGGCTATTTTGACTCTAGTTAAGTGGAGGCCTCCACATTTAGTGGAGCTTTTCTAGGTGTAATGGGAAAATGAGTAGGAGACTCAATTTTCGCCTACTCAGAGTGAATGAAGAGTCACTCTCAGCTAATTGGAGCATTCTAGAGCCATTGGTGCATATAAAACAACCATTAGAGGCCTATAAATACATGTATTTCCAAAAATTTTAGCATAATGAAAGATGGATATGCCATTGGGAGCTGAACCAACAGATGTAACCCAGGAGGGGTGAACTGCTTCATCATGCCTGCTCTGTAAATGTTTTGTGGTGACTTATTTCTCTATTTTACACTATTTTTCAATGTTATTTGTGCTTATTTCATGCTTCTAATTCACTAAAATCATCTACAATTCATGGTTAAAATCCTTAATCCTTAAGAAAACTAAAGAGACAAGTATGCACATGTTTATAAACTAAAAATACACTTAGCACAACAAAACTAATACAGTCCTTTTAGATCAAATTGGTATCAGAGCTAGAGTTTATTCTCTGGTGTTGTTTTGTGCAAATAATTGTTTAACTATTTGAAAGTTTTTAGATGCTTACTAGGCTCAAGCTCAAGAGAGGAGAACTAAAATTTGTGGGAGCGAAAGGGTCTCAAGAAGAGCTAAAGAAAAGGAGAGCAAGATTGCCACAATCTCCACCACCTAGTTCACCTCCTAAGGAATCAGAAGCTACTTTAAGTATGCCTCATGAGGAAGGAGAAATCCATGAAGAAGTTGATCCCAAAGGGGAAGAAAGAGTCTTCAAGAAAGCATTCCTTAACATGACTGAGATGGTTAGAATCCTTTATCAAGAAAGGAATGCGAGACTAGAAGGAGAAGGATCCAAACTTCACGAGGAAGGACAGGGATCTTCAGGAGGTCACAATGATGAAGATAATTCAAATAAGGGAAATGGAGGAAATGGAGGCAATGGAGAGCCCTCATCCTCATCCTCCTCCTCATCATCCTCTACTTCTACTTCAGTACATCAACCACACAAGTCAAAGAACACTGGTAAAAGTCCTTTTTTAAAACTTGATGTTAAGTTTGAATTGCCAATGTTTAATGGTGAAGTCAATGCATAAAATCTTGATAATTGGATTAGGCAATTAGAGATCTATTTGATAATCCATAACCTTCAAGATGATGATACCAAAATCCAATTAGCTTCATTGAGAATGGAAGGTGCAACACTTGTTTGGTGGGAAGCCAAGACAAAGGAGGAGATCAAGAAACATGGTAAGATTATCCTATCATGGTCAGATTTCATTACTACTATAAAAAAAGTTTTATCCATTAGCTCATATGTAGAAATCCATAATGAACTAGCAAAAATTTAGGCAATTGAAGGGACAAAATGTGCAAGAATACACCCAAGAATTTAGGAGAAGAGCTCTCTTATCAGGGCTAGATTTGCAGAGCCAAGATAATTTTCTCAAGTACATAGGAGGCTTACATAGCTACCTAAAACATACTATTCTCATGTTTAACCCCACAAGTCTAGATGAAGTATGTGTTGAGGCCACACATCTAGAAGGTAGAGGGAAGAAAATTTATGAAGAGGGTAGAAAGAAACCTTTTAAGGGTAAAAACAAAGAGAATACCTTAAAAGGTAAAAGCAAAAAGAATGCATATATTAAGAAAGAGGGAGAAAAAGTGGTTTGTAAAAATTGTTCAAAAGGAGGCTATGATGAAACTCATTTTTGGAAATTATATCCTGAAATGAGGCCCAATAAATACAATAACAAAGGGAAATAGAAAACTGTCACGACAACTCAACATGATTTAGGAGATGATTCAGGTGATGAATCTAAGATTACAGCCATGGGATTGAAGAACATGAAGGGGAAATAAATTGAAACTAAACCCAGTACTAGTACATCAAACTATCACATACATGCTCAAAATGAAGAAGAAAGAATTGAACTGTTTCATGTGAGGGTCATATCCAAGCATACCAAGATTGACACAATGTTTGATGGTGGGTCACAAGCAAACTTAATCTCTGAAGACTTGGTCAAGAAACTTAACCTTGAGACCATGCCACATCCAAAACCATATCCATTAGGTTGGATTTGTAAGGATGCAAATTTACAGGTTTCAAAGAAATGCATGTTGCGGTTTTCAATCACTGCACATTTTGTTGACACAGTTGAATTAGATGTGGTTCCGCTTGACATAACATGTATTCTGTTGGGGAGTCCTTACTTATATGACAGGAAAGCGATCTTCCATCGCCATGAGAAAAAATATCATTTATTCAAAGATGGCAAGGAGTACATTGTTAGATCACATCGCAAGAAGACAAACATTGCTATGGTAGATGCTGGACAGGTAAAGAGGCTGGTAAATTAAAGTAAGAATTTTTTTCTTCTAATGATTAATCCTAAAGCTGATGTTAATCATGAATCATTTGAGGGATGTCATCCTAAGTTTAACTCATATTTATATGATGTAGTTAATGCACATCATGAGATGTCTCATGAGCCAACAGGATTGCCTCCAAAAGGAGAGATTCAACATGAGATTCAGTTGCAACAAGATTGTCCTCTTCCAAAAATTGACATGTATCCATGGAGAATGCTGAAATAAAGAGGCAAATCAAGGAGATGTTAGACAAAGGAATCATAAGGCCAAGAACCTTGCCATGCGGTTCACCCATAACCTTGATACCAAGGAAAGATGAGACTTGGCTCATGTGTGTAGACTTCCAAGCTTTGAACAAGATTACGGTAAAGAATCATTACGCACTCCCAAGGATAGATGATTTTCTTGATTAGTTGAAATAAGCAAAGTTTTTCACTAAGTTATATTTATGAAGTGGATATCATCAAGTAATAATTGCAGAAAGTGAAATATGGAAAAAGGCATTCAAAACCAAACAAAGCCTCTTTGAGTGGTTAGTTATCCCATTTGGTTTGTGTAATGCACCAACAACTTTCATGCGTGTTATGCATCCATTCCTTGATGACTTTGTGATTGTGTACTTAGATGACATTTCAATTTTCAGCAAAACAAGAGAAGAACATGTCTTGCATGTGAATAGAGTGCTTGATGTTTTGAAGAAAGAGAAATTGTTTCTTAAGATGTCAAAGTGTGAGTTTGGAAAGAATTCTTTGGTTTATTTGGGACATATTGTAGGAGGAGGAGAGTTGAGAATTGATCTTGTTATCACCAAAATCGTACTTGATTAGCTGTTGATCAGACAACTTCAGTGTAACTATTTCAAACCAATCTTTGGACTGAAGCTTAGCCTCTTCAATCTGAGAGGGCTCTCTCAAGGGGGTTTATGATATTGGTTAATGATAAAAATAGATGGCTAACTCTATTATTTGTGTTTTGGTTCAGGTTGAAAAGATGAATACCTGCTACCATTGGGCTATGGAGTCAGTGATAGAGCTCTAAATAAAAAAGGCTTTCCTTTTGGAAGCTAAGGCTTATATACACTTCAATGAAAGAATAACACATTCAGGAAAATCCCAATAACTTGAGGTTCAAAGGAATTCAAAGCATGTGACACACAAATTCTGAGTAATGAGACATCAAGGTATTGAAAGAAAAATACTCAAAGATATTCACCATAGCTTAATACTTAAAGGAATTCAGAGCATGAATAGTTATGAAATCTGAGTAATAAGCATTAAGACTTTGAAGAAAACCTTTGAAAATATAGGACAAAAACTCATTTTACCATAGCTTAATACTTAAAGGAAGTCAGAGCATGGACAATCATGAATTCTGAGTAATAAACATTAGGGCATTGGAAGAAAACCATTTCAAAAGATAGGATAGAAACTCATCGAAATATAATAAGAATCTCAGGTGAAGAAAAGTGGTATTGTTATTCTATATATCAGAAACTCCAAAAGCTTTACAATAAAATAGTCTACTGAGATAAAATTTTCCAACCTTTCATACATCTAAGTACTCACTACTTATAGGCATCTATCCTTTACATCCAATCTTCCAAGTCGCTAGATCATTAAAATCTATTACTAACACCAAATCTAACCAATAACTAGATATTTAAAACTACAACTGACACCTTTCGAATTAGGAGTTAGAGTCCTACTATGACTCAAACACCTACTTATTACATTTAATCTAAATATGATCCAAATATTCCTAAAAAATAATCATGTTTTTCAACCATACCAGCAACAAACAAAACATTAATACTCTGATTGTCTTCATGAAGCTACTCTGCCTACTATTAAGGAGCTGTTAGTTTGATGATATGGCAACATAGTGAGCTGGCATCTTCGAACTATATACATAACAAAATATCTCAACATAGAAATCTTTTGATCTGATACTCTTTATCATTGATTTGATATTTTTTTTCATTCCTCATGGAGAACATATTTGAAATAGTTATTTATCCTTCACCTTCTTCCAAAAATTGACCTTGCTGTAAAAACAGAGTTTTGAGCTACTTTCATAGCAAAATTTCGTAGCAAAAATAATTAGGCCACATGTGTTGTACCTTTGCTACTTTTGACCATTGGAGGATGTTGAATGATCAAAAATATTTAAATACAAGCTTTAAAGTTCCTTAACCAGGTCAATTTAAGTGACTTGAAACCAAAAAGATGTCTTCATAAATTCCGCAACAAAAATTGGGCTTCAAGCCTGTGACACGCTGTGGAATTGCCTAATTGCCGACAAACTTCACAAAATTTGGATTTTGAGGCCTAGAAAAGGTCCATGGCTATGTGAGATGATAGTATGAAGCCTAATAAGGAAAATTTGGTTAAAAATACCTCTTACCCTCCTCATAAAACAACTTTTTCACCTTCAGCAACTTCATCTACCAATAAAAATGACTCCGTTTTTCCTGAAAAATAAGGTTGTACTCATGAGATCCTATCTCTCAATCCCTAATAGATGTTGTAAAAATGGAGGAGGTTTTTGTAGATATGAATTTTTATAAGAAAAATCTCTCTTGGTTTTTTTAAAACCATCTTTAGTTGTTTGGGATCTACATTATAAAATCATGTATAAAACAGGAAAAATCAAAATTCTGAAAATAGGTCCCAAAGGAAACTTTGAATATCCAAATTGGTAGCACCTAGGAGAATATTGAAAGAGGTTTTTGTTCCTTGTGATGTTCGTAGAAAAAAAATCCTTCATATTTTTGAAACTCATCTTCATTTTATTGAAAATTCCTCTTGAAACCAACAACTAAAGCAGTCCAAGAAACACAAAAATCCCCTTGTAGCTCCTGGTAGAAATACATGTAACCTGTCTGGATGAAAGCTAGAGTGAAGCTGAGGTCATCCATGATCAGTTAAAATTCCATAGGCTCCTATCTAAACACATAGCCTCCTTTTTATGCTTTCCTCTTCATGGCAATTTCCTTTTATAACCCAAACTGCCCTCTTAAAAATGTGACAACTGTAAAAAACAATTTGGATAGCAAGTTGTTTGCCACAAAGCTAACTTTTAAAAGGTGACAAATGACTGATACATGCAAAGCTTGAAAATTAAATGACATAAAGGAGCTTGGGTAACTTGTTTAAGGAATGAAATTCGAATGTGGAGAGAAAGGTGACAAAATGAGGGAGTGGAAAGAAATGATGAGTGGTATTTTCGTTTTTGCATGCTTGGATGATTATGAAAATCAATTGTATGACCTTACCTTTAACATAAACCACTAAATACTTGACAGGTCATCATGCCATTAATTTTTGCAGAAAAACATAATTCTGCAGTGTTCTTAGTTATAAATTTTACAGGTTTGCTGCATAATAAGGAAAAATCAAACATGTGACTTAAAAACGAATTTTAAACCAATGCATGTGAACCTAAAGTGAAAATTGATAGATATGACCAAGATGACATGATCAATGAGGTGTTTTTGACTTAGGATAAAGACTTATTTCATAAATTTTTAACTAATTTCATGGACCAACCTTATGAGACAGATGAAACCTAGATGAGTGACCCTAATCAAAAAATACAAATTTATGTGTGATAACAGTGGCTCCACTTGGGATGGTGTGCCCCAGTGGTACACCAAAGAACCAGTAGTTCCAGTGCCATCCATCTTCTTGGAAATAAAAACTCTAAAATTTATGAAAACTTCGCCAAGTTCTTATGGCCTTCTCCTCGGGCTCAAGCTTGATGATTACTACTGAAAAATCAACTTTGTACCTACTAAAATGATGCTCAATCAACTTTGAGCTTATTCACACACTCCTACCTACCCTATTAGCTGCAATCTCCATTTTTAACTCAAGCAACATGAAACTTCCAATGAAGCCAGTCATTGATCTGATCTGACACTTGAACCTCTTGGCTACGTTTGAACCAAAAGTAAACATGATACTGGAATGACCAAGGCAACATAAGACGTATCTGCTCTTCATAATGAAAACATAACTGGAAATCTCTATTGTAGAACTATTTCATGTAGTCAGCTATAGGATCATAGAAGACATAATATGTTTGATAATTTTGAAGACATTCTGCAACTTTGGACAGCTCATATATTCTTTGCTCAGCCACACAATATTTCAATTGTGTGCTATCAAACTGCTATTCAAACTGATTTTCAAAAACAGCGTATTCTTCCTCAAACTTAAAGGAGAAAGGTAGCAGCACCCTCTCTTTTTTTTCTGGAATTAACAACTTTTGAAAATAATGATCTTTATCATGAAGCCTATAAGGTTGAATCTGATCTTCTAAAAATTTAATGTCTTTTTCAATGTTCTTAGCAACTTCATCCACAAATTGAATCTTAACTTCTGACTTGTACTCAAATGACTTCAGATTAGAAGATAAGGATAAAGAAAAAATTTCACCCACTTCTTCATTAGTGTGATCATTACTTGATGTAGACTGATGCAAGGAATAACACGAAGAATCAAAATTTTCCTTTACTTGAGAGTTATAGAAATTATCTTCCCATATTTCCTCTTGTTGTTTGCAATGATTCTCATACTCCTGATGATCAAAATACTGACAAGTCTGCTGCAACTTTTCATCAAACTCAGAGCATGTAACATGATTATCATAAATAAACTCCTGCTAGGTTTCATTTTCATCCAAGAGAGAGAATATCCTTTCTTCTTGGTGATGAAAGGGATTGTCATGAAGGGCCTCTAAAATTTCCTCATCCATGAACTCATCATCTTCATAACAATTCTCCAAATATTTAATAAAACTCACACAGTGTTTACAACAGTATTTAACTAGCAGTAAGGAGGGATGACACTCTTCATACATCTCATAAAATGCAACATGGAAATCAGCAAGAGAATATAATGAACCGTTTGGATGGCTTTCATACCAAGACCATGTTTTTCCTTCTAAAGTGGCCATAAACATCTTCATGAGACAATCCTCAGGGAACTGAACCTTAAGGCTGAGTACATGCATATGAAATCTAACCAAATGAAGAGCATTGCCTTTCTTTTCATCTTTAAATATTGGAAGATTAGTTAACCATTCAACCTTTGGCATAGGATTTGGAAAACCAGGGATGTGAGACTGATTCATAGGTGCATACTTGGCATTTATTCTTGCAATGGAACTCATCTTGAAATTTCATCAAGCTACTGATCTTCAAGCAGTGGAGTCACCTTCAAATTGATTATTTGATGTGTGGAGTCTCCAGAGTAGAAATACAGCCAATATGTGCCTAAGTGTTTGCTGCTCTCAGACCTTAGAACTGAAACTTTGTCATTCTTCCTAGGGAAAATTTATACCTTCGGTCCCCAGCAACGATGCCAAAATGTTAGCACCAAAATTGTACCTAATTGCCGGTTGATCAGACAGCTTCAGTGTAAATATTTCAAACCAATATTTGGACTGAAGCTTAGCCTCTTCAGTCTGAGAGGGCTCTCTCAAGGGGATTTATGATATTGGTTAATGATAAAAATAGATGGCTAACTCTATTATTTGTGTTTTGGTTCAGGTTGAAAATATGAATACTTGCTACCATTGGGCTATGGAGTCAGTGATAGAGCTCTCAATAACAAAGGCTCTCCTTGTGGAAGCTGAGGCTTGTATGTACTTTAATGAAAGAATAAAACATTCAGTGAAATCCCCATAACTTGAGGTTCAAAGGAAGTCAGAGCACGTGCCACACGAATTTTGAGTAATGAGACATCAAGGTATTGAAAGAAAAATACTCAAAGAGATTCACCATATCTTAATACTTAAAGGAAGTTAGAGCATGAACAGTCATGAATTCTGAGTAATAAGCATTAAGACTCTGAAGAAAACCTTTCAAAAGATAGGACATAAACTCATTTTACCATAGATTAATACTTAAAGGAAGTCAGAGCATGAAAAATCATGAATTCTGAGTAATAAGCATTAAGGCATTGGAATAAAACCATTTCAAAAGATAGGATATAAACTCACTTAAATATAATAAGAATCTCAGGTGAAGAAAAGTGGTATTGTTATTGTATATATCAAAAAATCCAAAAGATTTACAATAAAATAGTCTGCTAAGATAACATTTTCCAACCTTTCATACATCGAAGTACTCACTACTTATAGGCATCTATCCTTTACATCCATTCTGCCAAGTGGCTATATCATTAAAATCTATTACTAACACCAAATCTAACCACTAACTAGATATTTAAAACTAGAACTGACACCTTTTGAATTAGGAGTCAGAGTCCTACTATGACTCAAACACCTACTTATTACATTTAATCTAAAGATGATCCAAATATTCCTCAAAAGGAATCATGTCTTTCAACCATATTGGCCACAAAAAAACATTAATACTCTGATTGTATTCATGAAGCTGCTCTGCCTACTATTATGGAGCTATCAGTTTGATGATATGGCAACATAGTGAGCTGGTATCTTCGAACTATATCCATAACAAAATATATCCACTTAGCAATATTTTGATCTGATACTCTTTATCCTTGCTTTTATACTGTTTTTCATTCCTCATGGAGAACATATTTGAAATAGTTATTTACCCTTCACCTTCTTCCAAAAATTGACCTTGATGTAAAAACAAAGTTTTGAGCTACTTTCGTAGCGAAATTTCGTAGCAAAAATTATTAGGCCACATGTGTTGTACCTTTGCTACTTTTGACCACTGGAGGATGTTGAGTGATAAAAAATATTTAAATAAGAACTTTAAAGTTCCTTAACCAGGTAAATTTAAGTGACTTGAAACCAAAATGATGTCTTCAGAAATTCCACAGCAAAAACTGAGCTTCAAGCCTACGACACGCTGCAGAATTGCCTAATTGTCCACAAACTTCACAGAATTTGGATTTTGAGGCCTAGAAAAGGTCCATGGCTGTGTGAGATGATATTATGAATCCTAATAAGGAAACTTTGGTTAAAAATACCTCTTACCCTCCTCAAGAAACAACTTTTTCACCTTCAACAACTTCATCTACCAATAAAAATGACTCTGTTTTTCCTGAAACATAAGGCTGTACTCATGAGCTCCTATCTCTCGATACCTGATAGATGTGGAAAACATGGAGGATTTTTTTGTATATAAGAATGTTTATAAGAAAAACCTCTCTTGGGGTTTTGAAAACCATCTTCAGTTGTCCGGGATCTACATTATAAAATCATGTATAAAACAGGAAAATTCTGAATTCTGAAAATAGGTCCCAAAGGAAACTTCGAATATCCAAATTGGTAGCACCTGGGAGAATATTGAAAGAGGTTTTTGTTCCTTGTGATGTTCTTAGAAAAAAAATCCTTTATATTTTTGAAACTCATCTTAATTTTCCTGAAAATTCCTCTTGAAACCAACAACTCAAATAGTCCAATAAACACAAAAATCCCCGTGTAGCTCCTGGTAGAAATACATGTAACATGTCTGGATGAAATATTGTGTGAAGCTGAGGTCATCCATGATCAGTTAAAATTCCATAGGCTCCTATCTAAACACATAGCATCCTTTTTATGCTTTCCTCTTCATGGCAATTTCCTTTTATAATCCAAACTGCCCTCTTAAAAATGTGACAGCTGTAAAAAATAATTTGGACAGCAAGTTGTTTGCCACAAAGCTAAATTTTCAAAGGTGAAAATTGAATGATACATGAAAAGGTTGAAAATTAAATGACATAGAGGAGCTTAGGTAACTTGTTTAAGGAATGGAATTCGAATGTGGAGAGAAAGGTGACAAAATGAGGGAGTGGAAAGCAATGATGAGTGCTATTTATGTTTTTGCATGCTTGGATGATTATGAAAATCAATTGTATGACCTTACCTTTACCCTAAACCACTAAATACTTGACAGGTCATCATCCCATTAATTTTTTCAAAAAAACATAATTCTGCGGCGTTCTCAGTTATAAATTTTTCAGATTTTCTGTAGAATAAGGAAAAATCAGACATGTGACTTAAAAACGAATTTTAAACCAATGCATGTGAACCTAAAGTGAAAATTGATAGATATGACTGAGATGACATGATCAATGAGGTGTTTTGGACTTAGGATAAAGACTTATTTCATGAAATTTTCACTAATTTCATGGACCAACCTTGTGGGACAGATGAAACCTAGATGAGTGACCCTAATCAAAAAATAAAAATTTATGTGTGATAACAGATCCTTCTAAAGTGGAAGCCATTGTGAATTGGCCCACACCCAAAACAATAACCGAGGTAAGAAGTTTCTTAGGTGCAACTCAGTATTGGAGAAAGTTTATTGCTAACTTTTCTGCCATCGTGACTCCTATGCATGCAGTGACAAGTGTGAAGAAAGGATTCCAATGGGGAGGCAAACAAAAAAAATCTTTCAAAGCTTTAAAAGACAAGATCAGTTCAACTCCATTCCTTGCATTACCAAATTTGAGACATCCATTCGAGATTCAAACTGATGCTAGTGATTATGCCATGGGCGTCGTTCTTTTGCAGCATGGTAAGCCTATCACTTTTCATTTTGAAATATTTAATGGTGCTGTGAAAAATTATCCTACTTATGACAAAGAACTATATGCATTGGTACAAATTGTCAAGAAGTGGAAACACTACTTGATGGGTAAAGAGACTATTGTGCATACCGATCACCAACCATTACAGTACTTGCAGTCGCAAACAAAATTGTAGCAATCAAGACATTTCAAGTGGATGGGATTTCTTCAACAGTTTCACTTGGTTATGAGTTACAAGAAAGGTATTTTCAATAAAGTTGCTGATATGATTTCAAGACCAATCATTAGTGCATCTACTTTACTAAAAAATGATTCTATTGTACATGAGAGTTACATAGAACAATATGCACATGATGTTGATTTTCAAGATGTGCATGCTAGTTTGAGTGAAGGGAATCAAGTTGAAGAAAAATATTATCACATGCATAACAATTTGCTATTTCATTTGGGCAATATGTGTATACCACAAGGAGAGAGGCTAAGTGTCATGAGAGAAGCTCATTCATCTCTTATTGTTGGACACTTTGGGGTAAGAAAAAAAATGGTGCATCTACAGAGGTATTGCTATTGGCCTCGCATGATAGATAGTGTGTCACATTTTATAAGAGGTTGTTCTATGTGTGCAACAAGCAAGCCTAGTAATAGGAAGTTTGGGTTGTACACACCACTACCAGTACCATCAAGGCCATGGGAGGGTGTCTCCATGGAATTTGTTGGAGGTCTACCTATGTCAAGAAAACAACATGATTATCTTTATGTAGTTGTGGATAGATTCAGTAAAATGCATATACTTATGCCATGTAAGAAAACCATTATTGTTGAACAAATTGCTTAACTTTATTTTCAACATGTATGGGTTCATTTTGGATTTCCAACTTCTATTGTTAGTGACAAGGATTCCAGATTCATTGGGAATTTTTGGTCAAATCTATGGAGTATGATGGACACAAATTTGAAAAAGAGTACTTCTTTTCATCCGCAAAATAATGGACAAATCGAGGTGGTGAACAGAACTATTGTGCATATATTGAGAGGATATTGTAGCAAACATCCTAAGTTGTGGGATGAGCAAATACATTACATTCAACATGTTTACAACTAGGAAAAACACTCTTTAACTCAAACATCACCTTTTGAAGTATGCTTTGGGTATTTTCCTAAATCGACATCAGACTTCATCTTTGAGAAGGATGTTGCAATTGATGGCCATAGTGACATTGAAAAGGCTCGAAAGTTCCTTAGAAAATTCATATTATACATCAACAAGTTCAAGAACAACTTGAGAAAAGTAAAAGCAAATACAAAGAGAGGCATGAAAAACATAGGGTTGATCACAAGTTTCAAGAGGGAGATGAGGTATGGTTGCACATTAGTAAGAAATGATGCAAGGGGAAGGTAAAAAGCTCAAACCCATTCACTATGTTCCATTCAAGATCATAAAGCAAGTTGGTAACAATGCATTTCAACTTGACTTGCCTTCTTATATGCTAATGTATTCAGTCGTTAATGTTGAAAACTTATGTTTGTATGAGCCACCTTTGATTGATGATCAATGAAGTGATGTCCAGCTACCTTCTATTGAAGATTTCTTGCCAAAATTTCTGGATGAGCTCAAGGAAGATACAATTCTTGACAGGAGGACAAGAGCATCCAAGAGGGGAAGTGTTGACTACCTTCGAGTTGGGCTCAAAGGCACTAAGCCAAGAAAGGAAAAGTGGATGGAGGTTGGAAAGGTGAGGGAGTTGTACCCTCATCTACTGAATAGGTAATCAAGTCTTGTTGGTTCCAAAAGCTTCCCAATGGGGAGGAGTGATCAGGAGTTTGTAAATTTTGCTCAAAATTGAAAGTTACAGGAATGGGTTGAAACTAGGATGGCTACGTAGATCTCGTCTTCCTAATTTTGGCGCCGTGAATGTTTTGAAAAACTGATGTCATATGAGGGAGATATCGTGTTCTGATCGAATTCCCGAACAGGGAAAATTTGTGGCAGGGTTGACTGCGATGCCCAATCAGCATGGTGGATGTACAGTCAGCAAAAAGTAATATTATGAAGAATATTCCTTTTAATGGATTGTAGATTTCTGTGGTGTAGATTTTCAGAATCAGAGCTCGGAATCTCCACAGTTCTCATTTTTCAGTCAACTGTGGAGATTCCGAGCTCTGATTCTGAATATTCCTTTTCTCCGGGCCAATCAGTGAATGATAAGGGACACCATTTTATTTGATGAATGGTTGTATGTTGTTATGTTTTGGTCAATCAGGGGGTGACACGTGGCCAGTCCTGAGGCCGCCACGTGTCCCCCATATGGCATGTTAAAATTTTTGGGAGAAGTCTTGCAGTGTTCGACCCCACGACCTCCAGCATGCACGTATAAGTCTCCACCAACCAAGCTATGATTATAATTTAACCTTTATAGCTCACAGGTTCTATTTGAAGTTGTATGAAATGGTCTTTGGGGGTTGGGGATCACCGACGATCCCAAACCGCCAGCGGTCCCGAAGTAGGTGGTCACACAACAAACATTTAACACAACCTCCAATAGTTACAACCAATGGTGTAACCTCCAACAATTATTACAACTCCGCAAACCATATCATATGCAACCGTTAACTCTGACGGTTTCTTCGCGTGGTCAGTCAACAACACGAGCACCTGAAGTTTAAAACTTATCCAACCACAGTTCAAGTCGTGTGTTCCACCTGCGGTTATGGTCACCATGTGGTTCGGGGTTGGCATGTGGCCACCCCAACCAATAACCACTAACATTAAATTTAAACGGTTAATCTTGGTGGGATTTCTGACAGCGCGCCTAAATTTGGGCAGAGTTGGATATTTTGACTCCAGTTAAGTGGATTCCTCCACATTTAGTGGATCTTTTCTAGGTGTAACTGGGAAAATGAGTAGGAGACTCACTTTTCGCCCATTCAAAGTGAATGAAGAGTCATTCTTAGCTAATTGGAGCATTCTGGAGCCATTGGTGCAGAGAAAAAAACCATTAGAGACCTGTAACTACATGTATTTGCAAAATTTTGAGAATAATGAAAGATGGACATGCCATTGGGAGTTGGACCAGCATATGTAGCCTGGGAGGGGTGAACTACTTCATCATACCTACTGTGTAAATGTTATGTGGTGACTTTTCTCTATTTTAGACTGTTGTTCAGTGTTATTTGTGCTTATTTCATGCTTATAGTTCACTAAAATCATCTACAATTCATGGTTAAAATCTCAATCTTCAAGCAAATCAAAGAGACAAGTATGCACATGTTTATAAACTGAAAATACACTTAGCACAACAAAACTAATACAGTCCTTTTAGATCAAACCTACTAATGATACAATTGATAGTTAACATCCCTTTAACCTTTGTCTCAACTGGGTCTCCACCGAAACTGGCATTCATGCAACTATTAATAGTAAATCATCAGTTGCATGGTAGATCACTGCATGTGGATTCAATCTAATTTAATTCACTTGATCTCTCACTAGTGAAACAAATAGTTACAACTAGTTCAACTAACTTTAACTCAATTAATTGAGTTAACTGATTTCTCATGCATTAAACTAATGCACTAACTACAACTCAAACTCTATAACTAATAGAATCACTCTGCATGCCTCACCAACCACCCTCAACTAGAAATTCAAAAGCTGACTGAGTTTATTTTCCAATTTAATTAAGGGAAAATTAAATTAGACACGCATTTCTTGTTGACTTTTGAACATGAATGATCTCACATCATATAAATTCTTAGGAGCTACCCACTCCATGATGGCTCTTATATTTTCTGGATCTACTGCAATGCCCTCCTTAGAGACAAGCAGTGTACCTCAGTCTTGAAGAAATTGTACTTTTTGAGCTTAACATACAAATGATGCTCTCTCAACAACCACAATACCGCTGCCAAATGCTCGACATTATCTTCCTTATTTTTAGAATACACAAATATGTAATCAATAAACACAATTACAAACTTGTCCAAATAAGGACCCAACACATTATTCATCAAACACACAAATGTAGTTGGGGCATTTGCTAAAATGAATGGAACTACCACAAAATCATAATGTCTGTACTTGGTCCTGAATGCGGTCTTGTAGATGTCCTACTCTTTGATGTGCACATGAAGATATCCCAATCTTAATTCGATCTTAGATAACATTGTTGCTCCCTTTAGCTAATCAAATAAATCATTAATCCTCGGTAATGGGTACCTGTTATTCATGGTCACTTTGTTCAACTACATGTATTCAATCCAAAATCTGAGAGTGCCATCCTTATTCTTCATGAAAAACACCAGTGCACCCCATGGTGATACACTTGGCTGAATTTACCCCTTGTCAAGCATCTATTTCAGCTGCAACTTTAATTCTACTAACTCAGGTGTGCTCATCCTATAAGGTGCTTTTGATGTTGAAGCTGCCCCTGGTACCAACTCAATAGAAAAGTCTACTTCCCCGTGAGGTGGAAACTCTAAAATATCTACTGGAAACACATCCTGAAACTGCTGCAAAATTGGATACCTACTCAAAACATCTACATCCTCAACCCCCTTACCTTTTCACTGAAGATATGAACTGCAAATAGAAAACACCCTTTCCTACGACTGTGATTGGTCTACATGGATGTCACCATCCTAACTTATATGGCTTTCTTCTTTCCCTGTAAAAATCTTGGTTCCCCATTGTCATCTAATCACTGAAGAGCTTTGTCATAGAAATCTACCTTGGTCTTGTGAAGATACAATCAAACCATACCCAATAGCATATTGTATGAACCCAATGGAAATATGTTCAAGTGTGCCCTTGTAGGCATACCATTTAACTCAAATGCACAATCTCTTACTCAATTGTGAAATCTTTTCTTCATACCCATGGAAAACTGCACTAACCAAGATTCTGCACGGATTTCCTTACTCAAACCATCCTTATCCACCAAGTCAGGACTAACATAACTATAATTAGATCGAGGGTCAATCAAAATAGAAATAACTTTATCATAATTAAGCTTACCATCCATCTTAATTATAGAAGACTGGTGATATTCCTTCATGTTTTCAATGGCTACATAAATACGAGGAATGCTCTGCCAAACATCCCCAACAATCGACGCCTCTCGTGCACTGTATATCTTAAGCCTACCTCCCTAATTCTATGGAAAATCTCTCTTAAGATGCTCCTCAACGCATGTCCAACACTCCAACCGTACCATACCATTACCTCCATGTTGTTGTTGTGATCTATGTTGCTAATGTGGCATATGTCCCTATCCACCTGCATTAAACTTCTTTTGTGGTGCCACATTTTCATCCTCTTCTAAATTATAAGGCATTTTCAGTTGTCATTTACCTTTACCTTTGTCCTTCCCTTTCCATCTTGGCTGAGACTCATTTTTGCGCTTTGATTTTTCATAGAAATTCTTCAACTTCCTAATGACTTCCTCAAGTGTATGAGGATCATCATACTCAATCTGATCTCTAAATGCTAATGGAAAACCATTGAAAAATCATTGAAATTTAGCCTTATCATCCTCGAGATATGGTACATACCTCAATAGCTCCAACAACTTTGTTGTGTACTCCTTGTCTGTCATTGATCCTGTTAGTCATCAATATTTTTCACTATTTGTAGATGACTATAGATTGGTTCTAGATTTCTGAAAACAACCTTCCTTGAAAATTGTGAGTTTCAGAAATCTCACTACCTTCATTATCCTTATAGAAATTTTTTCACTATTTCATCAGCTTGCCATTTCATGGTCACCTTATCACTCCTACAAACTCTTCCTAAACTTATACCTATCATTTTCAGTATCCTTCTCTGCCTATAACCTCATTGGCCTATTTTTCCCCTGTCCATAACTTCACTTTTCTTATAGGGTTTCATATAGCCAACTCATTCCCATGTTCCCCAGGTTCATCAAGCATGGATGGTCTCAAAACTATCTCTGTAGGCTCTTTAGATAAATCAAGTAAATTGGATTTTGGATCTTCAATACAACCCCTTTGACAATACTATGTTTTTCGCTTGAAGCCTCTAAGCCAATTTTTAGTCAAAATCAGGTCAAAGAACCCTACCACTAGGTCAATTAGGGTTCCACATGTTTTAAGGTCATCATTGGTGTTTCAAGAACTATTTTTCCTTTGTTATAATCTGGCTCAGATGTAATAGAATGTTGAGACATGGTTATTCAAGAAAAACCTAAAATCTTCCAAAGAAGACTACCTTATCAGTTCAAAGTCTGCAAGAGGTAAATTCAAAGAGTTTAGAACTTTTGCAGGAGTGCTGAAGGATTTGTTAGCAGAAGGTGTTGATGAGGTAGGTGGTCTGATCCTGAATGAATACAACGTGCAGCAAAGAAGAGAGGAAACATTATTTTTGGTAGATAATTAGGGTTTTTGAGCTTGATGGTCCAAGTAGAGTGCCAAACAGTGATCAATTGCAGAATGACCATGGAGAAGGCACACCAAAGTGAACATGAAGAAATTTTGTCAAAAAATTTGATGAAATAGGGAAAAAGGTGAGGTGAAATAAATAGAAATGAATGAACTTGAAAGGGCTATAGATAACTTATAAGACAACAATGATGATTATCTTAAAACACTCCAAACATCTAGGGTTTTGGTAAAATGGCCATAAAAGGTAAAATGATGGGTTGAAACTCCATGGTGCAGATAGAAGAGGGTTTTGAAAGTGCTACTATGAGAAATCCTCCCGAAGGTGTTTAATGAGCTTGCCATGGTGGAAGCAAAGGAAGGATTTTGAAGATGTCACTGTGTGATGAGATCCCAGACTTGTCAAAAATGAGCTTGCCATGGTTAAATGAGAAAAAGAGATGAGTTGAGTTTAAAGGTGGGAAAAAAAGGGGCTTTGAAGATGCTACCTTGTGTTTGAGTCCCAAAGGTGTCAAAATCAATTTTTCATTCCACAAGGAATAAAGGGAAAAGACAACTCATCATTTCAGTCACTTGCATGCAAAAATTGTAAAAAGGTTAGTGAGAAAAGGTAAAAAGTTGAGTTGAACTTCACAACGGAAACCACAGAGGATTTTGAAGCTGTTGTTGTGTGTAACCATCACAAAATCATCAAAGTACACATGTCAAGTCTCAAAGGAGTAAAATCAAAGCCAAGTTAATGTTTTCAGTCACCTACAAGAAAAAAAGGTCAAAGAATATTAGTGAAAGAAAGAAAAAAGGTTTAAAACATTAGAAAGTGGGTTGTAAAGCTAAAATTAAATCCTTGAGTCTATATAAGGTCATCTAACACTTCAAAAAATCATTTTTTCCTTGTAAAAATCATCAGAGCGTTCAAGAGTGAAAAATTTGGGAGTTTCAAGTCAAATTTGGAAAATATTTTATGGCGTTGCGCGCTCAGACTGGCGTTGCGCCCTTGGCAGTTTTTTCCCATAAAAAATACAAAGGTGCTGCGCGCATGGAACTGAGCATTGTGTGCCTAGAAAAGTGCTACGCCCTTGCCCAACACCCACAACAGATTCTCCACAGGTGTTGTGCTCTCAACACCGTCGTTGCATGCTCAGCCTTGGCACTGTGGGCTTGGCCAGGAGGGATTTCCAAGAAATTTGACCATCCAAATCAAGTCAAAACACCTCCAAACTCTTGCCAGAGGTCCCTTAAGAATTTTTAAGGGGTAAGTACAAGTCATCAGCTCATCTCCAAGTATTTTTGTCATAATTTAATTGAAAGAAGTGAAGCCCTAAGAGGAAACCCTAGGTGTTTAAACCTGCAAATCACTATTTGTCATTTCTTCATCTGCCCATCAAGAGTATCAGTCAAGAAAATGGTGAATTAGAGTGATGTGAAGGTTTTCATTCATCTAAGTTGGTCATAACACTCATTCATTCACCCCCTACATTGCAAAGGCTGCCATTTTATTACCCTCTTTCATCTCAATTTCACATTTAGTCCTAGTTGGCAAAACAATTTTTTTCAAAATGTCACAAGAGGGAGAGGACAGTGGCAGTGGTGGAGAGGCTCAAATGCCAAGGAGGCATGAGCACAAAGGTGGAAAAATCAATAGGTTTGAACCCCTCAACACAAGGGAGCTGATGGCATATCCCCTTACTGTTTCATGTTTCAAGCATGTGGGATGCTTTGATTTTTGTGAGAAGGTACAACAGGTACAAAACCACCCTGAGCTAACCTGAATTTTTATCATTAACTTGCATGAAAAACAAGTTAACCTTGCAGGGGTCACTTTTGAGTTATCTACTGATGCTATTGTCAATGCCACAAGCATACCAAGTGTGGCTGAGAAATGGTTCAAGCAGGCCAACCTAGACATGAGCTACTTTTAACCCTACCTAAAGCCTAGATACAAAGACCACAACAAATCCATCTTTCATTTCTCACATTTTCTTGATAGATATGCACCTATGATGAGAATTATCATGAAGTATTTCACATGTGAAGGAATATTCTCCTGCATTTACTCCTATCACATCAGACTGATTATGCACTTTATTAGGGTGAGGATGCTGCACATACCCTGTTACCTCTACAGAAGCATTGAAAAAATGTCCTATATTTTACAAAAGAGAGACTATCCTCAACAAATGCAAAGCTTCTTTCATCACTCTCTTATCAAAATGGTTGTTATGCATCAATTGCTGCAGAAGGGCATTCCATGGGAGACCTTCATTACCAATGAGGTATTCACCAATCCATAAGGCCAACAGTAGCAAGATGTCCCTTCATCTTCTCATCCTCCCATTTCTCCTTCACCATCACAGCCCACTACACATCCATCACCATCTACTCACATTCCATCACCTTAGGATAATCCTCCTTCATCACCTTCTCATAATCCCTCACCATCATCTCATGGTGCTAGTGCATCAAACGGTGAAGAAAGTAATGAATAAGAAAACAGTGAGGCAAATGTCAGTGAGGCAGATGCCAATGAGGAAGAAAGCAGTAAGGGATATGGAAATGAGGAGTCAAACAATGAGAAATAAATTAGTTAAGAAGAGTGAGGGCAGTGAGGCACATATCAGTGAATATGATGGAAATGAGGCAGAGAGAAGAAAGGATGATGGTAGTGGATCAAAGAGCCATGAGAGCAGTGATGATACCAATGTAGATAACATTCATGATGGCAGTGAAACAAGTGGCACAAAGATGAGTAACATAGAACCTTTTCCTTTAACCTACCAGAGGGGAAAGGGACATGTCTTTGTTGCCCTTAAGAGGCAAGGGGCCATGCCTTCTACATCAACCAAGCAGCTTGACAAAGGTAAGGAAAAGGTCATTGTTGAAGAAGAAGAAGACACGCATGAAACTGAACAAGAGTTTCAACTTATTCACCTTGACAGTGATGATGAAAATGAGCAAAGGATCACTATCATGCTGCTTGAAAGCAAAGATGCTCAGATTAAGGATCTTCAAACCAATATAGTTAGGGCTAAGAATGTAATCCACTATTTTGAGGTTGAAAACAAGTAGCTAGAGGCACAGAAGGCTATCTATGAGATTAGAGCTATCAGAGATCAAAAAGAGGCTAGAAAAGCCAAGGCAAAGCTAGATGAGGTCTTGGGCACTCATGATGACACTGAAGAAGAGGAAGAATAACTTCCTAGGAGGAGGCCAAGGAAAATTGGCTTGAAAAAGGCTCTAGCCAAGGAAAAAGAGCAAGAGACAGCCTTGGCAGAGCAGCTCACTCCAAGTGAGCAGCTTGCCATGGAAATAGACTATGATAGGGAATCTTGGTTAGAGAGGGAAAATGTGTATTTGGAGGATCAGCTAGAGAAGACCAAGAGAGACCTAGACATGCAAAATAAGATGGCAAGGCATTATGCCTTAAGAAACAAGATTACAAAGGCCAAGCTCAAAAGAGCCCTTGCAAAGATTCAATCCTTAAAGGAGGCAAAGGACAAAGAAAAACTTGAAATTCTTTTTGATGCATCCCTACAAGCATCCCATACATGATCAGCAAGACAAATCCAAATTTTGGCAAGTTTTTGGCTTTTTGGAAATTTTGACTGTTTTGAAGGGCCAAGCGCGCAGCGCCACTATCGTTGCGCTCTTTTTTGGGGCACCCAATGGAGTCAAACTTTGCATTTTTGTGTTCATCAGGTCAAGGACATTACCCTCACAAATTTTCAGCTCATTTGGAGCAACATTGGTCCTCCAAAAGTGCCAAAAACAAGCAAAAAATCAAATTTCTACCCTATTTTTAGAGCTAGCGCTATGCCCTGAGAAACCTTGGAAAAAGTGTTTTTTCACTAGGAAAGTGGATACCAATCAGAAAAATAAAAACATTTTTGGAAAGTAGACAGGACAAGCTTTCCAATTAGCTATTATGGAGCTCGTTTGGACACCGGGAAGGCCTCCAAATCTTAGCTGCAAAACATGTTATTTTCCCAATGTTGGCGTTGCGCCCTTAGCCTTGCCACTGTGCCCTTGCCAGAAAGTAAAAAAAAAGACAATTGGAGTTAATGAAAAAGATATTTTGAGGGTTCTTGAGGCAAATCACTCCCGAGTTAGCTGAGGAGTTATGTTAGCATTTATTTTTGCATTTATTAAGTTAAGATATTTGTGCCTTGGGCCTTGCATGGTCTCATTGGACAAAAATGGAATTTATGATGTAATTAATGACATTTTGGAAACCTAGCTAGGGTTTTGGTCCTCCTTTGCAAGTTAAATACTGCATGGAGGCCTCATTATAGTTGTTTATTGATTGTGAAACTCAATATCATACACTTGGAGTTGAGGAGAAATTGGCTTTGGAGTTTTGTGAATGCTTGGATTTGAATGGCAATGGAGCTAGCACATTTGTAGGATTCATGAACATGGCTAATGGTGATGTATTTCTAAATTAGTGCTTGTCTTATTATGTTTTCATTTTGTTTCATCTTTCTCATGCAGTAGAACATAAAGTTTAGGTTAAGAAAAGTTGTTTAGATTCACCTTAGCTCTGTCTTCTTTCTATTGCTTGTATGTTTTCCTATGGTAGGTTAGATTAGAGAATTATTGAATTCTCCCTAGTTCCACTTAGTTTTTTTATCTTAAGAATTATTTCATGGAGCCAATGCCAAAAAAAATTATGGTTAGCCTTGTCTTTTGGTATGACTTAAACATTGTTTTTGAGGTCTTTACTTTGAAGTATTTCTAATTAGAATTTGGCAGAAGAGGTTTATGGTTTGCCCTACCCTTTTTTCCATCTTAAATGGTTGCTTTGAAGGTCTTTGTAGTTTGATTCAAGAATTTAGGAGTTCCTTTCTCTTTGATCATTACTATATGTTATCTTAATGTTTTCTTTGCATGAAGGTGAAATCACTAGAGAAATTACAAGTTACTTGCTCTCTAGGGTTTGCTGGATTATTGTCTTAATGTTTACTCACTAGGGTTTGGTCAAAGAAGCTTATGGTATGCCCTGTCTTTGGTTATTTATTTATGCATAGTGTTCTTAAATAATTTTCTTGTTATAGTGCATGTTAAAGGATTCTTAACAGCCCTTTAAACCTACTAATCTCACAATTTAATGTTCACTTCACTCACATAAGCTTTGAAGATCCATTTGGCTTTGCTAAAATTGCCCTCCGAAACACCCTTGACCTATTGTTGTACTTCTCAAGACCTTTTGCAGACTCCATAGCCCAATGGTCTTAATCTCTCTCACTCTATCTGTTCTGCTTGACAAGCAACCCAACCAAACAAAACAAAAAAACCCTAATCACTATAACTAGCCTAAAATCAGAACCCTAAAATCAATCAAGTTTACTTATTTCATACAAATATAGAGAGAGCCTTCTCTGAGTCCAGGAAGGCTAGGTACTAGGACTCCAAAGTTGGTTTGATGTTACCCTTGTACATTTTGTCTTGCCAATCTAACAAATTACGAGGACCTAACATAATCGCGACTCCACTGGGGATTTGAGTGAGTAACAGCTTACATATTCCTTAAGACCTCAGAAAACCCCTGTCAATAGTATCCTGTTGACTCGACACCTAACATAATGGTGACTCCACTGGGGATCTGAGTGAGTAATATCTTACATATTCCTTAACAACTCACAAATCCCCTGTCAAAACTTAGATAAATCAAGTGTTATCCAAGAAAAGTATCTGATTGATTCACCATACTAACACAATGGTGACCATACTAGAGAACACTTACTGAAAATATTAGTGTTACATAAAGAACTCAGAAAATCCAAAAAAATCTCTAGATTGGTATCCAATTGTTGGTGGTGGACAACAATTACATCCTCAAAACAGTAAGCATCATCCACCTGGTGACTCCACTGGTTTTCAGTAGCCCTGTTGACCCTATTGTTTCTCACAGACTCCTTTGGGAATGTATCAATCAATCCTAACACTATAAAGCCCAGTCACATACTGTGTGAATTCAGTATTCTTACAGATTAGGTCTATTTTTCAAAACTGTTATAAACTCTCAAACTTTTATGATCTATTGGGTCCCAATTCTGGCTTCTAGAAAAATCTGCACCGAATCCCATCCTGACCCAAACCCTCCTACAACAGTTGACAATCCTGAAAGCATCCTTAGGAAGTCTCCTAGATCTAAAAAATTAACTGTTATCAGACCTATCCACAAAGAAAATTCCCTACCTGAAAACCTTAAAAACTTGAAAAATACCTAGTTGTTGATGGTGGACAGCAGCTTGCCTTAAGAAAGTTGAAATCTTCCACCTGGCGACTACACAACTCTCAATATACCTAAAATAATCCACTGGTAGAAGACTTTAGACTGGTTGAAAAGATGTAGTGACCATTTTTTATTAACAAATATGGATTCAAGGATACAACGCAGGTATGCTCCAATGAACAGAGATCACATTCCTAGATTCCCCCACAAAATGCCTCAAATAAATTGGGGCACAAACCTGCCTATGTTTCAAGATGAAAAGTTTGATGACCCCTTGTTACATCTCATCAAATTTCACTTACATACATGGAGTTTAAAATTTGAATGACATGAGTACTACCTCATGAAGATTTTCATGGGGACATTAGAAGGTAAAGCAAGGGAATGGTATGAAGGCCTACACCTTGGTAGTATTTTTTCTTTAAAGGATTTCCACAAGGTATTTTATGAGCATTATAAAGAACATTGTCCATCTTTATCATTAGCTGAAAATTGTTGTGATCAATCTGAAGATCTCATACAATACCTTGTAAACATTGACGAAGATTTGGGAAATTCGCATCCTGAGGATCTATTAGAGGAAATTCATGTATTTCCTACTCAAGTTAACTGTCATAACAACCAATAGGAGTTATTTGAGGAGGAAATCAATCAGGAAATGGAAGAAAATTCACAAGATCTTTCTAAAGGGACAAGTGATGATTCACCATCTCTTCTATGTGAGGCTCAATAAGACCTTTAGCCTTATGACTAGCCTTCATAAGAGAAAGAGGGAAACTAGTTTTATGTCCAAAGGAAACACAAAATTACTCCTCCTTTAACAGATGAAGAAATAAATTAGTTTCTAAACATGCAGCCAACCTCTAAACTTTTGTATAAAGAAAACATTTATGTTTGTTCTAATACTGACGTATCCATTGAAACTTCTCTTCAAGCAGAAGCTATAGAATAGATTGATACTAATGTTTTGTTTCCTCCTCTAGAAATCCTATTTCCAGATGATGCTCCTAAAGAAGATCTTCAACCTTATGACTAGCCTTCACAAGAGAAAGAGAGAAACTGGGTTTCTGTCGAAAGAAAGCGGAAAATGCCTCCTCTTTTAACTGAAGAAGAGGTGGAGCGTCTTTCTCAAGAGCATCCTTAGTACAACCAAATGGAACAAGAAGTAGCCCTAGATGAAGCCCGTGGTTTAAATCCTTATAGCTAGGTATTATTCAAAGATCCTTTTGCTAGTTTCTTAGAGATATTTAAATAGGGAGTAAGATATGCCTGGAATAGTTTGTTGCAGAGTGTAAAGAAAATTTGGAGCACTACTGTTCAAAAGAAGGCAAAATGGGAGTGGCTTTTTAGCATACCTAAAAGGATGAATAAGAATCAATCATCTAGTCACTTACTTGATTGGCTACATTGGAGAAAGGAGTTCACTTAGTGAATATATGCCTCCAAGTTAGATTAGGATAGATAGGTATGCAACTAAACTCAACACTATGAGTATATTTTTAGTTTTATATTGTTTTGAAAAAATGAAATAAAAAAACAAAGAAAAGAAGAAAAGAGGGTAGATAGAAAGAAGAGGTACAACCCCATACCAAAAAAAAGAATGTTTCTGAAAGTGTACAAGTCCAAATGCCACTACTTTGAGAAAGGAAAGTCTTGTTCAGTCATATAGCCTAACCATGATTGAACATGTTTTAAATTTATGTTGATAAGTTAGAGAAGCAAGATTTTCCAAACCATCTAAACTTGGCTTATCAAGTAGAATAGGTTAGGAAAATATGTTGGTTCCCAAAGCTTAAATTTGAACCAAAGAGAAAGGAGAGGGATGAGTGACAGATTTCAAATTATGAGCCCTCAAGTTTCTAGTTTTAATTGTACAAAAATAAAATCTGTGTGCCACTTGTCCAAGATGCCACAACTCATCACAAATCAAACTGCCTAACCTTGATTTGATGATGTTTTAAATTTCATGTTAGTAGGTTAGAGAATGAGAATCTGTCAAACTTCTTAACCTTGACAGATAAGTAGAGTAGGTAGAGAATAAAGAGTTCATCAGCCTAATCCGAACTCCTGGAAGTGATAAGGGTAGAAGTAGATAGTTTTTATGCTTTCAAAAGAAAAAATAATGTCAATGGTTTGCTAATCCAAATGCACCCAAGTGAAGAAAAAATGTTAGGAAAAGTATGATGGGTAGGTAGAACTGATATTGAAGCAATCATGTCTTTTCAGATTTTGAGATCATAGCTTCAAAATAACAGGAGTGAATCAGCAAGAGAAGAAAAAGAGGTCTGCCAAGTACAAGTAAGGTACTAATCTTCAAAACTCAGAGATCTGAACTCTGAGGTTCTGGACACCTCCTGAAAAGGAGTTTCCCTCCCCAAGTGGAGCCACTATTAGTCATCAGTATTTTTCACTATTTGTAGATGACTATAGATTGGTTCTAGATTTTTGAAAACAACCTTCCTTGAAAATTGTGAGTTTCAGAAATCTCATTGCCTTCATTATCGTTATAGAAAATTTTTCACTATTTCATCAGCTTGCCATTTCATGGTCACCCTGTCACTCCTGCAAACTCTTCCTAAACTTATACCTATCATTTTCAGTCTCCTTCTCTACCTATAACCTCATTGGCCTATTTTTTTCCTTGTCCATAACTTCACTTTCCTTCTAGGGTTTCTTATAGCCAACTCATTCCCAAGTTCCCCAGGTTTATCAAGAATTTATGGTCTCAAAACTATCTCTGTAGGCTCTTTAGATAAATCAAGTACATTGGATTTTGGATCTTCGATACAACCCCTTTGACAATTTTGTTTTTCAATTGAAGCCTCTAAGCCAATTTTTAGTCAAAATTAGGTCAAAGAACCCTCCCACTAGGTCAATTAGGGTTCCACATGTTTTAAGGTCATCATTGGTGTTTCACACACTATTTTTCCTTTGCTATAATCTGGCTCAGATGTAATAGAATGTTGAGATATGGTTATTCAAGAAAAACCTAAAAGTTTCCAAAGAAGACTACCTTATCAGTTCAAAGTCTACAAGAGGTAAATACAAAGAGTTTAGCACTTCTGCAGGAGTGATGAAGGATTTTTTAGCAGAAGGTGTTGATGAGGTGGGTGGTATGCTCCTGAATGAAGAAAAATTGCAGCAAAGAAGAGAAGATTTCATTGTGTGATCAGATCCCAGACTTGTGAAAAATGAGCTTGCCATGACTAAAAGAGAAAAAGAGATGAGTTGAGTTTCAAGGTGGGAAAAAAAGGGTTTTGAAGATATTGCCTTGTTTTTGAGTCCCAAAGGTGTCAAAATCAATTTTTCATGACTCAAGGAACAAAGACAAAAGTCAAACTCATCATTTCAGTCACCTGCATGCAAACAGTGTAAAAAGGTTAGTGAGAAAAAGTGAAAAGTTGAGTTAAACTTCACAATGGGAACCACATAGGATTTTGAAGTTGTTGTTGTGTGTAACCATCACAAAATCATAAAAATACACATGTCATGTCTCAAAGGAGAAAATTAAATCCAAGTTAATGTTTTCAATCACCTACAAGCAAAAAGGGTCAAAGAATATCAGTGAAAGAAAGAAAAAAGGTTTAAAACATTAGAAAGTGGGTTGTAAAGCTAAAATTAAATCCTTGAGTCTATATAAGGTCATCTAACACTTCAAAAAATAATTTTTGCCTTGTAAAAGTCATCAAAGTGTTTAGGAGTGAAAAATTTGGGAGTTTCAAGTCAAATTTGGACAAATGTTTTTGGCGCTGTGTGCCTAGGATCGGGCGTTGTGCCCTTGGAAGTTTTTTCCCATACAAAATACAAAGGTGTTACGCGCCTGGAATTCAGCATTGCATGCCTGATAGAGCGATGCACCCTTGCCCAACACCCACAAAATATTCTCCACAGGTGTTTCACCCTTAGCACCGGCGCCACGCGCACATCCTTGGCGTTGTGCCCTTGGCCTTGGCACTGCGCACTTGGCCAGGAGGGCTTTCCAAGAAATTTTACCATTCAAATCAAGTCAAAACACCTCCAAACTCTTGCCAGAGGTCCCTCAAGCATTTTTAAGGGGTAAGTACAAGTCATTAGCTCATCTCCAAGTATTTTTGTCATCATTTAATTGAAAGAATTGAATCCCTAAGAGGAAACCCTAGGTGTTTAAACCTGCAAATCACTGTTTTTAATTTCTTCATCTGCCCATCAAGAGTATCAGCCAAGAAAAGGGTGAATTAGGGTGTTGTGAAGGTTTTCATTCATCTAAGTTGGTCATAACACTCATTCATTCACCCCCTACATTGTAAAGGCCGCCATTCTATTACCCTCTTTCATCTCAATTTCACATTTAGTCCTAGTTGGCAAAACAGAGTTTTTCAAAATGTCACAAGAGGGAGAGGACAGTGGCAGTGGTGGAGAGGCTCAAATTCCAAGGAGGCATGAGCGCAAAGGTGGAAAAATCAATAGGTTTGAACCCCTCAACACAAGGGAGCTAATGGCATCTCCCCTTATTGTTTCATGTTTCAAGCATGTGGGATGCTTTGATTTTTATGAGAAGGTACAGCAGGTACAAAACCACCCTGAGCTAACCAAAATTTTTATCATTAACTTGCATGAAAAAACAAGTAACCTTGCAGGGGTCACTTTTGAGTTATCTACTGATGCTATTGCCAATGCCACAAGCATACCAAGTGTGGGTGAGAAATGGTTCAAGCAGGCCAACCTAGACATGAGCTACTTTTAACCCTACCTAAAGCCTAGATACAAAGACCACAACAAATCCATCTTTCCTTTCTCACATTTTCTTGATAGAGATGCACCTATGATGAGAACTATCATGAAGTATTTCACATGTGAAGGAAGATTCCCCCGCATTTACTCCTATCACATCAGACTGCTTTTGCACTTTACTAGGGTGAGGATGCTGCACATACCCTATTACCTCTACAGAAGCATTGGAAAAATGTCCTATATTGTACAAAAGAGATACTATCCTCAACATATGCAAAGCCTCTTACATCACTCGCTTATCAAAATGGTTGTTATGCATCAATTGCAGCAAAATGGCATTCCATGGGAGACCTTCATTACCAATGGGGTGTTCACCAATCCACAAGGCCAACAACAACAAGATGTCCCTTCATCTTCTCATCTTTCCATTCATCCTTCACCATCACACCCCACTACACATCCATCACCATCTACTCACATTCCTTCTGTTGAATATGGCAACAAGAAACAGTGAAGGAGGCATCCTGAAACATCTTTCCTGATCCTAGTTGGAAAGTGATCACCTAAACTAGGTGGGGGGGCCACACAGGTGATTTTTGTCACAAAGTCTATTTTTAGACATATGGATCATGTTCTATAAGTTTCAGGATGCTATTTATGGATGGTTGGTCAAGTTGGTAAAAATATATGGACCTCTATTTTTAGACATACTGGGCGGAGTCTATTTTTAGACTGCTAGTCTAAAAATAGATCAATCGAATATTATTAGCTCTTAATAATATTTGGACTATAAACATGATCTTATCCTCTTGCAACACTTTAGTTCGAGCTACGGATGTGGCACATGCAGCTGACAGAAGGAATTACGCTATTCCTAGGGTTTAGTTGAGCTATTGCATGGTTGACTTCAGTTAGAACTCATGTGGCAGAGTTTGGTGGAGTTGATGAGACAGTTGATGGAGTTGTGTTCGGTTTAACTTAGTTGAACTAGTTGTATTTAGTCTAACTGATAAATACACTAGTGATGAGTGGTGTGAATTAATTATTAATTAATTCACTAATTATTAACTCATAAATCAACTAAAGAATACATCGGTTAAACGCAATGCATTCGACGATTTAGGTTGGTGATGTTAGGAGTGGGTGTATGGGTGAAAGGGTGAGTCTACTATCAGTTGTGACTATAGCTGTGCATGAGATTTGCACACACATTGATTGAGATTTCTAATGAGGATTGCGCAATACAAGCCAGTGGGATTCGAACTTGGATCTCATCATTATTCATCTTGGATTGCGCAGTAGAGGCAGGCTAACAGGTGGAGGAGATTTGAACTTGTGACTTGTTCATATCTGAGCTAGTTAGTGTGTAACAATTGGAGATAGTGCAATTGGAGATAGTGCTGAGAGATTGTGAGGAGTTTGTACTATGATTGTTACATGTTCTCTATCATTGTAATATACAGATAGTTTTGGGTTTTCAGCTGTAAGATTTCCCCATTACATACTGTGTTGATATGTGTGATTGATTAATGTTTCAATGTGCGCATGTGATTGTTTTTAATTCCGCAAATTGACAATCAATGGTAGAAGAGGTTATGTATTATGCATGAATCTCAAATAGTGTGTAATCAGGATAATCTCGGTGAATAACTCATCTATTATTCAAATTTCTACACCTTCACCTCAGGATAATCCTCCTTCATCACGTTCTCACAATCCTTCACCATCATCTCATGGTACTAGTGCATCAAAAGGTGAAGAAAGCAATGAAGAAGAAAACAGTGAGGCAAATGTCAGTGAGCTAGATGCCAATGAGGAAGAAACCAGTAAGGGAGATGGAAATGAGGAGTCAAACAATGAGAAATCAATTAGTGAAGAAGAAAGAAGTGAGGGCAGTGAGGCACATATCAGTGAAGATGATGGAAATGAGGCAGAAAGCAGTAAGGATGATGGTAGTGGGTCAAAGAGCCATGAGAGCAATGATGATACCAATGTAGATAGCAGTCATGATGGTAGCAATGATGGCAGTGAAACAAGTGGCACAGAGATGAGTAACATAGAACCTTTTCCTTTAACCTAGCAGAGGGGAAATAGGCATGTGTTTGCTTCCCTTAAGAGGCAAGGGAACATGCCTTCTACATAAACCAAGCAGCTTGAAAAAGGTAAGGAAAATTTCATTATTGAAGAAGAAGAAGACAAGCATGAAACTGAACAAGGGTTTCAACTTATTCACCTTGACAGTGATGATGAAAATGAGCAAAGGATCACTAACATGCTAATTAAAAGCAAAGATGCTCAGATTAAGGACCTGCAAACCAATATAGGTAGGGCTAAGAATGTAATCCACTATTTTGAGGTTGAAAAAAAGTAGCTGGAGGCACAGAAGGCTATCTATGATATCAGAGCTATCCGAGCTCAGAAAGAAGCTAGAAAATCCAAGGAAAAGCTAGATGAGGTCTTGGGCACTCATGATGACACTGAAGAAGAGGAAGAATAGCTTCCTAGGAGGAGGCCAAAGAAAATTTGCTTGAAAAAGACTCTAGCCAAGGAAAAAGAGCAAGTGACAGCCTTGGCAGAGTAGCACACTTGAAGTGAGCTTCTTGCCATGGAAATAGACTATGATAGGAAATCTTGGTTGGAGAGGGAAAATTTGTATTTGGAGGATCAGCTAGAGAAGACCAAGAGAGACCTAGACATGCAAAAGAAGATGGCAAGGCATTATGCCTTAAGAACCAAGATTGCAAGGGCCAAGCTCAAAAGAGCCCTTGCAAAGATTTAATCCTTAAAGGAGGCAAAGGACAAATAAAAACTTGACATTCTTACTTATGCATCCGTACAACCATCCCATACATGATCAGCAAGACAAATCCAAATTTTGGCAAGTTTTTTAGTGTTTGGAATTTTTGACTATTTTGAAGGGCTAAGTGCGTAGCGCGACTGGAGCTGTGCTATTTTTTGGGGCACCCAGTGGAGGAAAAATTTAAATTTTTGTGTTCATCAGGTCAAGGGAATTACCCTCACAAAGTTTCAGCTCATTTGGAGCAAAACTAGTCCTCCGAAATTTCCAAAAACAAGTAAAAATCAACTTTTTGCCCTATTTTCAGAGTTGGCGCTGCACCCTGAGAAGTATTGAAAACAGTGGTTTTCCACTAGGAAAATGGATACCAATCAGAAAAATAAAATAATTTTTTGAAAGTGGACAGGACAGGCTTTCCAATGAGCTATTATGGAGCTCATTTGGACATCGGGAAGGCCTCCAAATCTTAGCTGCAAAACAGGTTATTTTCCGAGTGTTGGCGTTATGCCCTGGCCTTGGCGCTGCGCCCTTGCCAAAAAGTCAACAAAAGACACTTGGAGTTAATGAAAAATATATTTTGAGGGTTTTTTAGGCAAATCACTCCAGAGTTAGCTGAGGAGTTATGTTAGCATTTATTTTTGCATTTATTAAGTTAGGATATTTGTGCCTTGGGCCTTGCATGGTCTCATTTGACAAAAATGGCATTTATGATGTAATTAATGACATTTTGGAAACCTAGCTATGGTTTTGGTTGTCCTTGGCAAGTTAAATAATGCATGGAGGCCTCATTGTAGTTGTTGGTTGATTATTAAACTCAATATCAAAGACTTGGAGTTGACGAGAAATTGGCTTTGGAGTTTTGTGAATGCTTGGATTTGAATGGAAATGGAGCTAGCACATTTGTAGGATTCATGAACATGGCTAATGGTGATGTATTTCTAAATTAGTGCTTGTCTTATTATGTTTTCATTTTTTTTCATCTTTCTTATGCAGTAGAACATAAAGTTTAGGTTAATAAATGTTGTTTAGAGGCACCTTAGCTCTGTCTACTTTCTATTGCTTGTATGTTTTCCTCTTCTAGGTTAGATTAGAGAATTCTTAAATGCTCTCTAGTTCCACTTGGTTTGTTTATCTTAAGAATGATTTCATGGAGCCAATGCCAAAGAATTTTATGGTTAGCCCTGCCTTTTGGTATGACTTAAACATTGTTTTTGAGGTCTTTACTTTGAAGTATTGCTAATTATATTTTGGCAGAAGAGGTTTATGGTATACCCTACCCTTTTGTCCATCTTAAATGGTTTCTTTGAAGGTATTTGTAGTTTGATTAAGGAATTTAGGAGTTCCCTGCTCTTTGATCATCACTATATGTTATCTTAATGTTTTCTTTGCCTGAAGGTGAAATCACTAGAGAAATTACAAGTTACTTGCTCTCTAGGGTTTGCTTGATTGTTGTCTTAATGTTTACTTGCTAGGGTTTGGTCAAAGAAGCTTATGGTATGCCCTGTATTTGGTTATTTCTTTATGCATAGTTTTATTAAAGACTTTTCTTGTTATAGTGCATGTTAAAGGATTCTTAAATGCCCTTTAAACCTACTAATCTCACAATTTAATGTTCACTTCACTCACATAAGCTTTGAAGATCCATTTGGCTTTGTTAAACTTGCCCTCTGAAACACCCTTGACCTATTGTTGTACTTCTCAAGACCTTTTGCAGACTCCATAGCCCAATGGTCTGAATCTCTCTCACTCTATCTATTCTTCTTGACAAGCAACCCAACCAAACAAAACAAACAAATAGACCCTAATCACTATAACTAGCCTAAAATCAATCAATTTTACATATTTCATACAAATATAGAGAGAGCCCTCTCTGAGTCCAGGAAGGCTAGGTCCTAGGACTCCAAAGTTGGTTTGATGTTACCCTTGTACATTTGGCCTTTCCAATTTGACAAATTACGGGGACCTAACAGATCCCATCTTTAGCTCATAAAATTCTTTGGCCTTGTTGTCGTAGTAACCTCTATGAAAATTATTTCTTCCTGAAAATTATTTTGAACTCATGCCAACTCAAGTCATTTTTCCTAGTGTGTCTAACTCGCTTCACATCTTCCCACTAGATGTATGCTTTACCTATAAGGCTGAAGATAGCAATCCTAGCCTTCATGTTATCTGAGTACTCATGCAACTGAAATAAATTCTTCATCCCAAGTATCCAAGATTCTGCCTCTTCTGGTTTCTTCAAGTCCCCATCAAAAGTAGGTGGATTTTCTTTCTTAAATTTATCTGGAAAGTATCCCCTGTCACTCCTCCTGTAAGGATGATACCGATGATAATCATGATGTCTATCCAAACCAGAACTAGAATGGTACCTATACTCATCACCCCTCCTATCCAGAGTTTCCAACAACCTACCATCTCTCACTGTATCAACTCTATCTGACCTGTGTCTACTAGGATAACTACTGCCATATGCCCCATTAGCTTTTTCCTCCTGTCCATAACTGGTCCGAAGTGGCCCTTGTTTCTACAAATCTAACAAGTTGTGAAGAATTATTTCATTAACCTATGCTTGTTTTTCTTGTCCCTATATGAGTCTTTCATTATCTACCTTACAACTCCTTATTTCTTCCTTTAGGCTTCTCAATTTGTCTGCCAAATCAAAAGATTGCCCACCATGCTGCTCATATGACTCATAGGGAGAGTCCTTGTAGTTACCATCTTGCTATTCATTCCAATATTTTTCCTGCAAAACATTATACGTTAGCTAAACAAAATAACAATAAACCAATGTACCTTAGTGTGATTTGGGGAGGATACTTAGTGTGATCAACCAATCACCATAATACATGTGTATATATAATCATAACAACATATAAACTCATAACACATGTTATAATACCGCATAAACACCATTCTAGTTGGAGTCTAGTCATCAATGCATGCCTATACCAAATACACAACATGACCTAATGCATAACCATACCGTTGCAACTTGACCACAAACCATACACAATCATAAATGACATGTAACCAAGCATGAATGGCCAATGCATGTTCAGCATATGACATCACGCAGGCAAGAATACATAGACAACACATACACACATGAACAAAATTTTCCCTAATATAAACAAGAAGTACATATACAACATGTAAAAATATGTAAGCAAATGTGCACGGAAAATACATAAGAAAAAACAACACACAATCATTCATATACACATGATAACATGTTGACAACAACACCATCAATCCTTCCATGGATACACCATTGTCACCATGGCCAACACAACACAAATGCAACTAACACACACCATAGGTATGAGAAACACATATGAAACCAATAGAAAAGCATGACCAACACATCACCCATCCAATCCAAGGGTTTAGCCATGCTTTGATACCACTCTGTAACACCCTCTTTCAACATCTACCCAAGTAACCAACCAATCAGGGTAATCATGCGATGAGAGGCTACTATAATGAGTTTCAACCTCCTATGTGACCTTAAGGAAGTGGAACCGACATAAAACTCAACCTACAAACTGTTAGAAAATTATATATTACAGAGTAATGGAACACATAAAATATGCGGAAACACAAACACAAAAATAACATATAAAACAAGAGAGACATAGATATATGTGGATATAATAATATAATTTTTATATTCCTGATTAGCTTGATGAGAATGATTATCATATCCATCAAAAATAGATTTTGACAAAGGTTGCATAAGCATGTTCAACCAATGGGAGAGGCAAAATGCCTAATGATAGGTTTTGGTCAATCTGTCCCAACCAAGAAACAACCATTACTTCCTTTCTATTATCCAACAAAATGAAGAGACAAAACCTACAACAGATCCACTATAATATCATCTACTCTCTCACACAGTCCCCCTTTCTATTTCTCACTCAGAATATACTCCCAATACCGAGCCGCAATACAATTCCCTCATATGAACTGAGGGGTTGCCTTCTAGGGAAAAAAACCCTAAATTAAACGTAACATTGATCCGGATTTATGCAAGAATGCAACATAATACAGAAATAACCATAAACATAGATATGCAATAGAAATAAGGCTTCATTTCATTAATATCAAATAACAGAAATATGCTTACAGACATAATGGAAATAAAATAGCTAGGGTGTTGGTAGCGAATCTTTGAGAAGAGATGTAGCGGCTACAGACCTCTGAACTGTGTTACAATGAGGCTCGAGGGCCTATTTATTATGGATAAATAATGGAGAAATCTAAACGTCCAAAAACCTAACCCAAGGAGATGAAGTGCCAAAACTATGGGCCCCGTTTGGGTAAATTGGTGTTTCAACTTCCTAGGGACATAACCTCGGCATACTATCTCTGTTTGACGCACATGATACATCATTAGAAAGATCTATCCGAGGACTACAAATGTCACCAAAAATATTGATTCTGGAACGTAATCATATTCGTTCTATAATGGAATCATATTCATTGGACAAACAATGCCCAAAAAACGTCGTTTAGGGCCTTAAAACAGCTGCGGAAGTTCAGGACCCAAAAAACTGCGAAAAATAGTAAGTTGTGCCGAAACTAAAAAACTAAAAGAGACAATGATGGGGCCCCAAGTGGAATAGGTGGGTGACCACCAATATCCACTTGGATCATTCCTCCCCCCTTAGGAAGCAGTGGTCCCCATTGCGTTAAGTTCCTCCATGAGATGAGGAAACTTATGCTGAACTTGGTCCCTGGTGAACCACTTTCCTTGGTGCAGGAGTTGGCCAGCTTTGACAACCCGATACAGTTGGATCTTTTTTTGGCAAGTTTTCTTGATTTGCATGTCCATGATACAATCTGTGGTGGCCTGTTCCATGTAGTCTGTGTTTAACTATTTTGGTGTGAGTTGTTCTGCAATATCAGAGGTGTCCATTAGAGGTGGGAAGTAAGGACGAAGGTAGTCCACATTGAATACTGGGTGAAAACCAAGGAATGATGGAATACTGAGCTCGAAGGAATTGTTCCCTACAACCTTGGTGATGGTGTACGGCCCGTATCAGAGCGGGCAAAGCTTGCAATGGGGTTCAGTGAGGTGCTCCTTCTGCAAATGTAGCCACACTTTGTCGCCCACCTGGAAGTTGTGTGGCACCTGATGTTGATCATGGCATTTATTGTAATTAGCACTGGCTCTATCCAATATTTCATGAACTTGTTGGCGGATGTGCTGAATGCACTCGATGAAGCTATTTTCTTTGTCAACTTCAGACTGGACATGAGCCGAATCGACCTAAGTAGCTGCAAATGGCATGGCTATGTTAATGGGACATAGTGGCTGGAATCCCAAGCCCACCTGAAACGGGTTGTGGCCGATTGAGCTATGGAGAGCCCAATTATAACCATGTTTTACATAGGGGAGGCTCTCGTCCCATGTGCGTGGATGCTTTGAATTGTACATGTGCAGAATGTGTACAATCATTCTGTTGGCAACCTCTGTCTGGCCATCTGTTTGGGGATGGAAAGCTGTGGACTTGGTGAGCTTGGTGTCCAGCATTGACCAGAGGCTGGACCAAAATGTGTTGAGGAACCTGCTATCCTGATCTGATATGATAGACTGTGGGATCCTAAAGTGCACCCACACTCGTTCAAAGAAAAGTTTAGCAGTGGCTTCTGCTTTGATATTCTTCTTGCAGGCTGCCATAATGGCCATCTTCGAGAATCTTTCAACGACCAAAAAAACATAGTCATTTCCATGCTTAGTAGAAGGAAGGCCCGACATGTAATCCATGGAGATGGATTCCCAAGGTCGATTAGGGGTAGGTAGCGGAGTATATAGGCCTTGCTTCTTGACGGTTGGTTTGGCAATGGCACAAGCAGTGCAAGATCTGATGTGCTTCTCAACGTCCTTTCGAAGGTTCGGCCATTATAAATACTTCTGCAGTACTGCTACTATTTTCTCGACCCCGAAATGCCTAGCGACTCAACTGTAGTGTGCCTCCCATATCATCTTGGCAAGCTCGCTTGAAGGAACACAAAGGTGTCCCAAGTGACATAAAAGTGCATCTTGGAGGTGAAATTTTGGAACTTGCGTACCCCCCAAGAGTGCCTTGTATGTGTGGCCGAAGTCTGGGTCGCTCTCATAGAGAAGCGGTCAATCAAAAGTCTCATGCCCACAAGAGTTGAGAACGGTGGTAAGCGCCACAATTGGTGGTCGGCTGAGGCAGTTTGCAACATTATTGGTGCTACCCTTCTTGTACTTGATGTTCAAATTAAATTGTTGCAAATATGTGGACCACTTTTGATGGCGATCATTCTGCAACTTCCCTTGTGTCTGTATGAACTGCAGGGGCCGGTGGTCTGTGTGGATGATTGTTTCCTTCCCCGAAATGTAATGCTTCCATTGTCGAAAAGCTTGCACAATGGAATACATTTCTTTGTCATAAGTGGGATACTTGCGAACTATGTAAGACAATGTCTCACTGTGATATGCCACTGGATGTCCCTGTTGAGTAAGAACTACCCCAATAGCATAGTCAGAGGCATCTTTCTCGATCTCAAATGGTTGTTGCAAGTCTGGTAATGTGAGCACTCGGGCAGAACAAAGGTGATTTTTCAATTCTGTGAATGCCTTTTGTTGAGATTCTGACCAAAAGAATTTTGCTCTCGCTCCTCCCTTGGTGACTTGACTCAAGGGCCAAGTGATATGAGAGAATCCCAATACGAACCTACAGTAGAAATTTGCAAGACCCAGAAAGCTGCGAAGCTCTGTTATAGTGGTTGGGGCTGCCCAATCCCGAATGAATTGGATCTTGGTTGGATCCACATGCACCCCCTTTCATCAATAATGTACCTCGGATATTGAACCTGGGTCATGCCAAAAGTGCACTTCTCCAAATTGGCACACAACTTGTGTTGCCGCAGTGTTTGGAGGACTTGTTGGATATGGTGGAGGTGCTTTTCCCAAGTCTAGCTGAAGATCAGAATGTCATCTAAGTACACTACTACAAATGAGTTGGTGTATGGCTGCAAGATGTCGTCCATTAACCTCATGAAGGTTGCAGGATAATTTTTCAACCCGAAAGGCATGACCAGCCATTCGAAAAGGCCTTCCTAGCTTTGAAGGTAGTCTTCCACACATCGGAGGGTTCGATTGGTACCTGGTGATACCCAGACTTCAAGTCGGTCTTGCTGAAATATTTCGCCCCTTTTAGTTGGTCCAGAAGGTCATAAATCTGTGGGATCAGGTACCTATTCCAGACAGTTATCTTGTTCAGCGCCCGATAGTCAATACAGAGTCTCCACATCCCATCCTTCTTATGTACCAACACGATCGGGCTCCCACACGGCGATGAAATTGGTTGGATGTGACCTTTCTGTAGCAACACTTGAATTTGCCTCTTGATTTCATCATTCTCCAAAACAGAGCACCGATAGATCGGTCCATTGGGTAGCTGTGCACCTGGGGTCAGATCAATCGGGTGCTTGACCTGACAGTGCAGAGGAACCCCTGTGGGTGAGGTGAAGATGTCCCCGTACTCCTCCACAACCTTGTCCATTTTTTGTTGTCATGCATAGGAGCCCTGTTTGGAGGTCGTGGCCATAGTCTTCTTCTTTCCCTAGGGGCGGAGCATCAGGAAAATGAATTTCCTAGTTTGGGAAATGAGCTTACTGCATTGTTTTGCGGTAACCAAAGAGATAGCGGTAGGAGGTGGTACCTCTTGTATCCTGTACAACTTATTTCCCAAAGTAACAATAAAAGAGTGAGGCCGAGACTCACACACAACATGACGCTTCCACAAGTATGGTTGTCCTAATAATACATCAGAAACATCAAAAGGAGAAATTTCACATAATACCTCATCCGTGAAGGGCTTGATGCTATATGGAAGGTGACACTGTTGGCTGATGCAGAGATCTCGTCCTTGGTGAAGCCACCCGATGGTTTATGGATGTGGGTGAGCTGTGGTCAGCAAGCCCAACCGCTTCACGGAATCTGCTGAAATGAGGTTCTTTTGGCTCCCATTATCAACAATGAACTATACCAGGGAGCCCTTTACCCACATATGGGAGTGGAAGAGACGTTCCTCCTCCTCTGGATCTTTTGGTTCCTCCTTATGAACTTCGTAGTGGCAACAGTGGCATTGGGCTCTGCATCAATAATATGTTTCCCTTTGTCATTCCCCTTGTCAGGTTTTGATTCAGAGTCGGAGCATGCATCTGACTGAGAAGCCCTCATCTCAGCCACCAGCGACTGCTTGGCCCAACACTCACTTGTGTTGTGAGTGGAGCTCTTATGGAACTCACACCACTTCCCCGTGTCCTTCTTTGGCTTTGCGGTGTTGTTCTTTGCTTGTGGCTTTGAAAAGTTGTCTTGAGCCACCATGTCTTGGCTCTGTCCTTTGTTCTGCGGTTTGGGAGCACCTTTCTCCTGCTTTTGATTCATAGATCCAAAGTCTTGTTTCTTCTCTTTGAATTTCTTCTCAATCTTGGCAACATACTGGTATGCCGTACCAAGCAAGGATATGTTGAGGAACTCCATTTCCTCTTGAATGTATCTGTGCGGACAACTACGATACTTTAGCACCAGATGTTTCTCTGAATCTTTGATACGCAACTTTGTGCACAGGGTATGGAACAGATTCGTCAGCTCATGCACATCTTGATCCCTTTGTTGTCGTAGTGTGGTCCATTGTATGTACTTGTCCTCATAGCTCCCCACAGGATAGTATTGTTCCTTGATGGCATCTCAGAAAGAATTCCAAGTGGGTATGGCCGAGAACAGAGAGGGTTCTGTATCGTCCTTTTTCTAACAGTAGGTTTCCCACCAGTCCTTGACATGGGGGGTAGCTTTGAGGAGTGCAAAAATAATCTTCTCCCAGTCGGAAAAATCATGAACCGAGAAATATCCTTCTAATAGATTAAACCATCTATCTACGGCATCTGCATCTATTTGACCCTCAAATATGGGAATGTAAAAATTTACTTGTACCTTAAAGGGAGTCTCACCTCCAGAGTGGCTGCTGGATGCAGATCCACCGCCGGTGGGCAGCCGTTGCAGGATCTAGGCAAAGTTATCCATCATCACGTTCCTTTGTTTTTCGAGGGCCTCCTCGAGCAATTTTTTGATAGGATCTCCTGCTCCCTCATATTTATTTTCATTCCCCATGGGCATCCGTCGGGGTTTGCGAGGCTGATCTTGCAAATGTTCCACTAGATCGAGCCCTAACTCCTTATACCCCGACCTCGTTCGGGACATGCAAAAAAAAAGGATTGAGAAAAAGCAAACCGTTCTGATACCACTGATCCAGATTTATGCAGGAATGCAACAGAATATAGAAATAACCATAAAAATAGAGATGCAACGAAAATAAGGCTTCATTTCATTAATATCAAATAACAAAAATATGCTTACAAACATAATGGAAATAAAATAGCTAGGGTGCTGGTTGCGAATCTCTGAGAAGAGATGTGGCAGCTATAGACCTCTGAACTGTATTACAATGAGGCTCGAGGGCCTATTTATTATGGAGAAACAATGGAGAACTCCAAACGTCCAAAAATCTAACCCTAGGAGATGAAGGGCCAAAACTATGGGCCCCGTTTGGGTAAATTGGTGTTTCAACTTCCCAGGGACGTAACTTCGGCATACTATCTCCGTTTGACGCACATGATACATCATTAGAAAGATCTATCCAAGGACTAAAAATGTCGCCACAAATATCGATTCTGTAATGGAATCAATATCAATTTCAGAATGAAATCATAATCCCTGGACAAACGATGCCCAAAAAACGTCGTTTAGGGCCTCAAAACGGCTCCGGAAGTTCAGGACCCGAAAAACTGCTAAAAATAGTAAGTTGTGCCGAAACTGAAAAAATGAAAGAGACAATGGTGGAGCCCCAAGTGGAATAGGCAGGTGACCACCAATATCCACCTGGATCATTCCTCCCCCCTTAGGAAGCAATGGTCCCCATTGCGTTAAGTTCCTCCATGAGATGAGGAAACTTATGCTAAACTTGGTCCCTGGTGAACCACTTTCCTTGGTGCAGGAGTTGGCCAGATTTGACAACCCGATACAGTTGGATCTTTTTTTGGTGAGTGTTCTTGATTTGCATGTCCATGATACAATCTGTGGTGGCCTGTTCCATGTAGTCTGGGTTTAACTCTGTTGGTGTGAGTTGTTCTGCAATGTTATAGGTGTCCAGTAGAGGCGGGAAGTAAGGACGAAGGCGGTCCACATTGAATATTGGGTGCAAACCAAGGAATGGTGGAATAATGAGCTCGAAGGCATTGTTCCCTACAGCCTTGGTGATGGTGTACGGCCCGTATTGGAGCGGGTGAAGCTTGCGATGAGGTCTAGTGAGGTGCTCCTTCTGCAAATGTAGCCACACTTTTTCGCCCACCTGGAATTTGTGTGGCACTCGATGTTGATCATGGCGTTGCTTGTAATTAGCATTGGCTCTATCCAATATGTCATGAACTTATTGGTGGATGTGTTGAATGCACTCGATGAATCTATTTTCTTTGTCAACTTTAGACTAGACATCAGCCGAATCGGCCTGAGTAGCTGCAAATGGCATGGCTATGTCAATGGGACATAGTGGCTATAATCCCAAGCCCACCTGAAAGGGGCCGTGGCCGATTGAGCTGTGAAGAGCTAAGTTATAACTATGTTGTACATAGGGGAGGCTCTCGTCCCATGTGTGTGGATGCTTTGAATTGTACATGCACAGAATGTGTACAATCATTCTGTTGATGACCTCTGTCTGCCCATCTGTTTGGGGATGGAAAGCTGTGGACTTGGTGAGATTGGTGTCCAACATTGACCAGAGGCTGGACCAAAATGTGCTGAGGAACCTACTATCTCGATCTGATATGATAGACTGTGGGATCCCAAAGTGCACCCACACTCGTTCAAAGAAGATTTTAGCAGTGGCTTCTACTGTGATATTCTTCTTGTAGGCCGCCATAATGGCCATCTTTGAGAATCTATCGACGACCACGAAAACACAGTCATTTCCATGCTTAGTAGAAGGCAGGCCTGACATGTAATCCATGGAGATGGATTCCCAAGGTCCACTAGGGGTAGGTAGCGGAGTATATAGGCCTTGCTTCTTGATGGTCGGTTTGGCAATGACACAAGCAGTGTAGGATCTGATGTGCTTCCCGACATCCTTTCGAAGGTTCGGCCAATAGAAATACTTCTGTAGTACTGTTACTATTTTCTCAATCCTTAAATACCCAGCGACTCAACTATAGTGTGCCTCCCATATCATCTTGGAAAGCTCACTTGAAGGAACACAAAGGTGTCCCAAGTGACATAAAAGTGCATCTTGGAGGTGAAAATTTGGAACTTGCGTACCCCCCAAGAGTACCTTGTATGTAAGTCTGGGTCGCTCTCGTAGAGAAGCGGTCAATCAGAAGTCTCATGCCCACAAGAGTTGAGAACGGTGGTGAGCGCCACAATCGGTGGTCGGCTGAGGTATTCTGCAACATTATTGGTGCTACCCTTCTTATACTTGATGTTCAAATGAAACTATTGCAAATATGTGGACCATTTTTTATGGCGATCATTCTGCAACTTCCCTTGTGTCTGTATGAACTGTAGGGGCCTGTGGTCTGTGTGGATGATTGTTTCCTTCCCCAAAATGTAATGCTTCCATTGTCGACAAGCTTGCATAATGGAATACATTTCTTTGTCATAAGTGGGATACTTGTGAACTATGTTAGACATTGTCTCACTTTGATATGCCATTGGATGTCCCTGTTGAGTAAGAACTACCCCAATAGCATAGTCAGAGGCATCTGTCTCGATCTCAAATGGTTGTCGCAAGTATGGTAATGTGAGCACTGGGGCAGAACAAAAGTGATTTTTCAATTCTGTGAACACCTTTTGTTGAGATTCCGACCAAAAGAATTTTGCTCTCGCTCCTCCCTTGGTGACTTGACTTAAGGGCCAAGTGATATGAGAGAATCCCAATACGAACCTACAGTAGAAATTAGCAAGACCCAGAAAGCTGCAAAGCTCTGTTATAGTGGTTGGGGCTGCCCAATCCCGAATGACTTGGATCTTCGTTGGATCCACATGCACCCCCTTTCATCAATAATGTATCCCGGATATTGAACTTGGGTCATGCCAAAATTGCACTTATCCAAATTGGCACACAACTTGTGTTGCCGTAGTGTTTGGAGGACTTGTCAGATGTGGTGGAGGTTCTCTTCCCAAGTCTAGTTGAAGATCAGAATGTCATCTAAGTACACCACTACAAATGAGTTGGTGAATGGCTGCAAGATGTCGTCCATCAACCTCATGAAGGTTGCGAGAGCATTTGTCAACCTGAAAGGCAAGACCAACCATTAAAAAAGGCCTTCCTTGGCTTTGAAGGCAATCTTCCACACATCGGAGGGTTCGATTGGTACCTGGTGATACTTAGACTTCAAGTCGATCTTGCTGAAATATTTCGCCCCTTTTAGTTGGTCCAGAAGGTCATCAATCAGTGGGATCGGGTACCTATTCTGGACAGTGATCTTGTTGAGCACCCGATAGTCAATACAGAGTCTCCACGTCCCATCCTTCTTCTATACCAACACGATTGGGCTCCCACAAGGTGATGAACTTGGTCGGATGTGACCTTTCTGCAACAGCTCCTAAATCTGCCTCTTGATTTCATTGTTCTCCAGAACAGAGCACCGATAGATCAGTCCATTAGGTAGCGGCGCACCTGGGGTTAGATCAATCAGGTGCTTGACCTGACAGTGCAGAACCCTTGTGGGTGAGGTGAAGATGTCCCCGTACTCCTCCACAACCTTGTCCATTTGTTGATGTCGTGCAGAGGAGCCCTGTCTAGAGGTTGTGGCCACAGTCTTCTTCTTTCCCTAGAGGTGGAGCATCAGGAAAATGAATTTCCTGGTTTGGGAAATGAGCTTACTGCATTGTTTTGCAGTAACCAAAGAGATAGTGGTAGGAGGTGGTACCTTTGGTATCCTGTACAAATTATTTCCCAAAGTAACAATAACAGCGCAAATCCGAGACTCATACATAGCATGACGCTTCCACAAGTATGGTTGTCCAAATAATACATCAGAAACATCAATAGGAGCAATGTCACATAATACCTCATCCGTGGAGGGCTTGATGCTATATGGAAGGTGAAACTGCTGGCTGACGCGGAGATCTCGTCCTTGGTGAAGCCACCCGATGGTGTATGGATGTGGGTGAGCTATGGTCGGCAAGCCCAACCGCTTCACGGCATATGCAGAAATGAGGTTCTTTTGGCTCCCATTATCAACAATGAACTATACCGGGGAGCCCTTTACCCACATCTGGGAGTGGAAGAGACGTTCCTCCTCCTCTGGATCTTCCGGTTCCTCCTTATGGATCTTCGTAGTGGCAACAGTGGCATTGGGCTCTACACCTGTAATCTGTTTCCCTTTATCATTCCCATTGTCAGGTTCTGATTCAGAGTTGGAGCATGCATCTGACTCAGAAGCCCTCATCTCGGCCACTAGCGACTGCTTGGCCCGACACTCACTTGGGTTGTGAGTGGAGCTCTTATGGAACTCACACCACTTCCCCGTGTCCTTCTTTGGCTTTACAGTGGTGTTCTTTGCTTGTGGCTTTGACAAGTTGTCCTGAACCGCCATGCCTTGGCTTTGTCCTTTGTTCTGCATTTTGGGAGTGTTAGCCACCTATAAAATTTGTTATATCAAATGGTGGCTAAAACATTTTTGGAGCATTCAAGAAACAAGTTTTATTGCAAAAAAAGTGTTATCTCTTGAAGACTCATGAAGACATCATGCCTTTGGTTCAATCTCCAATGCTGTTTCCTTTTCCAAACCTAGAAATTTTGATGTTTTCCATGAAAATAAGACTACTGCAAAATCCATTTTTTTCCCTCCCTCCACTCCAAAACTAACCTTCATTTTACACCTTTGTTTCCCATAAAATTCCTCCATTTTCCATTTTTTCCCCATTCCCTCTTTATAAAATCCCCATTACAGAGTTTAAAACTCCTTTTTAACTCTGCCAAAACCCCCAAATCCATTGAAAACTTGGAAAAATTTCATAAAAATACATTTTTGAATTACAGACTTAAGCCCCTTTGGGCTAAGTCTTAAACCACTTCCCCACTATATGCCTTGGTGCTGGAACCAAGCGCTGAACCATTTAAGTGCTTATTGCATCGAAAAAAGTAGAGTGCACAAGTAATTTTCTTATGTGAAAGCCTCCAGTGTGGTTAAAACCCATTATATAAACCTCGCCCCCGCTGCGCTCCATATAACTTGCGCTCGGGACCAAGAGTTAAAAGTCCCCGAGCGCCAATCGCATTCGAGCAAATCTAAATGGGTAGATTAAAAGACCAAGTCTGAGTTCCGATTGTGATTGGCCCTTTATTATATCCACCCAAGGCCTATTATCTTTCATATAGACCAACGGCCCCGCAGTCGGGCTCCAGACATTTCATATGTATACATCCTGCCCCGATAAACCTTAGTTTTTATTTAAATCTTTGGGTTTTCATCAAGTATTAAGGGTTTATGCCGGAGCATAATTTGAAAAAATCTCCACTGTTGATATTAAGTCGATCAAATGGCCTGCACATAATCGCATTGCAAGTTTTTGTCGGGTGCGTTAAAATATTTCTCCACCTTTGATTGACATCTCCCGATTCATTCCCCACCATCGATCTGATCTGCAGATCGGCCCACAACTAATCGCTCTGTCGCACTCCAGGTTCTTTTCCCTACCAATGCCTTTGCCTCTGATTAAATCTGGACCATCCACGTGTCCAGATCAGATGGTCCAGGATGCCTCTCCTGACTTTGGTTAAATTTTATGCAGTCCCCCTCATAATGTTTTTCAGCAAAGCCCGACCGTTGATCTTTGCAAATCAAGGGTTCTCATCAACCATTCCTCCGCCAATGTATTATTTCATTCGATCCTCAAGTGAAATATCCACCGTTGATATTTCCTATCCAATGGCTCATATTAACCCTGCCGAGCCCAACCCCTGTGGGACCTGCCTCCCTCCAAAACTAATCTCCACCGTCGATCCCTTGATCGAACGGTCCATAATAAAACTGCCCATCCCGCTTCTGCCTGCACATCTTTCCGAATTCGTGCTTGCTCTCAGCCGTCAGATCTGGGACCCTAGATCTAATGGTCAGTATCCCATAATGTGTAACTTTCAGCGCAAAAGATAATTTCCAAAAGGCTGCGCGATATAGGTGGTTTTGAAAAGCCACGTGTCAGGCGGGAACGCATATCGCGTTCATAAAGGAAAAACTGCCTCCCCGCCTTTTCACCGCGCGAAAACAACTATTTTATCTCCCGAAACCAACTTTCCCCATTTTTATTATGATTTATCACGCGCGCCTTCCACTATTGATCTCTGTAGATTAACGGCTCAGATCTAATCTATCCTTGCACTATTGCCCTCCACCCTCGCCAAGGGTTTTTAACACGGATCTCCACCGTTGATCTTGTGAGCCAATCTCATCCGACAGCCCACGATCATCTCGAAGCCCCAATTTCATTTCCTTTGTAATTTCCTTTGCCAAAGGAATTTCGCCTATTTTTCTTTGTTTTTCTTCCGAATTTCAATAAAGTGACCCCCTCGCTTTATTTCCTCCCGGCTTATTTTGACTGTCGATCTCTGCAAGATCAATGGCCCTAACCTAATTCTTCCACCATTTTCTCCCACTGCTCCCTCTTAACCACTGCACGCAGATCTCTACCATTTGACGTTGCCATCCCACGACCACGCTCCTCCCCACAAACTCTGAAGCAGTTTTACCTCATAAACGCAGGATTTATTAATTTTTATTGTTTTATGCAGGATTTAATGGTTTTTCTATTATATTGAAGAAAAGCCAGAGGTCGAGAATGACAATTCCCATGCCTTTGATTCATAAAAGAGAAGCCATCCACGGGTTCCAATTTCCCGTTTTGTCAATGCTTCATGGGCATTGATGCCATATGGGCCCTGTGAAAACCTGCACATCAACAAGACATAGTATGATTAAATCAAATCAAAAGAGTATCAGTGTTGAAGACTTGCCACAGTAGAACAGAAGATTGAAGAAAATTTTGGGGGATTACGGCTAAGATTGATTATCAAAAGCCTAATCCTCCAAATTAAAACACAATTAAAGAGAATCATAAACATTTATCAGACAGAAAGGCCTCCACCACCACAACAGAGGCCAATTGATCCCTCTTAGCTACCACAAAGCCACCTGTTGCCTCAAAGAATTCAAACAGAGGCCAAGTTATGATAAAAAAAGATGATATTTGCCTCAGTGCAGCCAAATAGTTAATTCTCCCAAATGAACTTAATGCAAAAAATATCAGCAGAGTTACTACAACATGAATCAGAGCCTTAAAGCCAACAAAAGCTCCCACCGAGCTTAATTCTTAATGTAAAACATTTAATACAGAGGACACATCTATAAACTTCTCCATTGATCCCCTCAAAGGTCGAGAAGTCTTAAGTCTGTATTAATTACCCTGGGAGATCTTTATCCCCTCCCACCTCCTCAATTCTTTTATAAATACTTCTGTAGAAGATGAGAAATTGTTGGTTGCAGAACTTTGAAATATACTTGAGCTTGAAACTTCTACTTGTAAATAGTGTTCACTGGCTCTTGAAGCTCTACTTGTGATAGATAAGCTAGTATGAGAAGTGAAGATGATTACTAAACTGAAACATTGGACTTAAAGCTGTAACTGGTTTGAAGCATCAATACAAGCTGATTTATGGGATCCTGGTCTATGTCAATGGTGATGTTATTTCTTATTGTAAATCATTATTTTATTTTTGTTTTCACTTTTTCCATCTTCTCTAATAAAGAAAAACAAGCATAGAGTTAGGATTTACTGTATATCAGTACCCTTCTCTGACTGATAAGCTTTATCTATATGTTTTCTTCCAAATTGTGTTATTTAGGAATGATTTAATTCAGTGTGAGAAGTTAGGAATGCTAGCATTCCCTCGTCCTACTGTCTTAGCTAAATATTTTTCTTGAATGTTATTTTCAGTTTATGTTAAGTAGAGACGAACTAAGGAAGTTATGGTGAGCCCTGTCCTAGTTTTATCCCAAAAGACTACCTGAAATTTTCCCTAAGAATGTGTTGAAAGCTGGCTAATTTCAAAGTACTTGCCAGATCTTAGACCATTCTTTGTTATCTTTGTGTTTGTCTTGAAAGTTTACCAAGTAAAGCAGAGCTAGTAGAGGTTTATGGTGAGCCCTGCCCTCTAGTTTCTTCTCCAACAGTTGCCTTTTAAGTTTCCCTTTTTGTTTAATTTGTTTTCTATTGAAAGTGTATCAAAAGCTGGCTAGTTTCGAAGTACTTACCAGATCTTAGATCACTTTTATGTCTTTCTTAAGTGTATGTCAAAAGCTGGCTAGTTTCAAAGTACTTACCAGATCTTAGGCTGCTCTTTGTTCTACATTTGTTTATTTCCCCTTCTTGTTGTATCATTTCATTCCATAAATCAAACTTTAAAGAGATCTTTAAACATAGATGACTTGTCCCATGGACCACTCAAGCCCCTTGTTGTTCCAATTAAACCCTATTATGACCCCATAGCCCAATGGACTAAAACCTGTAATTATCTATCTTTTTGGCCAAAGCTTGTTATGATTTCTTGCAACTTCACACCTTTGAAACTCTTTCCATTTAGGACTTTCTCTCACACAATAATCATGCTCAACCATCCAAAAACAAAACAAAACCCTCAGACTTCATAACTAGCCTAATATCATTACCCAAAAGCTTTAAAGATAAATTCATCTTTACACTTATTGGAGAGATCCCTCTCCGGATTCAGGAGGGCTAGATCCTAGAATCCCAAAGTGGTTGAAACGGTGCTTCTCCCTGTGGTCGGAATTTTTCCAATATTTTTGATTACAGGGACCTAACAGGGAGCACCTTTCCCTTTTGATTCGCAGATCCAAAGTCTTGTTTCTTCTATTTGAATTTCTTCTCAATCTTGGCAGCATACCGGTATGTCGCACCAAGCGAGGAGATGTCGAGGAACTCCATTTCCTCCTGAATGTATCTGTGCAGAAAACTGCGATACTTTAGCACCAGATGTTTCTTTGAATCTTTGATACCCAAATTTTTGTGCAGGGCATGGAACAGATTCATCAGCTCATGCACATCTTGATCCCTTTGTTGTTGCAGCATGGTCCATTGTATGTACTTGTCGTCATAGCTCCCCACAAGATAGTATTGTTCCTTGATGGCGTCTCGGAAAGAATTCCAAGTGGGTACAGTCGAGAACAGAGAGGGTTTTGTATCATCCTTTTTCTCACAGTAGGTTTCCCACCAGTCCTTGACATGGGGGGTAGCTTTGAGGAGTGCAAAAATAATCTTCTCCCTGTCGAAAAAATCATGAACCGAGAAATATCCTTCTAATAGATTCAACCATCTATATATGGCATCTGCATCTATTTGACCCTCAAATATGGGAATGTCAAAATTTAATTGTACCTTAAAGGGAGTCGCACCTCCAGAGTGGCTGCTAGATGCAGATGCGCCCCCGGTGGGCAGCCGTTGAAGGATCTGGGCAAATTTATCCATCATCGCGTTCCTTTTTTTTTTGAGGGCCTCCTCGAGTAATATTTTGATAGGATATCCTGCTCCCTCATATTTATTTTCATCCCCCATGGGCGTCTGTCGGGGTTTGCGAGGCCGATCTTGGAAAGGTTCCACCGGATCGAGGCCTAACTCCTTATACCCCAACCTCGTTGGGGACATGCAAAAAAAAAGGATCGAGAAAAAGTAGACCGCTCTGATACCACTGATCTAGATTTATGCAGGAACACAAAAAAATACAGAAATAACCATAAACATAGAGATGCAATGGAAATAAGGCTTCATTTCATAAATATCAAATAACATAAATATGCTTACAAACATAATGGAAATAAAATATCTAGGGTGCTGGTAACGAATCTCTGAGAAGAGATGTGGCGGCTACAGACCTTTGAACTGTGTTACAATGAGGGTCGAGGGCCTATTTATTATGGAGAAACAATGGATAACTCTAAACGTCCAAAAACCTAACCCTAGGAGATGAAGCGCCAAAACTATGGGCCCCGTTTGGGTAAATTGGTGTTTCAACTTCCCGGGGACGTAACTTCGGAATATTATCTCCATTTAACGCACATGATACATCATTATAAATATCTATCCGAGGACTACAAATGTCACCAAAAATATCAATTCTGGAATGGAATCATATTTGCTAGAAAAATGATGCCCAAAAAACATCGTTTAGGGCCTCAAAACGGCCCCGAAAGTTCAGGACCCGAAAAACTGCTAAAAATAGTAAGTTGTGCCGAAACTAAAAAACTGAAAGAGACAATGGTGGGGCCCCAAGTGGAATAGGCAGGTGACCACCAATATCCACCTAGATCAAAATTCTACCATCAGATCATCTACCTAATGAAAAACCTAGATTGACTACGAAATTACAATATTTTAGAAGGCAATTTTACATCTTTTTTAGCTTCGAGAGTGCTACCCCCGAAACCCCCAGCTAGGGGGCGGGCTAATAAAATCATCGTCGCCCCCCCACTCCCCTGGACCCCCTGATGGCGATTAAATGATGGGCGACGTTGTCTCCCCGTTAATATCAGCGGTCCAACGCGACGATACATCTAAATAAAGAAGATAATCAGGCTCCACACCCAACACAAACCTTGTACAACTGATCAGATCTGGATTAGGACCTAAGTGATACATCAAATTTCAAAGTGTTTGAAAGTGTGTCAAACCTAAGTGAACGGATAAATATCTTCTTCCTGTTTTCGATGCCACGAATGGTTTGAAAAACCGACACCGTATGAAGAAGTTATGGCAATTTGAAAAGTCCAGTAAACTACAATTTTCGACATTTGACCAGAGTTGACTGGGCAAGGGTACAATCGGTAAAAAGAATATTCTAGGGAATATTCCTGGAATATTCTTTAAAATATTCCCCAAAATATTCCTTCTGGGCTAGTCGAAGAAGGACAAGTATCGCATTGTTATTGGACAGATGGACTGTACGTTTTGTTTTCGGCCAATGAGAGGCCACTATGTGGCCCAGGATTGGTTGTGTAAAATTTTTGTGGAGCAGATAGGGTTCGACCGCGAGACCACCCTCTGAGCATGCACATTTATTACCGCTCGCTCTACATGCATGAATTAACCATAATGGGTCAAAGGTTTTATTTAATGTTTGTTTTAAACTGCATTGGGGGTTGGAGGGGCCAACCCCTCCCCATATGGTCGCAGCCCATGCCCAAGGGCCAAACCACGGCGCGCAAACATAAAAATCCAGTCTCGTAACCCACCAGAATTTTCGCAGTGGTCACATGGCCATGTTCGAAGTTTAATGCAACGGTTAATCCATTTGACGGTTTCGTTAACCAACATTTTAAAACTGGAGTTCCACCCAAGGTTACCGCCTTTAGTTACACTGACATTTATGGAGACCGCGGGTTCTGGGGGTTGGCATGTGGCCACCCCCTAACCATAACCTTTAATTCTAATGGTTAGATTGGTGGGAGTTTATAGTGCACCCTTAAATTTAGGCGGATTTCTATATTTGGAAATCTAACTGGCAGTGGGCCTAAAATTAGTGGAGAAAATAGGGGACATTGGGCAGAAAAATTCAATGAGCTCTATCTTGAGCATTAATCAACCATTCTGAGAGTGTGAATAGTCAATTTCGACTTTCTTGGAAATTCCAAACTCATTGTTGAGGGTTGTAGAGAAATCAGATAACTTTTGAGCGTGATTTTTCTTCATAGAAGTTCCAAGGGCCACTAGGGCCACCAGGAGCCAGCGATAGAATGAGGCCTAGCCAGGGTAGTTAGAGGCTTTACTCAAGAAACAAATAGTCATTTTTGGATTTTTCATACATTATGGAACCATTGGTGAGGTTTTCAGAGCCATCATAAGACTTCTGAGCATGATTTTTCTTCAGGGACACTAGCACATTTGCCCCAAATTCCAACGGCCGAAATGTCACTCTTGCAACACATAGGTGTTCGAAGAGCGATGTTTTGAGGTGCAGAAAAACGTGGTTTCTCCTAGATTCAGACTTCCGACACTTGAATTTTTCATCGGTAATACCGATGAACATAAATATTTTGGATCATCGCAATGCCGATGTTTATAGTGTCGCTCTTCCGACGAAAGGAAATTATTTAAAAAAAATAAACGTAATGTCGTAATACCGATGGCCATAAATTGTTTTTAAAAACCTAACGTCGTCGCTATTCCAATGAAAGGAAAATATTTAAAAAAAATTTAATGTCGTAATACCGACGGCCATAATTTTTTTTTAAAACCTAACGTCGTAATACCGACAATTGAGATCATCGGACTACCGACAGAAACAAGTTTTTTGTTTTTAAAAAATTAATGTCGTAATACCGACAGAAATAAACGTTGTCTTCCGATGGAAAGAAAATATTAAAAAAAAAAAACTAACGTCGTATTACTGACTCATACAAGAAGACATGAAGATATGTGGTTCATAATCTGTAAGATATGAAGAAGATTCAGACTACTACTAATATAACCTTCAAATGAAACCACATATACCACAACATACTTTATCATAAAATATAAATTTTCAACTAAACCTTTAAAATTCAAAAATGAAAGAACTTAGTCATCAAGACTGTCATGAGCCTGAGCAGTTCATATGTTGTTTACAAATGCATGGTCTTCCTTGCATTGCATATTTACATATGATAGCATTGGTCTTCAAACTACTACTACTATAACCTTCAAATGAAACCACATATACCACAACGTACTTTATCATAAAATATACATTTTCAATTAAACCTTTAAAATTCAGAAATGAAAGAACTTAGTCATCAAGACTATCATGAGCCTGAGCAGTTCATATGCTATTTACAAATTAATGGTCTTCCTTGCATTGCATATTTACATATGATATCACTATTGTTTTATGAAAGTTTGAATATACACAGTAACAATAACAATTTCAATATACAAAATAATAATAACAAAGATGGAATTCTACATCATGGACAATTCATGATATCGATGGCATATTCAATGTTGAATTGTTGTTTTTCTACAAGCACCTTGATTTCAGAACCCCCTCGTAATCTAATATATGAATGAAATGAATTTAGAAATATTAGGTGCTAGGATTTCTCATAATATATGAATGTAATGATGCTAGGATCTCTCCTAATGCATGAATGAAATGAATTTAGAAATAGGTGATAAAATCTTCTCTGGCTTTAACAATCACTATAATGTATCTACAAGGTTTGTGGACACTAGCATTGGTTTTCCTTCTAAGAATGACTTGATGAGTGTGAAGGACTTTTCAGGTTCATGCAATGGAACCTCATGGCCTGCTCCTCTGATTATTACAAATGTCAGCCCTTCATATACTTGAGTCCATCCTCCCACCTGAGCATCACAGACAACTATCAACATTCATATTGATATGAACAAGGATTCTGTTGAAACAAAGCTAATGTTTAAATTCGAGAGTTATCTCTACCATCATTGCACACTGCCAATTTATATTTCTCATTCCTATTAGAAATAGAACAATGGTGAGCATCATAACAAATGCATTTCCCTACAGGAAACCATTGCATTTTCATGCTTTTAGAGATAAGAGAAAGATGACTCACCTTCCCATTGTCATACCAAGGATTCTAGTGAGTAAGCGTACGAAGCTTAAGAGAATTTATAGAATTCCTGGTTGATGTTACAGGAATAACTGCATCTGCATCTCCACTGCAAACCAACAAACAACATGATCATCTTTTCTATAGCAGAATTATGACAGAAGAAAAAAGAAAAATACCAACAAGAATTTCATGTGCCATATTCTGATTAAAGAAATGACATGCATAATGAGTTGTTACCTGAACATCCAAATGTGTAGTCCAGCCTTTATGATCTCTCGGTAGATTAACAGCACAAATCTAGGAGAGTCTTCCCAATTTTCACCAACTGCATCACTGTATATAGGAAAGAAAATAGACCAGATTGGTGAATGAACGCCATTTTAGAGATAATAGAAAAGCAGCAGCACAAAATCAAAAATACATTACCATTTCAATAAAAAGACTACAAATCTGAAAGTAGTCCACTCATAAGGAATTCCTGTGACATTGGCGTGAAGAGCCTTGTGTACCTCAGGTAGAATGAAGTAAATTTTGGAATATTTTTCAGTGCAGGGATCATATCCCCCAAATAGATGCCTCCATGACTGCCAATAAAGAATGATTCTGTGAGAGCGAGGAAATAATCTTATAGTAGCTCTGAGACGTTTTTCCAAGAAGAGGTAAGGTTTAAATTACCAGATATTCATCTTAACCTGGATCTATTAAGAAAAAGATAAAAGCACATTGCCTGCTACAAAGATCCAAGTTTAAAATGGATTTTGCTTATTTATTTTCTTTTAATTTGTTATTTTTAAGTTGTGATTTTAGATTTCTTTTTAACATGAGAAATGGGATGGCAATTTTTTCCATTTTATTTTATGAGTTTTACTCCACCCACATACACAGAAAAAGATCTCTTTCTCCTTGAATTGTAAAAGCACCTAACATCCTTCAATGCAATTACCAGCCATTTTTATTCACCATGCAGCAAATTGTGGACCTTAATGCCTTGCCAAAAATTTCTCAATTTGAAGAACCAAGGCCTCAATCAACCATCCCACTCTTAATTTTGATGTTTTAAAATGGGAAAAAAACTACCTAATAGAAAAAATACAGTATCAGAATTTAAGCATGTCGTGATACTGATTTGCTAGAATATACAATGGTTGTATCTAATATACTTACTTTCCCTTTTTTTAATTTTTTTCCATATGTTCCAGTATTGTTCAAGAAAGGAGGAGTGTAGATGTTGTATGGGTCGATTTCCCCCATTTCCACATCAACATACTCTAATGCCTTTTCACAAAGAGCTAATGGGTGCACAAGAGAGGAAAAGTCACAGAAAATGTTGAGCATTCGGAAGGTGTTGTCCGATATGAGACCATGAGACCACATAAATTCAAAAATCCCAACACGATCATGGAAATCATCTGTAACTCCATTTCCCACCCGCAAGAACCATGTTATTCCCCATTTAATAACAATTTAAGAATATATTTTCCCTACTGCCTCCTATATCATACTATCATTTTATTTTGATGATACCATGCACATTCTATTCGAGATAACTACACAGGATCTTACCATATATTCCTTCAGATTAATAATAGGATTTTCAAGGTCCTTATTGTGTCTGTAGATGACTTGAGCTAACTGAGGAACGTAATGCCTTGGAGGAAAAAAATATTAAACAAAAGTATATTCAGGTTAATTTTAGCTCTCTGATATTATATTTATCCACGCCTATTTTGGTAATAAAAGAAAATGCCTCTAAATTCTGTACTTAATATTAGGAAAAGATTGACATCCCTAGTGCAATAGTTTCTTTATCAAAAATTCAAAACTACTAACCAACAAAACTTGCATCATTCAAGGTCAAAGTCCTAATTATTTTTAATACAAAGATAGAACTTCAATACTCCATCCATCAGTCACTATCTCAAGGATGAAAGTTTGAAACTTTGATGCAAGAGCATACCCTCCGTTTTTGGTGACAACATATAAATGAGTGTTCTGATTTTGGTGATATCATATAAATTAGTGTTCTTTTTGTGATAAGTGGAAAGCCAATATTAAACACTTCATATTTATCAAGTAGATATTGGTACAGTTACTTTTTTAAATATTACTGGTTTGTGGTTTCTTCTTAAAACATAATCTTTTCCTCTGTGCACAAGAAAATAGAAATACAATAGAGTTATCTACTCATTGCTCTGGACCATTTTCCATTAATGAAAAGAGAGACAAAGAAAGCAACTAATAAGGAGTGCTATTGTGAGTGTCTTTGTGTGCCTCACGTACTTTTTCTTGTTTATATGGTATTGCATCAAGTGGCATCAAAGCTCATGTCTTGGACTTCAAAGACTTTTTATGGTTTGGAGAGAAAAAATTTGAAGTTATGCAAACAATTTCTTTATGGTTACAGATGCCACCAAAGAGGAAAACAAGGAAGCAGCACAAAAGTTTAATGCTTTGAACATAACGTTTGATTCCATGTATACCAATCACATATACATAAACATGGGTTTTGTACTGGGGTTACTAAGCTCTCAAAGAGTCAATTGTTCTTCTGAAACATTCATTTCATGGCCTGCAACAAACATAGAGTTGTATTTCCTAATGTAAAACTCTTCTTCCAATGCATCAACTCCCCTCTTTGTCTCCACAAAGACTAAGGTCAAAGATTGCTGTAGTGCTTATATATAGTACTTTAGCTATAATTACACTAGCACGTAACTATTATTACGTGCAGGGAATTTAAATTTTAATTAAGTATTGCTTTAGACTAAACTACTCCCATAGAAAAAATAATTCAAAATTCAATAATTTTAAAATTAAAGCTCTGACTTTCAGCAAGGAAAATGTAATCATGTAAGTGAAGCTCTTTATTACTGTAATTGCTACAATTTTCACCACACTCACCTTTCCATTAGTACCTTCAGCTTTCTAAGCATGAATAAGTACCATTAAATGGCTATATTTATCAGCATCAGGAACAAACTCTACTCTTTGTACAATCATATCTGTGCTAGAACCTGTGGAGTACTATTAGACACTGTACTACTAGCATTACTCTGACAAATGATAGCCTCGGATTGAGTCACTCTTTGTAATAACAAAACGCTCCCGGATTGACATATTAATGTGAGGTAATTAGAGGTGAAAGAGACCCTTTTTATAGCTCTACAGAACCAACCCTTCCAACTACCAGAAATATGTAATTTGAAAGAAAATCCACAGCCAACCTCCGCAGGAAAATAGATTGTGATGTTCAGAAATTACCAGATGAATCTAGTAAGATTTTTTATCACATATGAGGATAAATAAAATAGATGATTCAACCATAGGATTGATGAAGGGGGATCTGACAAAGTGCAAACAGGTTGAGTTGGAATACCAAGGCATACTCTATAATATCTCAATATCTATCACAAAAAATGGTGGATTACCATATGTCGAAATAGTATATACTATATATGCATGACAAATCAAAACAACAGTTTAATTGATTTCATAAAACCACTGGATAATAATTCTCAACATTACATTTATCTCCTTCATAAAAGTAGCACTGAAGAGCATGGTCTGCCTTCTACCTGGTGGAGGCATATCTGTTTCTTGGACAATTTTACGAATTTGGGGTTCAAAACCCATGTCAAGCATGCGATCAAGCTCGTCTAGGGCCAAATACTGTATCATCGATAATGACAGCCTGCCCCTTTCAAGGAGGTCCCAAGTTGATAATGATGTGTGTGTGCCAAGGAAACTCCTAAAGTGACAAAAGAAAATGAAATACAAGTGAAAAATAAAAGTCATGGCTAAGAAATGGTACATCCTAGAAGGAGAGAGGCAATACTCAACACTAAAAGTAAAGAATACAAGAGTGATTGAGAGCACATCAAAGGATGCTCATAGACCTAGAAAGCTTAATGATGCAAAGTTCCAACAATAATATAGTATGCAGGATCTAGAGGTATGAAACAAACTACCAACCCATCATCTACATATTCTAATGAAAGACACGAACGTAATTCATCATATGCCTTCCATGAATTAAAAAATGTGAAAGCCTCCTGCCACCAGTTTAATTGATTTCATCAAACCACTTGATAATAATTTTGAACATTACCTGTATCTCCTTTGGAAAAGTAGCACTGAAGAACATGGTCTACCTTCTACTTGGTGGAGGCATATCTATTTCTTGGACAATTTTTACGAATTTGGGGTTCAAAACCCATGTCAAGCATGCCATCAGCCTTGTCTAAGGCCAAATACTGTATCATAGATAATGACAACCTTCCCCTTTCAGGTCCCAAATTGATAATGATGTGTGAGTGACAAGGAAACTCCTAAAGTGACAAAATAAAATGAAATGCATGTGAAAAATAAAAGTCATGGCTAAGAAATGGTACATCCTAGAAGGGGAGAGGAAATACTCAACACTAAAATTAAAGAATACAGGAGCGATTGAGAGCACATCAAAGGATGCTCATAGACCTAGAAAGCTAAATGCTGCAAAGTGCCAACAATAAGCTAGTATGCAGGATCTAGAGGTATGAAACAAACTACCAGTCCATCATCTGCATATTCTGATAAAAGACACGAATGTAAGTCATCATATGCCTTCCATGAATTAAAAAACGTGAAAGCCTCCTGCCACCAATTTAATTGATTTCATCAAACCACTGGATAATAATTCTCAACATTACCTGTATCTCCTTCGGAAAAGTAGCACTGAAGAGCATGGTCTGCCTTCTGCCTAGTGGAGGCATATCTATTTCTTGGGCAATTTTACGAATTTGGGGTTCAAAACCCATGTCAAGCATGTGATCAACGTTATCTAAGTTCAAATATGTTATCATAGATAATGGCAGCCTGCCCCTTTCAAGGAGGTCCTAAGTTGATAATGATGTGTGAGTGCCAAGGCAACTCATAAAGTGACAAAAGAAAACGAAATACAAGTGAAAAATAAAATTCATGGCTAAGAAATGGTACATCCTAGAAGGAGAGAGGCAATACTCAACACTAAAAGTAAAGAATACAGGATTGATTGAGAGCACATCAAAGGATGCTCATAGACCTAGAAAGCTTAATGCTGCAAAGTGCCAACAATAAGCTAGTATGCAGGATCTAGAGGTATGAAACAAAATACCAATCCATCATCTACATATTCTAATAAAATACACGAACATAAGTCATCATATGCCTTCCATGAATTAAAAAACGTGAAAGCCTCCTACCATTGATGGCAACATTACAGGTTATTCAGCCAAAACTAAGCTCCTCATTTGGAAAGGTAGTTCAGTCTGCACAACTTCTCTAATGATATAAAAATGTTTGATAGATAGTGCATCACTATAGAGGGAGCATCAGAAGCTATTATATATTGTTAATGCATGACTCCCAACATCAGTTATTGTTAATGCATTCTGTATCTTAAAGCAGGGATCCATGTCTATAGAAAAATATGATCATACATTTGTGTTGCTTGTGAAATATATGGATTATATCAAAGATGAAAAGTTTAAAGTCAATCACTTTAAGAGTGGTTTTCATGTAGCTATTATAGATTAGTTGTGTGTATTAGTTTGTTGGGACTTTGAGGCAAGGACCATAGTTTCTTATTCCATAGTTCTATAGGATTGAAAGTAAAAATTTCAATTATTAACTGCCCCATCCTCTTGATGGAGCTATAGAGGAGGTCAGGTACACCACAAAGTGGTATCAGAGCCTCTCGGTTTAATTCATTGGACCTCTAGGATACTAGTAAATGGTTTGACAAAAATGCGGAATGAGCATCTAGCACACACTGCTTACCAATTGGTTGTTAAAACACGTGAACTGAATCGGTGTCTGAACCAGCCAGTTGTGGAGAATCATAAACAATGGCGTTGTATTGAAACCCTTTGCTGCTACATATGGTTCCATGCTCCCTAATTAGAAAATTATCTATTTGTAATAACTTACAAGGAGATACTGTTGAATAGTATAATTGTAAATAGACTGAACAAATGTGCCTATTCGTGTTATGAACTTAAGAATCCGTGACCAAAGAACAGAAAGAGGATGATCTATTATGTCACCATTTTCAGTCATGGATAGAAGCTTTGATTGACTCCACTTGGTGGTAAATTAGAATATCTCATTAACATGTATGCCTAGTGCCAAAATCTGGTTGATACACACACCCTACTTGACAAAATGTGTTAAAGGAGAAATGTTATGTAGTGGGTTTTGAATGCACATAGAACAAAGCACTGTTAGGTCCATATATTACTAGCATAGTCCCTTATTGTTGTTAGTGTAACCCCCTTATTGTTATTATTGTACCCTTGTAACCCCCATATTGTTATTATTGTGCCCTTAAATTATTATTGTTAGTTCAGCTAGAATTACATTGTGGCCCCACTAGGATTACATTGTGGCCCTATGGACTCCTCTATATAGAAAGGAGGTTTTGTAATTTGAATCATCCAAGAATTGTTCATTCATGTAATGTATTGGAGGTTGCCCCCTCAAAGTGGCTTATTTCTAAGGTGTTGATATCTCTTTATTTCTCTTTTTGGAGTTGGTTTCACAAGATTTGGTATTAGAGGTTTGAGATTTTAGGGTTATGCTGCTCCAAACAGGTCATCGTGGAATTTTCGCTATAAATTTTTTTCTATGAAGGTTCAGAATATGAACTTTTAAGAGTGCGAAGCCAAAATCCTGAGGAACATTTTTGCAAAATTTCAGAGCTTGGTTCCAAATATTTTCGGAGATATGATCTGTGAAAGTTAGGTCATTTTGCAGGCTCCTGAATTTAACCTAAACAGGTCATCGTGGTATTTTCGTAATAAAAAATTTTCTATGAAGGTTCAGAAGCTGAAATTTTTAGAGTGCGAAGCCGCAATCCCGAGAAACATCATCACAAAATTTCAGATATTGGTTCGCAATATTTTTGGAGATATGATCTGTGGAAATTAGGGCTTTTTGAGGCTTTTGAATTTCATCTCAAAGAGGTGATCGTGGGAAAATCTTCATAGCTCTCTCTCTAAGCATCGGATTGGAATGTTGTAAACAGTGGCCACAATTACATGGACTGTAGTTTTTAGTGTATCAATTTAGAGCCAAAGGAGGAAACAGTGACACGTGGCAAGTCGTACAATTTCGCTCTACTGAACCAGTCCAAAATTGGGTCATTGTGGGAGATTGGACATAACTTTGCCTTCAAGAATCCAAATCAGATCAGACCTATGGCATTTGAAAGAAGCTTCATAGGGCTACTACAGGGTTGAATTTTAGATATTGAAGATTTGCAATTATAGACATAATTCAATTTCAATATCAAGCTCCTCAAAAGCAAGTAAAAGGTGTGTATCATTAGGGGAATTTTGAGGTCTAAAATGGGCATCCTAAGGAAAATGTACAATCAAAATTCATTTATGAGAACCAATCACATTTTAGGTGATGAAATCATCCATAATGGTTGAGATGGCATTGCTTGAGTTAAAGGAACTTACTTGTCACATTCTCAATGGTGGATAAAAACTCACGGTTAACCATGGTAGTGCTCTAAGTACTTTTAAAGTCAAAGTGAAGTACTAATAATAAATGTCATTTCACACTTTTTGAATAAAAATATATTATTTTCATTTCATATTTCTTCAAAGAAACAATGCATATCCCTATACATTTATTATATTATATTATATTATATTTATATAGTATATTAATTACATGTTATTATACAATTTAAATAATATAAAATTTAATTAATAGCATATAAAATAATTAAGAATTTATATATTTATATTTATATTTTATTTTAAGTTATTTAAGTACAAAGGACAAATTTATTAGTTGTTCAATGATAATGGATTTTTCTTGAAAATCTTATTCTAATTTATAATCACATCAATACAATTTTTTTATTAATTTTATTTTAGTACAACTTTTGAATTAATTTTAACTATGGTTACATGGATTGCGGTGCAAAAAGTGAATTGAAAATTCATAAATATTATTTTCTTGGTTTAAATATTATTTTATTATTTCCTTAGGAGGCCCATTTTAGACCTCAAAATTCCCCTAATGGTTTTTTCCGAATTGCATAAGTCTTGTTTGAAGAATCAAGTTGAATTGATTCCAAGGGCATACTATAGAATAGATATCAGTGTTGGATTCTAAAATGGCTCCTAAAAGGAATTCAACACCCATTAAGCCTTTAGAAAGATCTACTATGACTCATGAAGATGAAGAATGACAACATGTCATATCAAAATTACAAGAGCAAGTGCAACAAATTTTGCTCTCACAAAGAGCAACAAAAAATGACATGGAAGTTTTGAAGAAAGGCGTGGAAACTAAGATGGATGGTTTGAAGAAAGGCGTGGAATATAAGATGGATGGTTTGAAGAATGGCATGGAATCTAAGATAGATGGCATGGAAGCTGGCATGGAATCTAAGATGGATGGCATGGAATCTAAGATAGATGGCATGGAAGCTAAGATCGATGAGAAAATGGAAAACATGAAGAATGATATAAAAGCAGACATGGAAGGTTTGAAAAAGTAGATACAAGAAATGTTTCCTAATGGTGAAAATATAGTAGAGGAAACTCATGACGAGAACAAAATAAATGTTAATCGTGATTTCATAAAATCTAATGTTGGCAGGAAGAACCACCATATTCCAAAAATGGATATGAGGAAGTTTGATGGAAAGGATCCTGTAACATGGATACTACAGATGGAGCAATATTTTGATCTCCATAATGTACAAAACACACAAAAGGTACACATTGCAACTTTACATTTAGAAAAAAATACATTTGTATGGTATCGATGGCTTTGCTCCTGTAAAAAAATTGTCACTTGGTCAATTTTTACAGAGGAAATGATAGCACATTATGAGGATACAAAGAGAAACACATTCTTTAGCCAATTGATAAATCTCAAACAAAGGGGTTTAATGGGGGAGCACATTGAGGACTTCCAAAAATTGAATATAAGGGTAACTGATATTCCAGAGGAACACAAGATTGATCTCTTCATAGGTACTTTAAAGGATAACATCCAACACGAAGTTCGCGTTTTGGAACCTGATTCATTGGAGAAGGCATTTAGGTTGGTAAGAAAAATTGAATGTAAAATTATGGCGACAACGAAGCCTACCACTCACTTATATAAAGAGGGAAGTGTTGCTACTCCTAGATTTCCATAACCTACAAGGTTGACACCACAACAATTGGAAGAAAAAAGAGCAAAAGGGATTTTCTATAGTTGTGATAGCAAATACACTAAAGGTCATAAGTGTGATGAGAAGAAATTATTTTACATAGATTGTGAAGAGGAAGAAGAAAATGAACAAGAAGAGGATATACACCAGGAACCAACCCAAGAGGAGGAAGAAATGAGTCCGACCATATCGTGTAATGCATTGGCAGGAATTACCACTCCTCAAAATCTCAAGATAGAAGGGCATATCAAGAAGAAAAAGGTAATAGTGTTGATTGATTCAGGTAGTACCCATAATTTTATTCATTGTAAGGTAGCCAAGGAATTGAATTGTTTCCTATACCCAGCACCAGAATGTCAAGTGATGGTTGCAAATGGAGGAACTATAAAATGCTCTGGAAAATTCCATAATATCAATCTAACCATGGGGGAATATGTATTTAATAGTCCAATGTTTTCCATTCCTATGGGAGGTGTTGATGTTGTACTAGGAGTACAATGGTTACAATCTTTGGGGATGGTAGCTTTTAATTTTCAAGAACTTTTCTTGAATTTTTTTTTCATAAGGAAAGGAAGTCGAATTACTGGGTATTGTAGGGAAGCCAAGAAAGATAATAAGCTATAATGTCATGAAAAAGCTTCTAAAGAAAGAACACTGAGGCATAATTGCACAATTATGCTCACTAGAAGTTCCAACATCAAAATCATTTATTTCTGCAGATCTCCAAAAAGTCTTGGACAATCATTCCAAGGTTTTTGAAACTCCAAAAGGACTCCCACCTATTCATGATCATGATCATGCTAGTCATTTGATTCCAGGAAGTGTTCCTCCAAACATCAGGCCTTATAGATATCCTTATGTCCAAAAGAGAGAAATTGAATGTATGATTGCATAAATGTTAGAGGCGGGTATAATTCAACCTAGTCAAAGTTCTTTCTCTACTCTTGTAGTATTGGTACACAAGAAGGATGGATCATGGTGCATGTGTCCGGATTATAGGGAGCTCAATAAGCTCACCATTAAAGATAAATTTCCCATTCTTGTGATTGATCAATTATTGGATGAATTACATGGAGCAATTTATTTTACCAAGTTGGATCTTCGTTCAGGATATCATCAAATTAGAATGAAGACCGAAGATATTCCGAAAACAACATTTCAAACTCATGAGGGTCATTATGAATTTTTGGTCATGCCTTTTGGCCTTACCAATGCACCTTCTACATTTCAAGGGTTGATGAATTCCATTTTCAAACCCTTCCTTAGAAAATTTCTGCTAGTATTTTTTGATGATATACTAATCTACAGCAGGTCTTGGAAGGATCATGTTGAACATGTTGACAGGGTGGTCAAACTATTGTAGGAGAAACAATTATATGCAAAAAAATCCAAATGTTTCTTTGGAGTACAAGAGGTGGAATATCTGGGTCATATTGTATCTCACGAGGGTGTTAAAGTAGACCCTAACAAAATTAAAGCCATTAAGGAATGGAAAGTGCCCACAACCATAAAGCAGTTGCGAGGATTTCTTGGGTTAACAGGGTATTATCGCAAGTTTGTTAAGAATTATGGGAGAATAGCAGCACCTCTAACAACATTATTGAAGAAATATGAATTTTCATGGACTCCTGAAGCAACTAAGGCCTTTGAACATCTTAAAGAGGCAATGTGCCTAGCACCGGTCTTAGCTACGCCAGACTTCACAAAAACCTTTATTGTGGAATGTGATGCCTTAAGAAATGGAATTGGTGCTGTTTTAATGCAAGAAGGAAGACCCATTGCTTTTGAAAGTCGTCCAATCAAAGGAAAGTATTTACAAAAACCTATTTATGAGAAGGAAATGTTAGCAATACCGCATGCACTAAAGAAATGGCGAACTTACCTAATGGGAAGACACTTCAAGGTAAAAACTGATCATGATAGTCTTAAACACTTTTTGGAACAAAGACTATCTTCAAAAGAGTAGAAAAAATGGGTCACAAAGATGTTGGGTTATGACTTTGAAATAATATACAAAAAAGGGAAGCTAAATGTCGTTGCAAATGCACTCTCAAGAAATAATGAAGAGGTGGAAGCATTGCTTTGTGCCATTTCTATTATGCAACCAGATTGGATAACCGAAGCAAGAGATGAATGGAAGAAGGACGAAGAAGTGTGGACACTCATTCAAAAGTTGCAACAAGATCCTAGTACATCTGATACATTTAGTTGGAAAAATGATTCCTTATGGTACAGAGATCATTTATATCTTTGTAAGAATTCCCAACTAAAACAAAAGATTCTTTTGGAATTGCACACTTCTCCTTTAGGAGGACACTCAATATTTTTAAAAACTTACCACAGGGTGAAGAAAGAATTTTTTTGGGATGGCCTTAAATCTGATATTCAAAAGTTTGTGGCGGAATGTTTGGTTTTCCAGCAGAATAAAGTGGAGACAATTAAGACCCCGTGACTTCTACAACCTTTATCCATTCCAAGTCAATGTTGGGAGGAGATTTCAATGGATTTTATCATAGGTTTACCTAAGTCTGAAGGAAAGAGTGTCATCATGGTGGTAGTTGATAGACTTACCAAGTATGCACACTTTTGTGCATTATCTCATCCATTTAAAGCAAGAACAGTTGCTACTACATTTATGGACAGAATTCAAAAGCTACATGGAAGCCCAAGGGTTATTGTGAGCGACAGAGATCCCATTTTTACTGGAAATTTTTGGACGGAGTTATTTTCTTGTTTGGGTATTCAATTAGCTCATAGCTCATCTTATCATCCTCAATCTGATGGTCAAACTGAGATAGTAAATAAATGTTTGGAAGGATATCTTCGTTGTTTTGTATCTGATAAACAAACACAATGGGTCAAGTGGTTACCTCTATCTGAATGGTGGTATAACACTTCCTTCCATACTGCAGCAAAAATGACCCCATTTATGGCACTTTATGGATATCATCCACCATCCATCACATCATATTTAGGAGAAAATTCGAAGGTTCAAGCAGTGGAAGATCACATCAAGCATCAGCAAGAAGTTCTCCAACTCTTAAAGGATAACCTGAATTTGGCACAAAATCGAATGAAACAACAGGCAGATCAACATCGCAGCGAGAGAAGTTTTGTTGTAGGAGATTGGGTATTTTTACAGCTACAACCATACAAACAAATGTCCCTCAAGCAAGCTAACAAGGATAATAAATTATCGCCAAAGTACTATGGTCCTTACAAGGTGTTGCAAAAGATTGGTACTATGGCATACAAATTGGAGCTTCCTGCTTCTTCGCGAGTACATCCAGTTTTCCATGTTTCATGCTTAAAGAAGGTTATAGGAGAAAATCTTCCAGTTCAAACAATATTGCCAGAACTCGATGAGGAAGGAAAAATCATATTGGAACCAGAAGCGGTCATGGAAACAAGAACTCGACAACTACGGAATCGATCAATTTCAGAGTATCTCATCAAGTGGAAGAACTTACCCACTGAAGATTCTACATGGGAGGATGAGACTTTTATACAGAAGCACCCAGAGCTACTCAAGTGTTGAGGACAACACTTTTTTGAAGGAGAGGGGCATGTTAGGTCCCTATATTACTAGTATAGTCCCTTATTGTTGTTAGTGTAACCCCCTTATTGTTATTATTGTACCCTTGTAACCCCCATATTGTTATTATTGTTCCCTTAAATTATTATTTTTAGGTCGGCTAGGATTACATTGTGGCCCCACTAGGATTACAATGTGGTCCCATGGACTCCTATATATAGAAAGGAGGTTTTGTAATTTGATTCATCCAAGAATTATTCATTCATGTAATGTATTGGAGGTTACCTAAATTTAAATTGTGTACACCACAAAGGAAATAGTATCTCTTTCCTTCTTTTTGGAGCTGGGTTTCCCTATACTTGTCCAATGCACTGAGTGCTATGTTCTGCATCTTGAAGAGAGAACAACATGATAATCTGTCTTATCTGTACACAAAAATGGCTTCTATCTTGTTAGCTTGTTTTATCAAGGCACTCTCTTGTAGTTTGGATAAAAACTGAAAATAATTGCACTAATAAAAAACACAATGAATTAATGATCCATCGTTGTGATTTTGGCTATAAAAACACGCTCTCTAAGAACAAATGATGAAAATAAATACATTTAATAAAACTTGTCTCCACCAGTGGCTTAGATAAGCACGATGAATGGGATTATGCATACTTGCCAGCTATAAATCCTCAGCCTATAAGACAACAGCTTGGAACTATGAGTAAAGTATGGATCCGCATCCGGAATCTTAGAGCAATACATTCCTCAGAGCAACCTTCTAACCTATACTTGGCAAAGTTACAGTAGTCCACTGCCAACATCAATATTGATTACCATGGTGGAGATCTACAAACCAAATATAAAAGCCATATCCCATTACACGTCTACTTATGCAGAACAATGTATGCCATTATCATTATTAGGAGTCTTATAGATACATGAAAAACCTCTATTATCCTCCTTTATGAGATGATGGATGGAGAAAAGGTAATTCTAGAACTCTCAAAATTTACAACATTGATGAAACTTGGAGATATGATGGGAATATAATTGTATGGTAAATATATTCATATACTCTATCTAACTATTAGGAATTTCCTATAAATTTAAGGGTGATGTTATTATTAAAGGATATTGGGAAAGAAATCAGTATTCTAAATGTTTATGGTCCCTATTTTGACCTAGTGTAGTACTGGGAAAATTATTCAATATCTAATATGTTTAAAGTGGCCTCATGGTGCTAGTGGGAGACTTAAGCTCTACATTATGGGATTCAAAATTTTTGGTGCTTGTTTCTCACATGGATTATATCTTAGGATATTTTATAAGAAAGCTTCAAGTAGCATGATTGCTAGACATTGGACCAACAAAACGAATTCCCACCTAGAGAAATGAGAGAGTAGGGGAAGGCAAAAAAGCTAAGAGGTTTGATAAATTTTGAGTATCAAATGGGTTTTCAGGTGAAGCATTCAAGCATGAAAATGGGTAGCCTCGAAAGGGGTATCAAACTATAACTTAGTTGTGTTAGTAGTGTCTCTTTCCTAGGAAAAATCTCCCAACCTCTTCAAACTAAATCCTAAATGGTTGAAGGTGGAATATTTTTGCATAGGATGGTGTAATTTATTCCAGCAAGTAGAAGAAACTATTGATTACTTACCTCTAACATTCTCCTTTTCCAAATAAGTCCAAAAATAAGTTGGAAGCATGACATAGATAAGAAATGCATGGGAATGACAAATAATGGAAGAAGGCTTTATATCTTGGTATATAAATAAAGAAACGAAGAAGATGAGAGCTCTACTATTCAATTTAGTTTGGGGAATAACTCTAAAGAGTCAAGTTCAATTCAATCAAAAAATTAAAAAAACAATATACCAATAAAAAACAATGATTTTGACTACATAATACATACCTAAACTAGGAGACAACGTTCATTCAGGAAAAAAAAATTTTTATATTTATTTCCGCCATAAAACCCACCAAATATATCAAATAATCTCCAAACCCTCGATCATGGAAAGCAAAATTGAACCTTGGAAAACCATCATGGTGCTAGAAATAACGCACCCTAAACCTTGTATTGCGATTTTCTCCGTCAGGAAACCCTTGAAGCAACAAAAACCAAATTTTTAACATATAGAAGGGAATAACTCTAAAGAGTCAAGTTCAATTCAATCCAAATAATAAAAAACAACATACCAATAAAAAAAAATGATTCTGACTGCATAATACATACCTAAACCAGGAGACGACATTCATTTAGGCAAAAAAATTGTTTCTATTTATTTCCGCCACAAAACCCACCAAATATATCAAATAATCTCCGAACCCTTCATCATGGAAAGAAAAATTGAACCTTGGAAAACCGTCGTGGTGCTAGAAATAATGTACCCTAAACCCTGTATTGCGATTTTCTTCGCCATGAAACCCTTGAAGCAACAAAAACCAAATTTTTAACATACAGAAGGGAATAACTCTAAAGAGTCAAGTTCAATTCAATCCAAAAATAAAAAACAGTATACCAATAAAAAACAATGATTCCAACTGCATAATACATACCTAAACCAGGAGACGACATTCATTCAGGAAAAAAAAATGTTTATATTTATTTCCGCCACAAAACCCACTAAATATATCAAATAATCTCCAAACCCTCGATCATGGAAAGTGAAATTGAACATTGGAAAACCATTGTGGTGCCAGAAATAACACGCCCTAAACCCTGTATTGCGATTTTCTCCATCAGGAAACCCTTGAAGCGACAAATACTCGAAAACCCATTCTCTGTTGAGAAAACGAACAAGCAGTATTAGCATCGAACAAGCGGAGTGGGAAAATAACTTCGAATATGCCGCCAAATTAAATTTCCATGTCTTTTCCCTTAACGTCGTAAGACCGAAATTTTGGCTCCTAAACGTCGCAAGACTGACACTTTACCTAAATGTCGGTATTCCGACGATAGCGCCCTTATTGTCGCAAGACCGATGATTACGCCCTTATCATCGCAAGACCGAAGGTTTCGCCCTTAACATAACAAGACCGATGGTATCCCTAAACTTCGCAAGACCGACGTATGTTTCCTAAACATCGGGATTCCGACGGTTTGTCCTGAAATGTCAGTATTACGACGATTGTCCTAACGTCGTTGTTACGATGATACTCCAAAAACGTCACTATAACGACGCTTGTTGGCGAGATTGAAAAAAATGAGAAAAAATTGGGAAATTTATGACAATACATCAAAAGTGTCGGAACTAAAGTGTTGGAATTTTGACCATATGTACTAGTGAGAAGTTCTAAAGGCCACTAGGGCCACCAGGGGCCAGCAGGAGAATGAGGCCTAGCCAGGGCAACCAAAGACCATTCTCAACAAACCAATAGTCCATTCTAACTATCTTGAACCTTTTGAATCCAATTAAAGGATTTTCAGAATATTTTGGAGACTTCTGAAGGCCGAAATTCCTCAGAGAATTTTTTAGTGAGCCTAGAGCCACAGGGTGCCACTAGGTGTTGGGGGCATAACCAGGGCAGCCAGAGGACTTTTTCAGCAAGTGAATAGTCTATTATAACTATTTTGGACATTATAAATCTAATGGAATGGTTTTCAGAGTCATTTGGAGACTTCTAGAGCCGAATAAGCCGCAGGGAAGTTTCAGGTAGCCCAAGGCCAACAGGAGTTGGAGGCCTAGATTGGGGAACCACAACTCATTTGGAGAAAATGAACAGTCTATTTTGGATGGTTGATATATGATGGAGATAGTAGAAAATTTTTCAAGGACATAGAAATAATTCTTAGGGAGTTAGTGTCACAAATAAGCTCAAGGAAGCTAAAGCACACCAATAGAAGAGGTCAAGTCAAAGGGAGCCTAGGTCCATCTCCAGAGAGATAGCAACCGTTCCAAGGGTATGATGGTATTATAAACCCATTGGTACTACATAAAAAACCATTGGAGTTGAGTTAGTAACTTGTAAAAGAAATTATCCATCATAATCCCAAAGAGCCAAGTCAATTTACAATGGCTCAAGGAGACGTTACCCACAACATTCGGTTGAAATCCTTTATTAAATTTGTTGTTATGTGTTGATGCTTATTTGTTGCAATTTATGTTTGTTGTACATGCTTATTATCAGCTAAAATAAATGTTTAATTCCTGACATGTAAAGCATTAAAACAATTTAAGACACATACACCTCAATCAAGGATTCAAATTCCACACACTCAAGTATAAGTAAGATCTTAATTTGTTTAACTGAGTGGGAGGTGCTTGCATAGCATAAAAATTCAGCCACCCATTTCATATTAGGTGGTATCAGAGCACTAGGTTTCTTGCTTGACAGAGCACTAGGTTTTTTGTTTGACAGAGCACAAGGTTTCTTGCTTGCTTGTTTGACTCGAAAGGTGTTTAATAGTGCAAAGAATTTAACTATTTGAAAATTGACTGATGCTTACAAGTTTGAATTTGCTAGAGGTGAAGGGGAGCTATTGTTAGCTAAGTACAGAAGAGGAAAAGAAGGAATAAGGTTGAAAGCATCCTCCTTACCCAAAGGACCTCAAGGCAACCCTTGAAGCACAAGAGAGATTGTTTGCAAAAAGAGGCTGCTTGAAGAAGAGATAAAAGCTGCAGAAAAGAACTTGATTCTACAATTGTTAAGAAGCTTTGTCAAATTGTTTTTGAAGCTTTTTGAATTATTTTTGAAGTTCATTAATTCATTTACATAATGATGAAAACTTCATCAAGTGAGGTTTCAAAATCCTCCTTTACAAGACTCTTTGATGAAGAGATGAAGCGAGACTTCTTCATCTTGAAGGATATGGTGCAAATAGTGTATGAAGATGGAAGAGAAATCACAAGACTTCATGATCAATTGGTTGCTATGAAGCAAGAGAAAGAAGGACTTCTTCAAAGAATGCATGAGATGGAGATGCAACTCCATCATGCCCAAGAGGCCTTAACCAAACACATGCTTGAAGCAGAGGTAAATCACTCAAATTTGTCTTCAATTTCCTCTTCAGATAGATGTGTAGGTTCATTTGAAAAACACACTAGAGGTATAGGGTCCAAATTGACGTTAAAAATGGGCTATGAAGGCAACGGTCTAGGCAAACATGCACAAGGCATGATAGAGCCTATTATGGTTGAGGAAAATCATAAGAAGTTTGGTCTAGGCTATGTTCAATATTATGGAGAAAACTCTACAACCATGAAGACATTTGAGACAACTCCAGGAATAACTTTTGTTGTGAGTTCAAACCCACAAACATGTCAAGTTTGTTTTCAATTTGAATTCCATTGTTTGAAGCCTATGTTGCAGCAAGTTGTTTGTATACATGTAACTTATGGCGAGCAAAATATCTAACAGCTATCAAGACATGAACACTGATGTTGGTCTTCAAAAGAAAGTTGTAACCTCTACAAGTTCATATCCTCGAGAAAGTAAAAAAGATGGACATGCAAAGCAACATTTGAGGTATAATTCTTCCCATAGTCAAGTTGATTATGTTTATGTTAAGCATGGCAAATCTGCATGCATGAATGTAAGAAAGAGTTGATGTTCCTATTGTGGTTTATGTAACCATGAAGTTTCAAGACGCTGGAAGAGATTGAAGGCATTTAGGAAACAGTTGAAGTGAAGTACACTTGCACAGAAGATGCAAAAGACTTGCACACATTGCTAGAAAAAGGGACATTTCATTGCCCAATGTTGGACATTGCATCCAACTAATCATCCCAAGCATTTGAAGCAAGAGGGTAAGAAGACTGGAAAAAATGGAACCAAAGATTCTGTCATTCATGTGAGAACAAATGTTTCACAAGAAGAAGATTTTCAGCAGCAAAAATAGCCATGGAAGTGGCTTGGTAAGAAGTGGTTTGACTTCTTGTCCCAGTAAGACATACATTCATTTGTATATATGAAAATTTCAGTCATGTATGCATGTATTCTATTAAAAAATTACATTTGTTTGAGCCGCCTTTGATCGATGATCAAGGACATGATGTTCAACTAACTTCTATTGAATATTTCTTGCTAGAATTTCTAGATGAGCTCAAGGAAGATACAATTCTTGACAGGAGGACAAGAGCATCCAAGAGGGGAAGTGTTGAATACCTTCGAGTTGGAGCTCAAAGGCACTAAGCCAAGCAAGGAAAAGTGGATGGAGGCTGGAAATGTGAGGGTGTTCTACTCTCATCTACTAAACATATAATCAATTATA